>JAJHZJ010000122.1:0-436742 GCA_023548195.1 Bettongia penicillata ogilbyi
AGGTATCACTTATGTGCAGATGAATATGAAATGTGTCACTTAGCTCTGACTCTCTTTCTGAGCTCTTTACCTTCATATCTGCCCTTAGGACCTCTTCACTTGGGTGTCCCTAAAGCAACTTAAACTCAATTTGTTAAAAACTTTCATATTATCTTTCCTCCTAAACTTCACTTTGCTATCTTTTCATTGGCATTGCAATTTTTCTGTTCTCTCATGTATAAAATATCATTGTTATCTTTGATTCTTTCTTCTCCCCCACTTTTTGTATCCCATCAGCTATGAAGTTCTGTCAGTTATATCTCTGTGGTAGAACTGTCCCTTATATGCACAGGAAAGGTTTCCTATTCCCACTCAATTATAAGACCTGATTACCATCTTTCTAATATTTTCCCTTCTTCTTGCTATGATTGACCCATCTTTTCTTTCTGTTCATGGTGGCATTTTTATACTTCTCTGAAATAATTCCTCATTTTCCTGTGCCTATGCAGAATCACCATTGGTGAACTTCAACTTGAGTTTTTTAGAGTCTGTATCTTCCATGATTCACAGCTCTCTCCCACCTGAAGAATACTAGTGTTGAAAAAGAGAAACATTTGTTTCAGGGAGAAGCTTGGGATCTTTAAAAGAAAAGTCCAGATGTCCATTTCTCCTCTTTCTGTTCAGTTCTCAGCCCAGTTTCATTGTCCATTTGCAGCACCTATCCTGGATATATTTGTATCTACATTCACATCTACATCTGTATCTACATCTACTCTTGCACCTACATCAACATCAACATCTACATCTCTGCCTGTTTCTATATCTATTTCTATACCTATATCTACCTCATCTATGTTACTGTCTATGTCTATATGTAGAGGTATAGCTCAATCTCTTTATCTCTATCACCTATGCAGCTAAGGGGCACAGTGAGTACAGTGCTGGGCTGAGTACAGTCAAGAAGACTTGAATTCAGATCAGGCCTAACACAATGCCTGGCATACAGTAGGCACATTTAATACAGGTTTTCTTCTCTATCTTCATTTATCACTACTAATGGACAAGCTTTATGGTTTGTCTGTCCATAGACATGCCTGAGTCCAGGCTAGCGGTGGGGAACCTTCAGCCTTTAGGTCCCATATGACCCTCTAGGTCCTCAAGTGCAGCCCTTTTACTGAATGCAAGCCTCACAGAAGTAAATGAACCTTGCTCTATCCCCTCACAAGATAAGGAATGACAGAATTCTAGTGTAATTCCTTCTCCTCCACCTTTATTTAACATCACCCTTCTCTCCTCCAGGACTCAAACCTCTTTTTATTCTACATAATTCTCACAATTCCTTTTTTAGAATGGAGACAAATTATATCTCTCTGTCAAACATAAAACAAACAATTTTCAAAAGCAACAACCTGATCCTAGAAAAGACAAATTACTTGAAAAGATAAATTAAGTTCATAATTATCATGAAATGCAAAGACAATCTACTGACTACTTTTCTGGATAACATGCCTCCTCCTTTTTCGTTTTATTTAGTTAGCACTGAATTCCTCCCCCCCTCAAAAAAAGACTGAAATCTTAAGGAAAGATAATATAGCTCTGATATAGTTTTCATTTAAAGAGACATGGTTGGCAAGCAGTATTTTATACCACTTTGATCATTTTAGGTCATATTGATTTGTAGTTCTTTTTCTTATAGACACATAACTTTTCTTTTTCCTTTTAGGACTATCAGAATAAAGATTCCACATACCTTCTTGCAGCATTAAAACAAACAGATTGACTCTCCCCATTCCTCTATACCCAGAAATTTGAAGGATTTCTAAGGAAAACTAAAAAAGTGAGATTAGGTCATTGAGGGTAAAGCTACATCATCTGGAGAATAACAACTCCTTCTCTTGATTAGATGGATTTAACTTTCCTGTGGACATGCCCACGGCTGTTTTTGTCTGCCTTTCATGAGAACCTCTGTTATCTGTGCCTATGGAAGGGGGAAGATAGTCTAAGAGGTTAAAAGGAATGAAGGGAAAAATTGATTATTTAATTGAAAACATCATTGATACAGACTGTTTTAGTTTATAAAACTTCACCCATTTGCTTCCACTGAAGCAAAATGTTTGGTTTTTTTTGTAATGAAAATATCAAGGTAAATAGCCAACTAAACACACACACACACACACACACACACACACACACACATACGCACACACACATGGGCCCACATGAAATTGAGTTCTCTGTCACTACAAATGGTTAATTACTACAGTTTATCATTTGGCTTAGGCAGAAACAAAATAAGCAAATTAAATGAAAAGCTTCAGCTAATGAACATTCCTGAATTTAAAATAGATCTTTACTTAGTCAGTTAATAACATTTCTCTTTCCCTTTCTAATAACGATGTTTTAATATCTAAGAAGGTGACAAGGCTTTCTTATTTTCCTAGCAGTGTAGGCTTCTTTTTAATATTATAAGAGATTGTAATAGTTCATATCCAGGCTTATCTAGGAGAAGGACAAATTCCAATTTCTGTATATTTGATAGTTTTAAGTATGGTTTAACTGATTGTCAATATACAGTGTCCTAAAAATCTTGGTGCATAAGTTCAAAACTTCACTGTGACTGTTGGGACACCTTGTTTTTAGGCGAGACTCCTTCAGATATACTGTAGAGAGGACTTTAAAAAAGATTGAGAGTTCAGACTGATTTTAATCTAATTCTTCAACTACTACAAAACAACACACAGAAACCTTTCAGTTTGACTCTATATAACTTTAAAGAGGGATCCTCCTATTGATTCAGATTAACTAGTGATTGAGATACTGAAGTGGTTACTTTTTAGAGATAGCTCTTCCTCTATTAAAATGTTCACCCTTACCAAAGTAATGATGATTTATTTTCATGGTGGATCAACTTTTTCATACTGAAGCCCCCACATAATGATTATGTTTTGAGTGTCTAGTGCCTTTGGATCAGATTGTTCGTTCTACAACTAATTACTATAATTCCATCAGTAGGATAGCCTCAACATATCAAGGTTAACTTTTATTTTTCCTATCCTTGTTACTGCTTGATCAAGTGATCCTGCAACTAGAAATATAACCCTATGAAATCAAAGGCTTAAAGAAAGGTAACATATAAAACAAAATCTTTACAACTGTACATTTGTGATTGCAAAAAAGCTGGAAACAATGGCTGCCCATTTATTATAGAAAAATTCAACAAATTTTATCATAGGGATATAATGCAGTATTATTGCAATGTAAGACATTATGAATGTATGGAGTTTAGAAAAACACTTGGAAAGAATTATATTAATTTATGTCTAATGAAGTAAGGAGAAATAAGCAAAAATATATACAATGATTAAAACAATGTATATGAAAATAATATTAAAAGGCAGATGAACTTTAATGCCCAGTCTTAATTTTTGATGATATATGCTGAAACATATTTCCCTTCCCTAAGTAGAGAGAAGGTTATAGACATGGAATGTTGGCTATACTATCAGATGTAGCCATTTTATTGGCTGGTTTTGCTGTGTTGTTTTCTTTGTTATAAGGAAAGGTTCATTGGGGTGATAAGGTAAATTACTATGGTATAAATAAGAAACATCTGCAATAAAAGAGGAAGTTAAATGATGCAGTGGATAGAGAACTGGACCTGGAGTCAGGAAGAACTAAGTTCAAATCCAGCCCCTGGCACATTAGCTATGTGAGTTTAGGCAACTCACTTAATTTCTGCCTCAGATGTTCTATCCGTAAGATGGGGATAATAATAGCATCTATTTCATAGAGTCATTATGAAGATCAAATGAGTTAATGTATGTTAAGTGCTTTGTCAACTTTAAATCTTTAGGTAAATGTTAGCTATTATTATTAAATTAAAAAAAATATAACCAGCAATGATAGAGTTAAATTCATAACTTGAACTTATTCTTACACAAAATAAAAAAAATTACATTTTAGCACCTGGAGTTTCTATTATTGACCTGTTACTATTGATATCCTCTCAGAATAGGTAGACAAATGTAGACGGTTGTTGTAACCTTTGTACTAGTTGAGGGCATAGAATAGAAAACTTCTGAGAAACTACAGAGAAAGAATTTCCCACCTTTGCCTGTGCAAAATTTGAAAATCTAAATCTTTACTGTTTAGGAAGTACTAGGGGGTTATTGTCCTTTATAGAAAACCTAAGTTTTGTCCTTTTAGCTGTAGCTCTTAGCTATTGGTCTTTAGCTCTCTTAGTCACGTGTTAAAGTAAATGCTGTCTGATGGTTAAAGAATACCTTTATCCTCCTTCATTGCTCACTGACTTCATAAAAACCCCTACCTTTAGTCTTCACAAGAAAAAAGGAGACTGTGATCTCAATATTTCAACACTTTTATTTACCTTATCTGTAATATAATTAATAGATGACTGCATAAAGATCAAGGTGGCTATCAAAGAAAATGAGACAGCTTCATATGAAACTTGCTCTTTTGAATCAGTCTAGGACTCTATCAAAGCATGTGTGATAATTTCATGTAAATCCTGGTGTTCAGAATCTGTATCTTTTAACCTGTACATACCATTTTTTACACACTCCATTTCAAAGGCATTCAAAGCTGATCTAATTTGTATTACAGAATTACATTATAATCTGCAAGCAGCACATCATACCGATTTCTTAAAATTAATATGGAAGCTCATTATAAAGATATCTGCAGAGGCCTCATGTAGACATCTCAAAAGTACTTTGGCAGGGAAGAGTCACATTCTAAATTTAAAGCCTTCTGGTTTTAGCCAGTCATATCCTGTCTCTGATGAATGTCTTTTCAAGTTGAATTTTGGGCAGGTCAGCATTTTCTATGAATGTCATTTATGAAAGACATTTAATTTTTTGTTAGTGTTTGAATCTTGAACCCATTTTCTTTCCACATTTACTTCAATTTTGGCCACTTGAATAACTTTTGGAGATATTTATAGATTCATCAGTCTCATTGTCATCATTATTAAAGTGTTTATTAAAATGTGGTACCATTAGAAACTGTGTCAACAAGTTAGACACTGCATTAACCAGAGACTCTGAAGTGGATTCTTAGTAAAATATAGGATTTGCATCTGAAAGGGCATTTAGAAGTAATCTCCCAAAACCTCTTCTTTCTTCAGGAGGTAACAGGGGCCCAGAAAGATTTTGTAATTTTCCCCAAAGTCACCTGGTTAGTAAATAGTCAATCTGGATTCAAACCCACAATACAGAATCATAGATAAAAAGAACCTAGGAGGAGGAAGTGTCCATCTGCCCTCAGAGGCCATCTGTGTTAACCTGTGCCTTGATAGAAGTTGCTTCCACTGGATCTCCATCAAGGGGTCTTCTAAACCTTTTGGGGGATTGGAAAGGACTTCTAATGAAGGCCACATACAACCTTGTAAGGTGGCCCATTTCACTTCCTGAGGAAGATTTTCTTTATAATAAACCTCTTAGAAGTCTGCCTTCCTAATCCACAAATTATTCCTAATTCTGCCCTCTGTAGCCAATAACCCTTTCCCAAACAGACTCTCATATTCTTAAAGAAAGCTTTTCTATCCTATGTTCCCTCAATCTCTCTTTCTCTAGGATTAGTGTTCTCAATTTCTTCAATCAATTCTCACATAGCATATTCTTCATTCTTCTCGCCATCTATATTGCCCTCTTCTAGGTGTGTCTCCAAGAACTGTATACACTAAATAGACAAGGGCGGATGAACTAGCACCTCCTGTATTCTCACAGTCACTTCAAGCACATCCATAGTTTTTATTTCTGCCTCTAGATTCAGGGATCTTCCAACTGTGCCTTATCTATAGTATTTATATACTATAAAATCTCAAGATAGCTATATGTATTGTAGACATACAAATACTTTAAAAGAACCCAGGGTTTCACTATAGACTTTGTACTGGGATCATGATTTATTTTAGAACTAGTATGGAGGATAATAGTCTTATCAAAACAACAAATGACAGAATGAGGGCTATGACTCTTTTGCTATTATCAGAGTAACTCATATAAGCCACTGTTTGTACCTCCCACTCACTCTTGCATTCATATTTGGTGCTGCACAAACATATTTACAACAGTTTGTGAGTTCCCTTGGCTTCTCCTAGTATTTCCTTCTTCACCTCATCTCATATAAAGAGATAGCCCTTTCTCCTTGCCAAGGGCAAACCCCTCTATATGTATGTGATCCTGTTCCATACTGTTTTCTCTAGCAGTTTGCCCCTTCTATTTTCCCCATTCTTGTACTAATCTTCAATTTCTCCCTATCTACTGGTTGCTTCCTTGATGTCTACAAACATGACCATTTTTCCTTATCCTCAAAAAATCTCTCATTTGATTTATCTATGTCATATGTATGCATATGTATATACATATGTATATGTGTGTGTATAGATATAGATATAGTGCATGTATATGTGTCTAAGCTTTTTGTAAGTTCTACAATCAGTGCTTACAATTAAATTCCTCTTATTCTCAACTCTGTAGTGTGCTTCTCACTTTGTCATCCATCGAAATTGATTTCTCCAAAGTTCCAATGATCTCTCAATTGCTAAAGTTAATGGAGCTTTCTCAATCCTTATCCTTTTTGACCTTTCTGCATTCTTTGGCATTATCTTCTCCCTAATGCTCTCTTTTTTCTAGGTTTTCTCAATGCTATTTCCCCCCTTGGTTCTCCTCCTACTTGTGTAACTGCTCCTTCTCAGTCTCCTTTGACAGATCTTCAACAAGGCCATGCCTGTTAACCATAGGTGTCTTTCGAAGTTGTGTTCTGGACCACTTTCTCTCTTGCCTCTATACTATTTTGCTTGGCTGTCATGAATTCAACTAACATCTTGATTACATACATGATTCTCTTATCTATTTATCTAGCCCTAACCTCTCTCACTGCTCTCACATTTTTAATTTGCTATGGGGTATCTTGAATTGGATTTCTCAAAAATATCTTAAACTCAACATGTCCAAAATGGAGCTTATCTTTCTCCCCAAACTTCCTCCTCTTCCTAACTTTACTATTTACTATTGAGTTCACCACTATCCTCCCAGTTACCCAGAATGACAACACAGGTCATCCTTATCACCTCATTCTAGATGACTGAAGCAAACTATTCTTTATCCTCTCTGACTTGAGTGACTGTCCCCACTCCGTCCATCGTCCACTCACTTATCAAAGTGATCTTTCTAAAGTAAATGCCACTTTCCTATTCAATGAATTCCATTGGTTTCTTATTGCCTCCAAGATCAAATATAAAATCCTCTATTTGATTTTTAAAGCCCTTCATAACCTGGCCCCCATCCTACCTTTTCAATCTTCTTTACCTACCTGTGAACTAGTGATGCTGGCCTTCTGGAACAAAAGTTCCATGAAAAACGATGTTATGTTTTCAGACACCAGGCATTTTTACTGGCTGTCCCTTGGGTCTATAATCCTCTCCCTCCTTTCTATTTCCTGATTTCTCTGGTTTCCTTTAAGTTTCAGCTAAAATCCTACCTTCTGCAAGAAATCTTCCTCATCCATCTGAATGCTAGTGCATTGATTCATTGACTGTATCTAATTTACCTTGGCTATAGCTTCTTTTCTCATACATAGTCATTTAAAGTTTGTATCTCCCCTTATATTGTGAGCTTCATAAAGCCAGAGACTACCTTTCCTTCTCTTTATATTCCTAACACTTGGCATATAGTCATCACTGGATAAATATTAGTTGACTTGTTTACTTGAATCAGGGAAGAAAGTAATTTAATTTCCATATCTCCAGATTGTAGTAGGAATTTAATGAAAGCTTATTGATGGATTTCTATTCATCTTATGGAACGTAAGTTCCTCTTGAGGGTAGAAACAATTTCATTTTTGTCTCTGTATATTCAGAGCCATTGCCATTGCCTGGAACATGTTAGGTGCTTAGCAAACATGGGTCTTTTGATTTATTGCTTTACCATTTTCCCTGTCCATAAGCTCCTCATAAATCTCAGAATTATCAAATAGCCTCTTCACAGAAGGTGGTAGCCTTTATCTCTTTGAGTCATTGAAAATATCATTAGGAATTACCTCTCCACTATAGACAGGAGAGCCAAAATCTAGCTATCTTTGATTCTATTTAAAATAGGACATAGTGTTATCCCTTCTACTTAGAACAATCATAGAACCTCAGATTTGGAAGGGATCTCAGGGAACAGCTAGTCTAACTCATAAATCAGTCAACATTTATTAAGCTCCCACTTGAAAAGGAATTCCCTCTAATAATATACAAAAGAAGTGTTCATCCAGGCTTTGCTATAAAACCTCCATAGAATGATTACCAATTGCCTCCTAAATGTCCATCCAACTTTTGCATAAGTCTAATTGTTAGGAAGTTTAATCTGACATCAAGCGTAAATCACTCTTTGAAATTTCCTTCCACTATTTCTACTGTAGCTTTTCATTCTGAGGTTATGAAAAACTATTTTCTCCCTAGCTGAGAGATATTCAAATAATTAAATCTCATTTTTCACCATGCCATCCTCTTCTTTTTTTTAGATTATAATTTTTTTCAAGCATTTTTCCCTCTCCTCATTTGAGAAAGAAAAAAAAAACCCTTGGAACAGATATGCAAAGTTAAACAAAACAAATTCCCACATTGGTTATGTCTACAAATATCCTCCTCATTATGCATTTCTAGTGTCTTACTTTTTCGTCAGAATGCTGTTGGCAACATTATTTATCATCATCCCTTTGGAGTCATGGTTGACCATTGTATCGATCAGAATTCCTAAATCTTTCAAAGTTGTTTGTTTCTACAATACTGTTGTTACTGTATAAATGGATCTCCTTTTTTCTACTCACTTTACCATATATATCAGTTCATGTAAGTCTTCCCAAATTTTGCTAAAACTATACCTTTCATCATGTACACAATGGCACATTTATGGCACAATTATGCTATATTTCATTCATGTACAGTAATTTTTTTAGATATTCTGCCATTGATGGGCTCTTTAGTTTTCAGTTCTTTGTCCCCATAAAATGAGTAGCAATTATTTTTTGATACTGGATAAAAAAAATAGATCAGTGAAACACAGAAGCAAATAAACCTAATATCCCCCCTCCCAACCTCCCGCCAATCTCCTTCTGTTCACCTAGTTTAACATCCCCACTTCTTTCAACCAATCTCCTTCTGTTCACCTAGTTTAACATCCTCCCCACTTCCTTCAACCAATTTTTACATGGTGTAGATTTGAGAACCTTCACCATCTGCATGCTCTCCAGCTTTTCAATGCACTTTCAAATATAATGTGCATATACCAACTCCAAAACTAGAAAACTCATAGGGATAGGGAAGAGACTTTTGATTTTATTGATATAGGGGACTCTTGAATAAAGAAATGCCCTCTCTCAAAGCAGATATTTGTCTTCTCTGCAGCTTAACGAGAGATGTCTAGATGATTGAGAGTTTCAATGACTTGCTGGAGAAAATGTTAGAAGTGAGATTTGAATGCAGGCCATCTAGGTTCTGAGTTCCACTCTATAGTCAATACCCCATACTACCTTTCTGAAATAAACTATAATGAAAGGAAATTTGGGAAATACAGATCCATGACTTTGTCTAATCTAGGAATACATATAATAGATTACAACCATGTAATCTTTTTGCAAAAATCTCAATGTCTGAGTATGTTCATTTTTTGTCATCTGACTCTGTAAGTCCTGGACATGAATCTTGTAAGCCTAAAAGGCTAAGGCAAGGGTGTGTGGCTATGCCAGAGGGTCATTAAATTTCCCTTTCCTGCCTCTTTTCAAAACTTAGTAAATATATGTAACCTAGGCTGCCAAAACTGGAGCTGAAGAACATGGTAGAGACATGCTTAGCACCACTGTCTAGCAGGATGATGAGAAGAGGCAGTGGGGAAGAAGACATCTATAATTTGGGCTTCACTTTTTGTACCTTACATATAATTGCTTTAGAAAGTCCTGCTGCTTCTATTTTAAATTTCAGTCAAGTCTTGTAAAATGTACAATTTGAAAACCTCTTATCTTCAGGAGTTGCCACTGGCATATGCAACTTCTTTACGAGAGGGATAAAATGAGTAGAAATGAAAGGCTTTAGCCAAATTGCACTTTAAAGTCCTGCCTCCATGTGGTAAAATCTTGCAAATAGTTGTGGGTCTGTGCTTGGCCAGAGTTCATAGTTCTCCTTTTTGTCATCCAGCCCAAAAGAGTGAAGGTTCCATATCTTTGACTCAAATATACAGAGAGCCCATTTGGCCTCTCTAAGAAGAGTTCCAATTTTTTTTCTACCTTCTGATCTTTTCTGAGTACCAGAAACTGGATTAGGATTAATTTTAGACATAACATACAAGTTCAGAAAAGAAATGACTTTGCTATACTTCTCCTGCATTGAGAGGCAATGTGGTACAAATGATGAAGAGCTGGACTTGGAGTCAAGAAGACCAGTGTTCAAATCCTTCCTCTGATTCTAATTGACTGCATGACCTTGGGCAAGAAACTTCACTTCTCCGACACTTAGGTTCTTCTTCTGTAGATTACCTGTAGTACCTATGTTGCATGGTTGTTGTAAGGATACAAAATATTGTAGGTAACTTTCTTTGTACATTTTCAAGCACACAAAGAAATGGAAGGTATTATGACTTGAGCAGAAAAACCACCAAGTTGGGAGTTGTGGGTTTTGGCTGCCTATTGACCATGTGATCTTTTATAAATCAATTAACTAAAGCATTCAGTTTCTTCTTGGGGATAATTGGGCAGTTAGATGATTTGCTGGACTTGGAATCAAGAGGATCTGAGTTAAAATCTGACTTCTTAGTTACTACCACTGTGACCATAGGCTCGTCACTTAAGCTTTGTTTGTCTCTGTTTCCTCATCGGTCAAATGAGGATAACAAGCACCTACCCCCAAGTGATGGTGGGAGAATCAAATGAGATCATGCATGCCTTACGGTGCTATATAAACTCTAGCTGTTATTATTTTTGCATATCTTGGTTGCTGTGAGGATCAGATGAGCTCTGAAAGGACTTCAAAAAGAAAATTCCTATACAGATGTAAGGCATTATGTGTAATGAAAATCTTAAGTGCCAAACCAGCCTAATCATTTTATTTATAATGGTGATTTCATCCTGCCCTATACCATATAAATGATGCCTTTCCAACTGGTGAACCCGTGGATTATCTATTCTAGCATTGTCCTTTATTGTACTCTCAAGAATCAGAGGCACTCATGACAAAATTTGTAATAGTGCAAACATTGATTTAAATAATTTAGTTATTATGAAGCTAATAAAGCTCTCCTAAAGCACTGGGGAATCCCAGTCTATCATTCAGGATCTTTTTTCTTTTCTTTTTTATTTTAGGACCCAGTTCTCTGGAAGATACATGACTTAATAAGTCCTGTAGGTACATGTGTATCCAAGAGCAAAATGTGGCCATTAACTTGAAAGAGGGCCCAGGCTAACAATGGAGAGTGTCAAATACAAAAATTAAAAACTATAAAAGCCAACCCTTGAAGGAAAGGAGCTTGTTAATAGTTAATTTTCTTTGCACTAAAACATAATAATCCTTATAAATGTTAACTGTGCACTAAAAGTACAATAAGTTAACCTGTTAAAGAAACAGACTTGTTAAAAGCAACCATTTTTTCTGCTACTTGCCAAAGCATTTTTAACTATGCCAGTGAGTCCTTTTAAAACAAAAAACAAGTCAAGAGAATGATTTCTGCTATCTGAATACTTTCTGAAAAAACTCTGGCACTTCTTGTACTTTTGAGAAGACTGGAACAAGAGCACAAACTGGGAATGGAGTGTTTGAGCTGTTTTTAAATTTACTTACTTTTAGTCAGAGTCAAGCTTCACAGTCTTCATTGCTGATTCAGTCATGAATATTCCTTTATTTATGCAGGATGTAACATACAAACAAGTCTTGATTTTCTATTTATTTTAATACACTTTGGCAAGCATTTTGAAGAGCTTGAAATATTTAAAGGAGCCAGCCTCTAGTCTAGAATGACTCTTGCTTGTCTTCATGGAACTTACAATCTAGAAAGGGAGGCAGAACACATATATTACACATATTCAATTAAATTCAAAAACCATTCATGATATAGCTACTAAGTTTCATGAAGTGGGAAAGGCTTCTATCCTATTAGATGAGCCTGGACAGTGTTATGGACAAGAGTTGCACAGGATTGGGTAGGCATGGAAAAGTTGCAATCTCTAGCATTCTAAATTAAAAAGATCACAGATCAGTTTGACCACTGGAGTATGAGTCTCAGGCACTGATTGGAGGTAGAAAAGTAAGTCTGAAGTGGTCCTTGTCTGCTAAAAGTTTACATAACTATAATAAAAAAATGAACGGGAAGTGCTGTTGTGTGGTATAGTCACACCAAAATTATCTTTTCCAATAATGGCAGCCATTGCCATCAATAAATGAATTCCATCAAAAATTCATGAGTGGGCAATGGGAAATTTTAGGACCAATATCTAATAGAAGAACTGCCCTTAACAAGGGATGATCCTTTCCTCAGAGATTGATTTTCCTTTTATTCAAAGTGAGGTTAATGGTATGTAGATAATTTGCAGTGCAGATATTTAGGAAGTGATCACATTGTATTTTACTCACACAATATACTGTTTTCCTCCCAAAGATATTTTTTATGTCAATAGAAATGAGGGAAAAGAATTATATTGACATTGGTGACATTGACATGGACACTGAAAACATAAAATTTCCTGATGATAGATTGCTAAGCTAAAAGCCTGAGCACTTCCTGGGCTAATCAAAATTTCAAAGGCTATATGAAAAGTTAAATGTATTGTAAAACGATTTTGGTTGAAATGGTAGTTCATTCTTCAACCAACAAGCAGTTATTAAGCACCTATTATGTACAAATCACTTTGTATGAGATTCTATGGGAAAAAAAGAGATGACATAAAGATGGTCCTGAAAGTCAAAGATCTTAGACCATGCAATGTCAAAGCGATTGGCTCAGGTTCATATCAGAGGCAGCTTAACAATAAAAAACATAGATTTTTTTCTTTCTTTCTTTTCAAAGAAAATCTCAAATAAAAAGGAAACAAAAAAACTATTATGACCTAATTCCTCCTAGGTTTCAGCAGCAGAACAAAATTAACACTCTATCTTGCTCATTCACATATCACACACACACATCTATTTTTATTTGCAGTTTCCATAAATGTAAGTGTATCAGAAAAAATTAGCAAAATGATATTCCTCTATCTCAACTGCTGTGAAAACTCAACATTTGTTCATAACAGTTTTTCAAAAGTCCTGACAATTATCCTACTTCGAAGTTACAGCCAATATTCAGATTATTCTTTTAGATCGCAATTGTTACTTTTGACATAGTTAACTTCTCTGAGAATTCTATTAATAAACATATCTTTCAGATTTTTCTCAAAATTACATAGGAGGATGATTATTCAAGAGAGAAACATACAGTAAATACTCTATATCTAAAATATATTAGGCAAATACTTGCTGCAAAACTGCCTGTAACATTTACTCTCTAGGAAAAAGAGTCAAAGCAAAAGCCTAGGTAGCTCTGAGATCAGCTATGAATCTAAGTGGTTCCAGGGCCCCTGTAAGAAGACATCCTGAGATACAACAATAGATTTGATTTCTTTTCATGAAAATTCTGAGATCACCCAAGTTCACATCCTGTTTCATAGGTTCCTGGACTTCTGTTATGTTTTTTTCCCCTGATGAGCAAATATGAGCCAGCTTTGCATATGGAGAACAGTGGTCTGGGTATACAAGAATATAAGTTTATAGGCTCCTCTGTTGCTAAAAGCCTCTTTGAAACATGTGGAACTTCCAGAGTAGTTTGCGTTACCCTGGAACTATGAAGGGGAGCACAGTTATTGAGGATAGAAGGAGATCTTTAGCTGACTGAATCTTTTCTGTGCTAGTTGGATGTAGCTATGTTGGAATCACAAAAGAGTAAAAATAGCCCTAGGTATGAGCAGTCTCACCAACAAACACATAAACAGCCTCTTTTGAGAAACAAGGCCTACTAGTTAAACAACACTCTAAAAGAGGGCAGTAGTATCATCTAAAAGAAGCAGCCCATCAGCAGGTGGAAGTGACAGCCATGATAGGAAGCAGCCACAGGCAACAACCAAGGCAGAAAAGCATGGCAGCTATTGAAGTGAACTGGGGAAGATGGCATTGGTGAGGCATAGTCAGCTATTACTGATGGAGCCATGAGGTGTTCTAGATGGGCACAAACTTAGAATTGTGAGTTCTCAAGGGACTATTATTATAGGAATCTGAGGGAGATTGTATTCCTTTGTGTGTTGAGCATGGTTCCTTTTCTTATTATGACCTAAATTAAAGCTTCTCTGTTTGATTCATATCTCTTGGCCTATTGGTATGGGATGGGGCTTAAGTCATATTGACAAGATTTCAATTTTGTAAAACATCCTCATCCTGAATCTTGGAGGTGGTGAACCAATCTATATAATAATCATAGCTAACATTTATATAGGGTGATGCAGTGGATAGAGTGTCAGACCTGGAGTCAGAAAGATTCATCTTCCTGAGTTCAAATCTGGCTTCAGACATTAACTAGTTGTATGACCCTGGGCAAAATACTTAATTCCTGTTTCAGTTTCATTACCTGTAAAATGAGTTGGGAAAGGAAAGGTCAAACAACTCCTGTGTCTTTGCCAAAAAGAATGGCCAATATGGGGTTTTAAAGGATTGGACGTGACTGAAAACAGCTGAATAACAACTAAAACAGTTATATAATATTTCCTATGAGCCAGGCACTGTGCCAGGTGCTTTATAATTATAATTTCATCTGATCCCCACAAAAACTCGGAGATTTTATCTATAATTTATTTAAGCTACTATTATTTTATATCTTTTTTTGTTTTAGCTATTATTATCCCCATTTTATAGATGAGGAAATTGAAGCAAACAGGTTAAATGACTTCTCAAGGGTCACACAACTCTTAAGTGTCTGAAGGCAGATTTCAACTTAATTCTTTTTGACTCCCAGCACTGTTTTCTAATTATCACTCCATCTAGAATCTATATGAAAATAAAGATTTCCCCCACCTCCTACCAACTCTGTAACCAGTAAAAATCAATGTTCTATGGTAAATATATGATCTATTAACATTCACTATCAATTTACTTAGCTGATGTAATCTGTATACATGGAGGATGCTAGGGAGAATCATGTTGACATATAAGGTAAGTAAGTACCTCAGAGAGACTGTGGAACATGTATAGACTGTTTATGACTGGTTCAGGTTGCCCAACCACATGATAAATCAGAGACTCTTAGAGTGACATCTGAGGCATTCAGAAATGCCTGTTATCTTTTACTGGTTGCTCATTGCATCATTTACTTATGAAAAAAATGTGATGCTTCCTTTGTTCATGGCATCCAGTGATAGGATTGGCGCCTACACCCTTGAGAATTTTGAAAGGTCAAGAGAAGAAACCACAGAAATCTGGAAGCCAGAGTCCAGGCTGAGTGTTATAGACAGTCCAGAACTGACACTGGGAATAAGGAGTCATCTTCCCAATAGAGTCTGAGATAAGGATTCAGTCAGTTTTTGGACACAAAACTTTGGGGAGAAAATGTTATGTGGGGACTGAGATGTTTTAAGCCTGCTTCCATAGAGCCTGAATTTGTATAGGGGAGATAATGCTCTGGAGTTACCAGGGGAAACATTTGCATGTTTTTGTTACTATAACAGATCTTGGAATATCCTTTTATATAATTGATATCAAATGATTAAATGAAACTGTGGCACTAGTCTTAGCTTCCTAAGAAGTGGGGGAGAACATAGCCAGTGGGGGATTAAGCTATTGGCAACAGAGAGGAGAGACACCCTAACCTTTCAGGGTATGCCAGGTCCTTCAGGGAAAATGTAGCTGGCCTGCTTTTGGGAGAACAAGGCTATGGAATACATACCAAGTTTTCAAAATTTCTCACTATTTATTCTTCCTGAAACCTATTAAGCTTTCCTCAGGTTCCAAATTCTTCTCTTCCTCCAATTCAAAATAGATCACTTGATGTAATACTTTGCTAAGAAAATTTAACATAATATTTCTTGACTTCTTTCTTCAATGGCAATACTTTTAGTGTCTGCACCCATGATTTTTGAAGAAGAGGGGAAGTGTCCATGATCCTTGCCAAAGACCCTTCTTCTGACTCTCATTACTTCCTATCTCCTTCAAGACTTTGCTCCTTCAGTCATTTCCATTCTGTAACACATACAGAATTCCAGCTTTCTCCTTTTTCTTCTGTCTACAAACATGCTAAAGTTTGTTTCCCCAATTTTCAAAAAAATAATGCCTAAATTTTCCTTGGTCCTTTTACAACCTTGCACTACCATTTTGTCTCCTCCCTTTCACCAATACACTTCTTGAAAAAAAGAGAAAAGAAAAAAACAAACAAACCTCTAACTAATGCTATCATTTTTTCACTACTTTCTCATTCCTCAAATCTTTATAATACAGTTGCTATCCCAATGACTCTATTGAAACTTCTTTCAGCAATAGCTTCTAATTCCTAAATTCAATACTCTCTTTTCAATCCTCAGCATTCATTCATGAACTTCAGGCATCAGATGCCTCTGTTGAAATTTCCTTCTTGTCCTCTTTTTTTCTATGTCTCATGTGATGACACATTCCCTGGGTTGTCCTCTTACTCCTCTAACAATTTCTCTTCTGTCTCTTCAATTACTCCTTTTAATTGTCCTGTCCCCTTTGTGTTGGTTTTCTCTGAAGCCCTGTTCTTGGTCTTGTTCTACTATTTATTTCCACTCTCCCTTGACAATCAAATTAATTCCCATTCCATTGACTATAATCTTCATAAGCAAATGACTGTGGTAACTGTATGTGTAGACCTAAACTCTAGTCTCATATCCCTATTTCTTATTTCCAGTACCATCAGTTGTAATCACCAGCAAGTTAAGTGTAGCTAACTTAGGGCAGTTACGTAGTGGAGTAGATACAGCTCTAGGTCTGGAGTCAGGTAGATTAAAATTCAAATTCAATCTCAGACAATTATTAGCTGTGAAACTGAACAAATCACTTTGGTTTGTTGAATTGTGATAATAACAGCAGTGCCTCTCAGGATTATTATGAGGATGGAATGAGAAAATAATTGCAAAGCTCTTAGCATGGTGCTTAGCACCCAGTAGGATTTACATAGCTTTTAACTAATTATTGCCTGTCTGTATCCTACTCTCTTCTGTCTTTGAGCTTTTCTCAGGTAGTCCTATACTCCCTGACCCTATCTGTGTTATCTTCCTTCAATGGCCCCATAATTACCTTCCTCCTCCCCATCCAGAAGGAAATTATACTTCTCTTCTCAGACCTCATTTAGCCCTTTGTAATTCTCTTATAAACTGATCATGAGAGGAGAGCTGATGTCATATCTAATTACGCATTCCCTTAGCACCTACCACAGTGCTTAACACCTTTTAGGCACTTAATAAATGTTTATTGGATGGAATATTTAATTTCTGAAAACAGTTTAAAATGATTTGCAGAAATCAGGGCTTAAGTCCCTTTTAAGGTCTCTGAATAGGACTGTATGAAAAATCATCAATCTTGTCTACTAGAAATGAAGCTTCTAATAAACTGGCTAAAGGAATGGTTAAAGCCTTGCCACCAAATCTATATAATTCATTTCTAATGTCTCATTTATTGCTGTCATAAGGGCATGAAAGAAAGCTTAGTCTTTGGAATGATTTTATTCTGGGTCATTTAGGGAGTGGATATATGTATGCTTAATGTTCATCTGAATTATTTCTCATGAATTTATATATATTTACATGTAGAATGTAGGTGTGGGCACATATACATAGATGTGACATATATGTTTGTGGTTTTTGCCTCTTATGTGGTCTAATGAACATCACTGAATATCTCCAAATTAATGATTGAATTGTTATTTTTATAAGTTTCTTTCAATTGTACAGCACTTCCATTTATGAAGGAAGACTTGGTAGAAAGTATAGTATTTATAGTATATATAGTATAATATAATATTATATTATACTATTTATAGTATACTATACTATAGTATATATAGTATAGTATAGTATCATATTGTATAGTATAGTATAGTATAGCAGGAAGGTCAAAATGGCAAATGAGAAGAAAGCCTGATATTGCGCTGACTTTACCTTGAAAGCTTGATAGCATAGCTTATGTCAAAGAATCAACTCAGTCCTCTTCATTTTCCTGGATTAGCCAAGGTAATTTTCATTACTTATGAAGAGGGATGACTGGATCATGAACATGCAACGAGGTCTCACACTCACATTTTCCACTCAAGCAGAGTATTGCTGACCTATTCATAGTCTTACAATTGCACTGGGACTACAAATCAGAAAAGGAAAGGGCATGGAGTTGAAAGATGGGGGAAAGGGAGAGGGGTTATACAGTGCTAGAATAGAGAAGAACAAAATTAGATTGGTGAAGGCATAGGTAGTAGGATAGAGTCATGATTGGAACATTTTATGAACAACTGCTGGAAACTGAGCAAATGGTTTCCCCAGAGTTGCCAAGAGATACAATTCTTTTCTATGAGAACTCATTTTCCTAGTTACTTTATTTTATCATTATGACCCTTCTAAAAAAGAAATATTAAAGTCACTGATGCACTTTCTAGTAGTGTTATTATGATGACCCGATATCACAATTTTGAGATCATGTCCATTTTCAACTCCGTGTTTGGTGGTACTAAGTCCCTTTGAAGAGACTCAAAGGTCCAACTTTTGCTTCTTTTCTCCCTTGGAATCTCAAGATATACATAATTGCTATCCAAACAACTTTCGCTGTGTTTGGTGGCACATAAAAGCAGGGACAATAAGGTAGAATTGAAGCATTTTCCTCAAAATTTTTCTTTGGAATTTATGCCTTTACTCTTTAAGTTACACATGTAGCAATGGGTCTTAACTAATCTCTCAAGTCATTGGGATGGTTAGCAGGTGATTCCAGAACTAACACTGAAAATTGTAGCATCATGTAGCATAGAAACGTGAATGGTGCCCTCAATTTAAGTTTCATAACAAATTTGATTCACAAGATGACAGTTGGATTAAACCTTGGATCTCATGAAATAAGACTCCATGGGGAGGAAGAGATCCTGGGAAACTGACGCCATTGTTGGAGTGGTGATTGGAGGAGAGAAGAGAGTGGGAGAAAATCATGGAAGAACTCACCCGGGGTGTGACTCTGGGGACAGGAGGAGGAATTGCCATCTGGTAGAAATCTTAACTAATCATTTTTGCTAATTAAGTGCTAATCTCAGTTGTTTAAACTCACTAAAGAACTGTCAGAACCCTCTAAGTTTCATCGCCCATGAGAAAAATTCTATTCACCCCCCTCCATTTATAGCTTTAGGTGTCTCTCCTGGCACAGGGACCCTTTCTTGTCTTCCCCTACCTCCCTTCTCCAACTCCTTTCTTCCAAGAGTTCATTATGCCTTTGAAATAGTTACTGTCCCTCCTGCCAATGGGATTCTGGACCATTGGTGGGATCCATGATTTGAGTAAGACTAGATGAACTTGGAGTTCCCTTTCTTCTCTATACCCCAATGGTTATGTGATTCTCAAAACAGTCAATGTGCACCTGGGGAAAAAAAAAAAAAAAGATTTGGGAAACATGGGCTGAGGCAGAAGCATATCCACTAACTCCGGCTCCAGTGGCTGGGCTGCTGTCAGCAGATGCTCAGCTATTATCTAAGCTTTACTTCACATTAGCCTAATTACTCAACAGATGGAGCACTGTAAATTTTAAGCCTTGCTCAGTTACAAAGGGGGCAAAGCAGCAGGAGATAATCTCAAGAAATAGACATGGTAAAGATTGAGTTCACATGATGATTCCAGGGTGGAATTTAGCCCTTCTGCTGAAAACTTTGGCACATCATGCCTCTGCTGATGGAGGAGCCAGAAAGTATTCTATTGCTGTATGCACTGGGGAGCTAGCTCCTTGGTACAGTTATGAACCTGGGATGCTGAGAACTCTCTCACCACACTTGAGCGGCCGCTAGATGTCATTCATAGGATCAAATTATTTAGGGAAGCAAGACAATCTCAACCAACCCCCTGGTTTTGCAGATGAGGAAATCAAGGCCTACAGAGGTAAGATGACTTGCCCCCATATGAAAGAGACAACAGATAGCAGATTAGAACCAGACCTCATTTCTCTGAAGTCCTAGTATGGGACTTCTTCTACTGTTTCATGTCTCTCTGACTCCAGTTTTCCCTTCCAGGATTATTGCACACACTCTGGTTTCCAGCCAAATTGGCTTACTTGCTTTTCCCTACATATAACCTTCTCTCTCCCTTGCCTGGAATGCGCTCCTTCCTCATTTCTTACTTATCAGAATCCCTGACTTCCTTAAAGCTCAACTCAAGCATGACAAGGCTCTTTTCTGATCTTGGTTGATAGTGTCTTACCCTCCCTCCAACTGGTATTTACTTAATATATATTTTATATTTACTACCCTCCCCCAAATAACCAGTATTGACTTTCCATATATTTTATATTTAATTATGCTGCTCTTGATCTCCACATTGTAAGGTAAGACCATTTCATTTTTTGTCTTTGTATGCTTAATGCAGTGTCTGGTATATAGTTGGTGCTTAATATATGCCTATTGAATGAAATTCTCTCATTCTAACTCAAAACAAGAATAGAAGCAAAATACTTCTTTATGTTGCAAGAAGAGAAGGTATAATTGTAGCAGGCATGATAAACCCTGAAACTCAAAATTGCAGCCTCATAGGGACAGAGTGAAGTCAAAGGAAGTCCCACAACTTTTCAATGACCTGTTACTGGTAAAGGTAGAATTAAGGGATGATGTCACATTCTGTGTGTATTTGATTGACATCAATTCCTACCTCCCAAAGCAGATGAGAATACTCAGTCAGCTTTCTCCTACTTCTGTCTTTGTTACTGTCAGATGTTGAGAACTCATAGTAAAGAACTGAGGTCAGTGAACACCCCAGCAGGAGTTCTAGATTGCATAAAGATTTCTCCATTGAGGGAGTTTATTTACTAGGCAAATGTCTGCCTCGGGCATCTGAGCACCTTTGGTTGAATATGAAATAAAGTCAGCCTTCAAAACCCTCAGTCTCCCAACGCAACATAATTATCACCAGATAGCTTGGCACATTGATGCTTAGCATGGTGCTCTTGAAAATGATTAGATGCTTCTCATGGCATTCGAGTAAAGAACATTTTTTTATAAGGTTTGAAAGAGGGAACAGGGGGAAAGGAGGAATGTGTTTTATTTTTCTGTGGTGAAATTAATTCTAATTTCTATAGCAATTTACAACAAATTCTTGGACACTAAAATAATCCCAACTAAAAGTTAAAGCCATGCCTTACTATTTTAGGAAAGAAAATTAAATAGTGCTGCTGCTTTTGCACAGTCCAAGCCATTATGTTTTATGACTTTGGTTAACATTGTGTGATTTAATCCAGTAAATAACTGTTAAAAGCAGAGTCATTTGCTCAGAAATATTATGAGCTTAATTTCTGGAATGGTTGAACTTTCCACAAGAGTTTTTTTTTTTCTTCTCTGTTTTGTACATGGAAACTTTCTGCATTTTACAATTCTACTCATTAACAGTGTTCTGCCAGACTTATTGAGGGGATAGTGTCAGTGTGAAGAATGAGAAATTGCATTCTGGTCTCCAAATGACTCAACAGCCATTGTTAATTGGTTCAACTTTTGTTGGAGTCAGCGGATGGACCTCCATAGCCTGAGCCTGCCCTTTTCCTGGCTGACTGAGGTTATTTCTAAATACTTTCAGCTGAGAACTCAGAACAAATTCTTACAACAGTTGTAAGAGCTCAAGGGTCTGAAAACAAGGTTGATGGCAGTGGAAAACTGGTCATATCTCTCATTAAACTGTCAAATATGTAAATTCGGCAGGGAAGGTAGTGGTGCAATGGAGAGGGCACTAGACCTGGAAATCAGGAAGGTCAGAGTTTAAATTTGCTAGCTTTGTGACTGTGGGAAAATCACACCACCCTGTTTGCCTCAGTTTTCTCATCTGTAAAATGAACGGGAAAGGAAAGAACCACTCTAGTGTCTTTGCAAGAAAACCTCAAATAAGGTCATGATGTATCAGATAGAACTGAAGCAACTAAACAACCAATGTAAATTGAGTATACTAAAAACTATTTATTTTTTCACACTAAAGTCACTGTGCTTTTTTCCCTTTTGTGAATATAACATTAGAATTCCTGTGGAACCTGTTCTGTAACCAGGGAAGGTAGACTTTTTTTTAAATGAGAAGCAGCAAAAATAGTATTTGAAAATATCATGGGACTCAAATTACTCCAGAAGATAATATGCTTACTTATGCTACTGTTGGATCCAGATGTCTTTATTGCTCAAGTTTCCTAGATTTGAGTTCCTAGCATAGGCAACAAAACATCACAGCCCCAGAACTTTCAAAAGGGTGATGCAGTGGTGTGCTGATACATGTTCAACAACAGGTTCTTCGAAAACACTCTAGACACACTTTAAATTTTAACATCATTAACATTTTCTCCATCATTTTATTAAGTCTGGAAGTCAACAAAACAATAAATCAACTCCTGATCTGTAGTATGTGTCAATTTCCAAGGTATAAATGCTCTCATGGAAAATTTAGCAATTGACTTTGCTCCAGTTTGTGCTGTCTCCAGCATACCCCTTCATATATTCCAGCCTATAATCTTTTGTATTTATTCGTTCATTCATTCATTCACTCATTCATTCATTCTTTCATTCATTCAGCCAGGTATTCTATAAGCACTCATTAAGAGTTATGTTACAGGAAATGTACTGAAGTCTGGAAATGTACAAAGAAATGTCCAAATAGTACCAATCTTCAAGGAGTTCACATTTTAAAAGAGATACAGCTTGTAAATAATGAAGTATATATAACCACGTTGTTATCCAGTTATTTCAGTTTTGTCTGACTCCTTGTGACCCATTTGGGCTTTTCTTGGCAAAGATACTAGAGTGGTTTGCCATTTCCTTCTCCAATTCATTTTACAGATGAGGAAATTGAGGTAAATAGGGTTAAGTGACCTGCCCAGGGTCACACAGTTAATAAATATCTGAGGCAGATTTGTAAAGATGAGTCTTCCTGACTCCAATCTTAACACTCTATCCATTGTGCTATTTAGCTGCCCCATAAAAAGAATAGATACCATTTACATGCTTTGCCAGTATTGTCTCATTTGATCCCAATAGGTGCTATTATTAAAGCTGTTTTACAGACAGAGAAATTGAGAATAAGTGACTTTCCCAGTGTCACATAGCTCATGCCTATCAGAGGCTGGGTTTAAACTCGGATCTGCCTTGATTCCAGGTCAGATGTGCCGCCTAGCTGTCTGTGTTTGAGGAAGATATAAGTGTAGACAGTTATCTGAAAGGAGAAGCATTGGTGGGGGCAGGGGAGGGGAGGATAGATTAAGAAAAATCTTGTATTGAAGATGAACACTGAACTGAGACTTGAAGCAACTCAGGGAAAGGAGGAGGCAGAGGTCAGAGGGTTGAGCATTCCAGATCTGGGGGACAGGAAGTGCAAAGGGAAGGGTTGGGAAACAGCACACTCTGTTTAAGGAGCTGCAAATAGGCCAGTGTAGCTGAATGGTAAAGTTTGTAGAGAGGAGAAAAGTGTAATAAGACTGGAAATATAAGAAAGAGTTCAGATTTTGAAGAACTTTAAAGGCCAAAGATAGAAGTTTATAGCTGATCCTGGAGGTAATAGCATCATTGCAGTTCAATGAGCCAGTGAGCTATGTGGTCATACCTGAGCTTTAGAGAAATCAGTTAGGTTGCTGAGAGGAGGATAGAGTGGAAAGAGAGTGATTGGTGTCTGAGCTAGGATTCTGGCTCTAGGAGTGGAAAGAAGGGGACCTACATGAGACATATAATAGAAGTAGAAGCAGCAAGACTTGACAATGGATTGGATATGTAGGGTGGGTAAGAGTGAAGACTTGAGGATGACAATGAGCCTTGGTGACTGGGAGGATGGAATTTCCTCAACAGTATTAGGGAAGGAAAAAAAAACAATAAGACCATAATAGGAAAATTTGAAAAGGGAGAAGGTTTGAGGGGAAAGATAAAAATATTTTGTTTTTCCTCAGCTTGAGATGTTTATGGGATGTACAGTTTTATATGACCAATAGGCAGTTGGAGGTGAGTGACTATAGCTTGGGGGGGGGAGGGAGGGAGGGAGAGGGAGAGGGAGAGGGAGAGGGAGAGGGAGAGGGGAGGAAGAGAGAGAGAGAGAGAGAGAGAGAGAGAGGAGAGAGAGAGAGAGGAGAGAGAGAGAGAGAGAGAGAGAGAGAGAGAGAGAGAGACGCTGTGGATATATGCACACATACAGATATGAATATATACATATGTCTGAGGCCAGATTTGAGTACACACATAAATGAAATGTCTGAGGCCAGATTTGAACTAAGGTCCTCCTGACTCCAAGGCCAGTGTTCTATCCACTGTTCTACCTAGCTGCCTCCAGAAATCACAAACATAGAGATGATCGTTGATGGAACCCATGGAAGTTAATAAGATCAGCAAGTAAATTCTAGAGTGGAAAGAGAAGTTCACCCGAGAGAGAGCTAGGTAACTGTGGTTACCAGAGTCAAATATTTCAGGGAGTCGAAGAAGGATGATGGTTGAGAAAAGGCCGTTAGATCTGGAAACTAAGATATCACTGGCAAGGTCAGAGAAGGTTATGTCAGTTCAATGCTGGGGTCCGAAACCAAATTACAGAGGATTTAGAAGACAAGAACAGGAGAGGCATAGGAGGCCCTGAATGTAGATTACTTTCTCAAGGAATTTATGCAAGAATGGAAGGAGAAATCTAGAACCAACTGAGGATATCTTAAATATAGGACAAACATGGATATTTTTGTAGGTAGCAGCAAAAGCCGTCAGTAGATTGAAAGAGGGTGAAGAATTTTAAATGTTAAATAGCAGAATATATTAATTGATTCTGGAGGTCATAGGGAGATCCTAGAGCTTAATGAGCATGTGGGTACTTAATAGAATCAGAGATAATGGGGAAGAATGTGAGGATAATTTACTGTAGAAGTTTATCAGATGGGATCAAGGGGACATGTAGAAGGATTGGCCTGGCAAAGGAAAGGAACAACTCTTCATCTGAGACTGGAATCAAGGAGGAGAAAATGGGGTAAGATTATGGAATAATAGGAGATGAAGAAGACAGCAGAAGAGGCAACCCCTACCCAAGGCCACCTCTAGATTGAGGCCATACACCAGGAGATCAACATTACCATTTGTACAGATATTAGAAAGGTGCCATGCTGGTCAGGCAGAACTATTGTATATAATAAGGTTTTAGTATCTTGCTAAATATTCAGGAATGCTCATGATGGCTTGGACTGCTCTATGCTATATGAATTCTTACCAAGGAAACTTTTCTGATCCTTTGGCATGTCCACTTATCATCCAGCAACTTTGCTCAACTCCTTTCTTAGGCACTGCTGTACTTGAGAATTTTGTACATATGGAACCCTATAAGTAGGATCATAGGATTGAGATCTGGAAGGGACTTTAGAGATCATTTAAGCTACTCCCCTTCTTATTTACTGATGAAATAAATGAAGCCTAGAGAAATTAAGTGACATAATTACACTACCTAATAAAAATGTGTGATCAAAAATATGTTATAATTCATATGTGAGTTTTTTATTTTGGCATTTGTTTCAGAAGTTGACCAGTGAGTCCTTATTATTGTAACTTTACCCTCTGATTCTAATAGGACTGGGCAATTTTTCTTTATGAGTTCTTGAAATACGATATTCAGGCTAATTTTTTAGTCATGGTTTACAGGTTGCGATTCTTAGGTTATCTCTTCTTGACATGTTTTCCAGGTCTCCATATATGAAATCCTTATAGGATATTTTCTTCTTTTCCTCCCAAAAATATTTTACTTTTGATTTAATAGTCTTTTTTTCTCATGGAACCATTTCTTTCTGTTTTCCCCAGGGGTATGCTAGAGGTTGCTTGATCTTCTCCCTAATACCAATTGTTAAACTTTTCAGTGTGAGCATTTGTACCTTAGAAATTGGTAAATGACTAAAATTCAAGGCTTGACATTGTTTTATTGACGGTCTAAACTTAAGATAATGATGGAGTAATTGTTAAAATTACAGAGTGAACTTAAAAATATTTTGGGCATATTTCTTCCTCCATTCCTTTCACAGAAAACACTTTTAAAAAAATCAAATTAAAATATTTTTGTTACATTTTAAAGTCTGTGCTGTCTTCCTCCCTCTCTCTCCACCCTGCATTGGAGAAGGCCACCATTTGACCCAGATTTATAAATACATGTAAAACCATATTGTGTATACTTTTATTTATCAGTTCTTCATAGTTTTTTGAGTATTTACAAGAGTCAGAACAGCTTGGTTGATCATAATTATTTTTTGAACAATATTTCTGTTGCTGTATGAAATGTTCTCTTGGTTCTGCTATTTTGCTCTTCATTATTTTGTGAAGGGTGAAATGAACAAAACTGGTTGTTAAACATTTGCCAACACATCCCTGTTTGCCACATTCTTAGTTTCAGTGAGTTTAGTTTTTAGTCAAATCAACAAGAATTTAATAAGTCCTGTGATAAGTACTGGGGATACAAAGAAATACAAAAAAAAGTCCCTGCTGTCAAGCAAGGAGCTCATAGTCTAACAGGGGAGGCAACACACAAGAAACTATGCACAAAAAAGGATAAACTGAAGATAATCTCAGAAGAAAGTGCTAGCATTAAGGGGATCAGAAAAGACTTCCTTCAGAAGGGGAGAGTTTAGCTGAGGAAGGAATGCAGAGAAGTCAAAAGGTAGGGATGAAGAATGAAGGTGCTCTAAACATGGAGAGAACAGTCAGTGAAATTCCTAGAGATGGAGTGTTGGATGTGATGAATAGTAAAAGAGACCAGGGTCATTGGATTACAGAGTACATAAAAAGAGTAAGGTGTAAGAAGACTGGCAAGGTAGGGAGGGGCCAGGTTTTGAAAGCTTTTTTAAAAGTGATACAGTGGATTTTATATTTGATCCTGAAGTTTATTGAATAGGAGATGGGTAGAAAGGTGAGTAGTCAGATCTGCCCTTTAGGAATATAAATTCAAAAACTGAAACTTGAGATAGGGAGAGCCATTGTAAATCTATTGGAATGGTCTGGCCATGAAGTGATGAGTAACTGCACCAGGGTGATGGTGGTATTGGAGGGATGGGAAATAAATGAGAGACATTATACGAGTAGAAATGCCAGGATGAGGTAACTAATTTTATATGGTGTGTGTGTGTGTGTGTGTGTGTGTGTGTGTGTGTGTGTGTGTGTGATGGGTAGAGTGAAAATTGGAGGATGACATCTAAGTTGTAATCATGGTGGACTGAGAGAAAGAGCGATACTCTGATAGTAGCAAGGAAGGTTTTGGGGATAAAATGAGTTCATTTTGGGGGCATATTGAGTTTAAGATTTCTTTGAGATACCTAAATCAACATATCTGATAGGTCATTGGAGATGAGAATCTAGAGAACTTAGGGTTGGACAAATAAATCTGAGAATCGTTTGCTTAGAGAACATAATTGCATCTTTGAGGGCTAATGAGAGATTACCAAGTGAAATAGTAGTGCTTGGGTATGACTTACCACTGCCTTGTTGGTGAGTCATTTCAGTCCTGTCTGACTCTGTGACCCTAGTTGGTATTTTCTTGGCAAAGATACTGGAATAGTTTGTCATTTCTGTCTCCAATTCATTTTACAGATGAGGAACTGAAGCAAAAAACAGGGCTATAAGTGACTTACCCAGGGTCACACAGCTGCTACCTGTCTGAGGCCACATTTGAACTTGCAAAGATTAATCTTTCTCTTTCCAGTCTGTTCACTGACTACCTAGCTGTAGTTACCACTGCTTACTCTCTGCCATCAATTCTTCTTGCCTTTCTTCCCTTCCTAATTGTTTCCTTTAATGTTTTATTTTGCACTTTTTTGTTCATTTTTCCCCCAAGTACTTTTGCAGGTCTTATAATCAAGGAACTCTTTTCTCTGACTGTCCATTTGAACAGTTACTTTTTTTTTTAAATTTAACAGGTTTTTCTTATGCTTTCCTGATTACAAAGTATTTCTTTATTGAGTTTGACCTTTTCTTCTATTTATTCATATTTCTTGTCTCTGTTTATAGCATTTTATCTCTTTTTTAGGGTGTTATTCAATAAGCATTTGTTAAGCACCTATTATGCAACCAGCACTTGTGAATACAAAAATAAAACAAAACAGAAAAAAATCTCCCCAAAACAAAGAGTTCCTGCCATCAAGGAGCTTACAGTCCAGTGGGAGAGATGACTTCCAAGCGACTATAAACAAACAAAAGATACCAACAAGATAAATTGGAAATTTATCTCCAATAGTGGAAAGACACTAGCGTGAGAGGGATTCAGAAAAAAAAAAAGGTGTCTTGTAGAAGGTAAGGTTTTAGCTGGATCCTGAAGGAATTCAGGGAAGGGAAGATGAGGAGGAAAATATTGTAGGCTTAGAGAACAATCAGTGAAAATATTCAGACTCTGGAAATGGAGTGTCATGTGAAAGGACTATCTAGGAGACCAATGTCACTGCTGAAGCTGTGTGTGTATGTGTGTGTGTGTGTGTGTGTGTGTGTGTGTGTGTGTTTATGGGGTGGAATAAGGTGCAATGAAAGGTGGAGGGTGAGGCAAGTTGTGAAGGTCTTTGAATTCCAAATAGAGGCTTTTACATTTGATTCTGGCATCAATAGGAAATAGTGGGGAGTGATACGACCATGAACTGGAATGGGAGAGGCTTGAGACAGGGAGACCAACCATCAAGTTATTACAGTAGTTCAGGTTCAAGGTGATGCATGCTTGTACCAAGAGAGTGACAGTGTCAGAGAAGAGAAGGGCCCCTGTTTGAGAGATAACTGACCAGCCTTTGAGATAAATTGAATGGTGGTGAGAGAAATTGAGGAGTTGAGTAGAGTTTTCAAACTTGAGTGACTGGCATTATCGTGATATCCTCAGCAATAGCAAGGAAGCTTGGAAGAGGGGAGATTTTGGTCAGAAAAGATAATGAGTTAAATAAAAGAAATGCTGAATTTAACATGATATCCAGTTCAAAGTGTCTTAGTAGGCATCGAGTTGTACATGCAAGCCTAGAGAGTGGGAGAAAGTTTAGGCTGGATAAGTATACCTGAGAATTGTCAGTGAAGAGATAATAACTGAAACCATGGGAGCTGTTGAGTTCATAAAGTGCTATAGTTTAGAGGGAGAAAAGAAGAGGGTCCAGAGCTGAACTCTTGGGCATACTCAACTTTAGTGGGCATAACTTGAATGAAAGTCTAGCAAAGAAGACTGAGAAAGATCACGTAAGAAGAGAAAGAAGTCTTAAAAGGCTACCATCTTCCTGCAATTTGTTACTATTCATTTGCATATGACATATATGCTTATGACACACACATACACACATACACACACACACACATATATATATATATCATATGCATAAAAATAGTATCTATGTAGACATATACTTTAAACCTGAAACTCATTCTTACCTTATGGAAATAGAATGCTAATTTTAGGGTAGCCTCTCCTTTTGTAGTTTCCATACAGTTATCACTACAATATGTCATTAGAAGGATAGGAAGATAAAGATGGAGATGTACATACCACAAAATGCAATAATTAATAATGATACAAAGACAGAGAGGTTAATGCAATATCCACTTATCCTTGATGGCTCTATGTCTCTAGTTTGGTCTTCCCTATCTTTACCTGTTGCACCTTTATATTGGGTGTTCCCTTTCTTGGAAATGATGTTCCCCAATATTTGACTCTTTCCTAGAAAGACATCTGATTCCTTTAGTGTCCAGGCAAGAACCTTTTGCCTTCCTTGAAAAATCTCTCAGATAATCAGTAGCTCCCTTAACTCTATTCAAAGGCTTAGCTTCAGGAAAGTCCTAGATTCGAATACTATCTGTGATACTCTGACACAACTTGAGGTAAATTACAGCTTCCTTGAGCTTTTCCTGTCATGTATAAAATGGGGATGATAATACCTATAGTTTATATTTAACAATTGTTCTGAGGCTCAAATGAGATAACATATGTAAAGTGCTATGTAAGACTTCAAGCACTATGTATAATGGTAAACTATTATCATTATTTGCCTATTGCTTCATGTCCATGTATTTCTGTCTATCAGTACCACATAAAGACTCAGAGTGGCTTTCACACACAACCTGCTAATATGTAAAACAACTTCCTCAAAAGAGAAAATAACATCTTTTACTTGTATTGCTATCTCTATGTGTTCTCTCCTACAGCATTCATTATCATACTTGACCAAAGAATTGCTTTTATTTTGTAAAAAACTACTTCATTTGGGGGCTGTTCAGCCCTCAAATGAGTCTATTAGGAAGAATATTGAAGCCTCAAGACAACACATTGATTGACACTCCGGAGACCTCCTTGGCATGACAAAACAACTCAATGTCTCAATCTCTAGCTCCCAATACCATGTTTTTTTTTCCTGGCAGTGTTATGCATCCTAAACATTTTAGAGTTAGGTGTTATGCTACCTTTGTTCAAGTTTAAAGTTTTCCAGAATGCACAGTGTATGATTCTAATATGTTCTTTAGAAAGAAGGAAAAGGAAGGGGGGAAGAAATAAAGAAAGAAGAAAAGAAAGGCAGAAGGGAGGAAAGAAAGAAGAAGCAAGAAAAGAAAGAAAGAACAAAGAAAGGCAGAAGGAAAAGAAGTAGGGAAGTAAAGAAGGAAGGGATGAAGGAAGGAAGAAAAATGACATGGAAGAGAAGTCAAAAGGAGAGGAAGTTATAATACAGAAAGGGGAGGAGAGAGGAAAATGGCATTTTAATCCCCTGAAAAAGTATATCACTGATGGTTCTCCAGACATAGCTACTCAAAGTAAGATCACTTCTGAAGTATTTTAAAGTGGTAAAAGGATGAATTACTCGGAATTATTAAGTCAAATATAACTAGTACCCCAAAACAAATATTTGAGGACCATTAAGATAGTAGCTATTATTTTGGAAAACAGTGGTTCAAATGTTAGTCATGTTAATATTCTGAAAAATCTGAACTATACCTTCCAAGTATACCTAGTCACTAATAAATTAGAGTACAGGAAGTGTGGTCTGCTGTCTGACTGGGCATAAACACATACCCAGCTATCTGATGTTGGTTACAGTTGTAAAAATACAATAGATTTTTATGTTGATGCTCACATGCCAAATTCCAGTAGACAGTGATAATGGCAATGTGTTTCTTCCATCCATTCCCTGTTAGCTGCGAAGTCATAATTGTGTCCCTCCTTTCTCAAAATGGGCAGGAACACATTGGAAATATTTAAAGTCTATTCAACAAGTGAATTTTATTACCTTTCTAACTGAGATGTCTGAATTTGTACATTTTTCATGGTCTTCATCCGAATCCTGATTGTAAATGCTATGTCAAGATTTAAAACCCAGGAAATGAGTCCATTACCCTTCTCAGTAGGAGCTACTTACATGCCTCTCCGCAGTATCTGCCAAGATGAAATGGCAATCCTGGATAGATTTGACTTCATCTGCTGGTGTAATATTTGCTACAAGACAATCAAATGTTTGGACAAAGCAATAAACCAGAACGCTGAATTAGCTGTGCCAGGTATTACTCCTAGAGATGACATTGAAGTCATGCAACCTGTTATTTCCTTGGCCCTACAGTCACTTTTGTCCTTTTTTCTGTTCACTGAAGTCTTCTGGCTTGTGAATTCAATGGTGTGTTCTCTAAAAGTCTATGATTCCCAGTCTTCTGTGAACTTGGCTAGACTTCCAAAGGCTTATCATTTTAGAGTTTGAAAAGACCTTTGGGATCATACAATTTCCTTTTTTTACAATCAAGGAAACTGAGACCCAGAAAAGTTAAGTGATTTATCTAGGGTCAAATGTATCAGTTGGGAGAAAATAAAGACTACTTTTTTCTCTCAAATTACTTAAGAAGCCTTCATGATGATAAATATGAAAGTCAGCATGGCACAGTAGAAAGAATGCTGGAATCGGAATTAGGAAGACCTCTATCCTATCCTAACGCAGATACTTAGGAGCTAGGTAAGTGTAGGCAAGTCTTGAGTCTCATCTTCCCCATTTACAAAATAGGGTTAATGATTGCTTTTATCCCCATGAGTAACTGGGAGGATCAAACCAGATAATGTATAGGAGAATTTAAGAAAAGTGCTTGGAAAGCCTTAAAACAACAACCTTCATAAGAACTGTTACACATCAAGACAACTAATATGGTCAATAAATAGGTGTACTTGAGAAGACAAGATCATTATTAGGCTATGCCTTTTGTGAATGTAGAATTAGAGATTAAGGCATCAACATTGTCTAAATCGGTAGTTACATATATATTATTCCATGGTTTGCAGTTGGATGCCCAAGAAACAGCACCTAGATATTCTACCAGGTATAATACTGGATAAAATGAGCTGGCTTTCCCAACTTTTCTATTCTTGCTAAGGCACCACTGTTTTCTTATTCAAAGTCTTCAGAATACAAAGAGTTGGGATAAGTCCAATGCTCAGAAAGTTCAAAAGTCCTGAGGCTAGCGGTTGGCAGTGACTCAGAGCCAGGCAGTCCTGGGGTGTGGTATGTGGTGGTGATAATAAATTACATCTGCACAATAAGCTTTATAAAGTTTTTTTTCTTCCCCAAGCCCCATGGATAAAGTAATAGTAATAATTTAAACTTTTAGAATTCTTAAAACTTTAGGATTCTTAAAAATTCTTAAAACTTTAGAATTCTTAAAAAAATTCTTCCCTTCTAAATAACTTAGTAAGGTAAATAGTGAAGGTTTTGTTATCTTCATTTAACAAATCAGGAAATGAAAGCTTCAAGATATTAAATGACTTACCAAGTCTTCTGACTCATATCTCCTGTTCTTTACGATGAACTTTTTTCTGGGGTACAGTGGGAGCAACTGATAATTGGTACTAGAGAAAAGAGGTGCAGCTGTGACACCTGCTACCCGATCAGCTCACAAAACCACCCCCAACAAGAGGTGGATGATCATAGGAGGGGACTGCTCCTTCCTCTCACCTTCCATCTATTCTTTTCAGGCTTCCCCTTGGAGACTTCATTACCTTTTATGCCTTTAACATTAATTTTAACCTAAACTCTCGTTTGAAATGTACAATTTATTCTATTTTTGAGGGATTAAAAACTGAGGGGTATCCTAACCATGACCACTTGCTCTAACCTGTTCTGCAACGACCTTGTTTCCCCTAGACTCTCATTTTCTTTAACTTCTTCCACCTAAACATCTGCCTAGTCAACCATTTTCCCCTTTGTAATATGTCATAGATTCTTGTCTTCCTTTCCATTTCCATTTTCATTTCCATTGAAGGACTTTTTGTCACTAGCTATTTTTGCTTCTAACTATCTTGTATACTATGTAATTTCCAAGAGACACAAGATGGACAGATTAAATGTTATGCTGATACCTCAAAAAAAAATTTTTAAGAGATCCACAGGAAAGCTGCTCTCATGGAGGATATATCCAAATAGGAAGTGAAGGTATCTAGGGGTTATTATCTGCACTAGTGCCTGAGGGGGCCACACCTTCATTTATTCTTAATCCTTGTGTCTGTGAGCTCTAAATAGATTAGTCACTGTATCTGAACAGTTTAGGCAGCTAGGTGGCACAGTCAGGAAGACCTGACCTTGAGCAAATCACTTACCCCTGTTTGCCTCAGTTTCCTTATCTGTAAAATGGAGAAGGAAATGGCAAACCATTCCAATATCTTCACCAAAAAAAAAAAAAGAAAAAACAAATGAGGTGATGAAGAATCACACAACTGAACAACTCAACAGTTTCAAGCCCAGTCTGGTACAGGAGGAAGGTTATCTTCTGGAATTTCTAGCAAAGAAAAAAAAAATCTGGATATTTGCTTGTTCCCTCCCTTGGAACACATCGCTGGAAAATGAAGTCCCTCAGTCTAATTGTAGACATCATGATTATGGGAGTTCTGAAAATGCCTTGTTATATTTACTGGGGAACTTCTTAGGTTTTGTACATTCAACTTTTTCTGACCTTTAGATATGCTGCTCCAGTGAATCATTGATTAAGGTTAAAGTCAATCCACATTAAGCAACCATCTTTACAACTACGCCCCAGGGAAAACAATAGTATTAATAGTATTGGTTTTTACCATTGGAATGGACTTCCTGTAGGGCTGGTTCTCAGTAAGATTATGAAATGAGTCTTTGTGGCCCTAATCCACTATTTTGGATTCACTTTTTCCCTCTAGGTCCTCCTGTCTGTCAATCAATGAAGGAGTATTTACCAGGAGCTACTACATACTTAGTACTGTATTTGTCATTGAAGAAACAAATACAAAAATGAAACTGTATCTACCCTCAAGAAGCTTAAATTCTACTGGATAAAAAAATGTATTCAGAGATGAATTTAAAAATAAGATTTACACAAAATAAATGCACTGGATAGACAGAGTTGGTAGTAAAAATGGGAAAATCAGGAAAAACTACTTGAAGGCAATGACCCTTAAAGGTGAGCTATTTTTTGGTGGATTAGAGGGATGAGGGGGATGTCTATGGATTCTCCAAGGTGGAGAAAGAGAGATTTCTAGGAAGACATTGTGCAAAGGTGGAAGATGGAGCATTGTGTTCGCTCAATAGTAAATACAGAAGTAGGGCTATATCTATGAATGAGAAGGGGTGGGGAAGTCATAGTCCAGCAGTTTGGACATCTGACTAGATTATAAATTATAAAGGGCTTCAAATGTCAAACATAAGAATTTGTTTCTTACCCTAAAAACATAGGGACTCATTAAATTTCTTGAGTAGGAGATTGCCGTCGTCAGATGGTTACTTTAGACATATCACTGTTCCAGTTCTTTGGCAAATGGATTGGAGATAAGGAAACTCTGATTACATAGAGAGCAACTGATAGTTCATTTTTTAGTCCTGGTAAGAAGCAAAGTGGGCTTGGAATAGGGTGGTTGTAGTCTGGGAAGAGAGAAGGGGATAGAGAGTGAGAAAGCAGAGCAAAGAATCAGTTCTAGAAATGAGCTCTGTTTTGGGTATATTGACTTTGAGATGCCTATGAGATATCCACATAGAGATTGTTGAAGACAATGCTGGAACTCTGGAGAGATTAGGGATAAATATGTAGAGTTGCATAGTCAATGAAAAGTGAGTCACATGCTTAGAGATGAACCCAGAGAAGAGAAGAGAAGAGAAGAGAAGAGAAGAGAAGAGAAGAGAAGAGAAGAGAAGAGAAGAGAAGAGAAGAGAAGAGAAGAAATAGTTCTTGTAAAAGAATAATAGAGTGATTCTGGATGCAGATTTTCTCTAATGCTTGCTCTCTATTCAACCTTGAGCATGCTATGTGATCTCTTTGAATATATTTCCTTATCTATAAAAGGAGGTTTAGCCTTTTGAAATTTGATTATAATTTACACTCATTCTAGCCATCAAGGTCTTTACCTCTCAGATTGATAATTTTGTGATGGTAAATCAAAATTTTGTGATTTCATAATATTTTGCCTCAATTCTTACCTTGTCTTAGTCATTGAATGGGTGTTGTATCAAACTGAGACCTGGAAAAGACATTAATTCGGAAAGACTAGGGTCACCTACTGCATCCTGGGCCATCACCAGTTGTCTTGCCTTTTGTCTTACCACTGGACTTCTATGATTCTGGAAGATGCTCCTTTCCAACATTGTCTTCTACTTGGTACTCCCTCCAATAGTCACTTCAGCTGAAGCACTACTCTGTTCTTTGCAGGACTGAAAAAAATCTTGTAATAATGATTAAGGGTTTAATAGCCATTCCTCCTAAGAATATATTATATGACTACAGAGACTTTAACCTCAAGGAATGAATCTCTATGGTGGGAGTATTTGACACAATAGTGGAAAACAGAGTCTTAGCCGGGAACCCTGAGGTCACAATCCTGCCTACCTAGCCCATACAAAGCCTTTAGTCGACTGTTTAATGGACCTTCAGACTACTCCCTCTAAGTGGTTATATTACTCATCTTGCTGGAAAAGTTTTTCCATCCACCTGCCAAAGTATGTATTCTACTGCTACAGTATTCCACTGCTTTGAGAACCTAGGGTCAATGTTCAGTGATTTTTTTTCAGTTGTTTCAGACTTTTTGTGATGCTAATTGGATTCTCTTGGCAAAGATATCGAAATGGTTAGCTATTTCCTTCTCTAGCTCATTTTACAGAAGAGAGAACTGAGGCACACAGGGGTAAGTGACTTGACCAAAGTCACACAAATCCAGGAGATGGGATTTGAACTTGAGTTAAAAAATGATTCTTCTTGATTCTACCTCCTGCAGTCTATGCACTGTATCACCTAGCTGTCCTAGGGTCAATGTGGCAGAGAAATTAAAATGAAATTAATCCAACATTCATTAAAACACATACACCCCTTATTTTTTATCCTTCAAGGCTTAGATCAGTTCCCATGCTGGACAACACCTTTTCCAATGAGGCTTCAGTTAGCAATGCTCTCTCTCTCCTTTTCCTTAAATTACTTTGCATTTGTCTGGGTACATATTGTATCTACCTTGCCTCTCTCCTCCAGCAGAATGTAAACCCCTCAGAAGTAAGGGCCCTCTCTTTTTTTCTTCAGTGCCTAACATAGTGCCATGCATGCAGTAGTTGCTCAATAAATGCTTGTGAATGGTTTTTAGATTGAATTTTTGTTGAACTTAATTCTATTTTTAAGTGACTTTTTTCAGTTCAGCAAGTATTTTTGCAATAACCATAAAAGTTTTTAAACAAGTATGACTGGGGTTTTCTCTTCCCTGTATTTGAGCAGTCTCCTATTTGCCACTTGTCAGTGGGCTAGCCTGTTGCCAAAAGTACAGATCTCTGCTAATGAGCTACTGGATTTCAGACACACAGAATAGAATTCTTAGCAGATATTGATCTTGAGTGGCCTTGGAGATTCTTAGTGATGTCATTTGTGTCAGAAGTTTAGGAGTTGCAACATTTTTCCTTGTGGGAAACGTCTACTATGCAGGCAGCAACATTTCATCATCTTCATCTAGGAAAAAACAGGATCAGATTGTCCATAGCAGACAAAAAGAAGAGAACAACAGTGGTTACCAGACTGAATAAAGCTTCTCCTTAAACTTCCAGGGAAGATACCTGAAGACCTTGGAGACGGTACATGGTCAACAAAGTTATGTGCATTGTCATGTCTTACTTTGTGGAAGCAGTTTACAAAGGGCAGATGAGTCTGTCAAAAAAACTTTTATCAATTGCTTACTGTGTGCCAGGCACCATGCTAAATAGAGATACAAAGGAAGGTAAAGACAATCCTGGCCCTCAAGGAACTCAGATTTTAATGTGGGACACAACTTACAAAAATTGCACATGCAAAATATGTGCAGTATAAATGGAAGCTAATCTAAGAGGAAAGACATGGGGGAGGGACAAAAAGGAAGGGAGAGGAAAGGGGACCAGGAAGACCTTTTGGAGAAGGTGAGATGTGTTCTGGATTTTGAAAGAAACTAGGAGAGTCAAATGTTGATAAAAGTATCAAGTTTGACTCTAAAGGAAGGAGATGTCTTTTTTATGCTTCCAAATGAAGCCTATCTTTCAGCATCCTATGAACCTATACTCTGCCATTGCTCAGAAGAACTGTGGAGCTTTTCTTGTGTAATTGTGTCTTGAGAGGTTTCATTTATAAGCCACAGGGAAAAAAAATCCATTTTATGACTTAAGAGTCACACCTTAATTTTGACCAAAGGAAGTATTAGTAGGGCGGATCAAGAACTGATTCACTAGGTTTGGCTCCAAATGACTTTTAACTCTTTGAAAAAACTCAAACATAACCTTTTGGAGGTTTGCTACCATCAAAGATCATCCAGAAAATGAGATATAGACTTATGCAGTTGCTCTGTTGTTATCATTTCCAATTTTTCATGACCCATCTGAAGTTTTTTTGGCAAAGATACTGGTTTGCCATTTCCTGTGCCATCTCATTTTACAGATGACAAAAGAAGCTAAAAGGACTCTGGATCACAGAGCTAATAAGCATTTGAAGTCAGATTTGATCTCAGATCTTCTGACTCTTGACCTGGTACGCTATCCTCTGCACCATCTCACTGTCCTAAAGACCTGTAGGATCCTGGAATCACTGGGATTTAGGGTTGGAAGGAGAACTAGAGGCCATATAGCACCACCCCCTTTATTTTCAGCTGTTAAATCTGAGACCTAATGAGGTGAAAAGAGATCCCCATGGGGCCACAGGTAAGTCAGAAGCAGACCATGAGAACTGGGTCAACTCCAGGAACGAAAGGCAGCTCCAAGAAAGGACTTCCAAAAAACAATGAGAATACCACTGAAATAAATGTATTGCTCCCTGTAGTGACTAGTTTGAAGGAGACAACTTCACTTGAAGTGTAAATGGAGAGATATTACATATTTTTTTAAAGTATTACTTTTCAGTCCCATAGGTTGCAGCTTACGTAGTATATAGACCCATTTGTAACATGGTACTAGGAGTGAATAGATTCAAATCCATCCATAACTTATTTTTAGGGTACTATCAGAGGATAGAGAAAGACAGCATGATAGAGTAAATAGAATTCTGGCCTTGGAGTAAGGAAGATTTTTGTTCAAATCCTACCTTTGATGCATGCAACTGTGTGACCCTGAGTAAGTCATTCACCCTCTTATTGTCTTTCTAAATAATAAATTGCAAAGCAAGTTACTGATAGAGGGAATTTCTTTATCAACAGTTCCCTATATTAATGAAATCATGGGATAGATGTCCACTACCACACCCTCTAAAATGAAGGTGCATAATATTGCTAAGCAGAACACAGTGATTTATTTTTTCCTTTCCTCAAACTTAGAGAAAGATAAATTACAATAGGGCCTGAATGACAATGACAGAAAGGACAAGAAAGGAGAGGCAGGGGAAGAGTGTGGAATCCTGCATACTTCTGCCATCTGTTATAATTTTGTGTAACCACCAAAAAAGCCCTCATTTTTTACTCACGTACAAAGTGGGATGTTACTACTTGGCTCCCTCTCGAATGTAATCATGAGAATAAATTGATTAATTTTGCAGAGTGCTTTGAAAATGAAAAGTAGTGTAGGCATATTACATTGGTGGTAGGCCTTACCAGGGCACGGTGAGGAAGGAGGCGCGAAGGTGGCTGTAGCATGAATCTTGCAGAGTGAATTTGATGATTGCTTTTTGCAAATTATACATTCTTATTTATAAATCTTGTCAATGAAATAAATTGAATGGAATCAGCAGCTGGTCCTAAATATCCTCTTTATTACCTAGAACTGGTCTTTAGAGAGCTTTTGTGAGAGATATCGAAAGCCGTGAGGCCATTATATATGTTGGGGGTACATTACATCATTCTAATAATTGCAGCGATCCTCTCTTTATTTACTTAGTGAGGTGAGGAGAGACCAACACATTTAGCCTTATGAAAGGGGCCAAAAGTATAACATTCTTAAAAATAACCAGCCATAAATACGTCACAGACGGTATTTCATAGAGTTTATATGAGAGGAAATTGAAGCCTCCTGAAAATAAAACTGAATCTTGTCCAAACAACTCTAGATATACTAATCTCATTTGGTTGTTATTATGTATAACAGGACTCTTTATCCCGGTCCATTATCATTAACCCCCAGTAGGTTTGCATGAATGTTGCATGCTTTTGCTATTCACAGGGTTCAGAATTTTTCCTCCCAAGTATGACAGGGTTTATTTATTCTTTGGAATGAGAATGAAAGACTCTTCTATGTGGATCAAATGGGAACATGAGAACAAGAATTTATTAAGCACCTACTGTGTGTGAAGCACTGTGCTGAGCGCTTTCCAAATACTGTATCATCTTCTTTTCCCCTCCCAACCACCCTAAGAGGTAGGTACGATTATTAAACCCCATTTTCCAGCTGGGTGAATTTCAGTAGACAGTGACTTGCTCAGGGCCACACAGTTAGTAAGTGTCTGAGATTCAAGTGGAAATCAAGTCCTCTTGACTCCCTGCCCAGTGTGCTACCTATCCTTTGCATCAAGAGAGGTGAAGGAGTGGTAGATAACAAGGGGACAGAATGGACACCAAAGGTCAAATCCATAAACAAAGTATATGATTTTCCTCATGTTACTTGGAATAGCTTTAGTTCTTTTTGTTTTGTTTGTGCATTTCTTTGTTATTTTGGTCTTACCTGCAAGTAAGGAAACTTCCTCTAGCAGTGCAGATGTGCAATTTATACAGTATTAGTGAGTTGCCCGGGCACCCCTGAGAAGACAAGAGATTTGATCAGTATCGTGCAGACATCATGTGTCAGGAGCAAGACTTGAATCTGAGTCTTGTTGACTCTTACCCTAGCTCACTATCCTCTTTGCTGGGTTTAAGTAATTATTTGGAGAGCTAAGTGAAAATACTAATTGGAAACTGAATGATCCAACTTACTGTCTACACTGCTTAAGTTAATAGAGTAACAGCTGACAACAAAACCTTTAAAAATACTTAACTGCAGTTAAAAAAATACAGCAATCATGGGGAAAGATTCATTCTACTGAGGGTTGAGCTCAACATCCACAACAAATAATCTCCTGTTCTTAAGGGCGACAGATTGCTGCCCAGTTGGATCAGGAAGGCAGAGAACTTGAAAGATGAGTCCTCCTCAGAGAACACATTTAATCTTACAAAGGTTTTAAATTTTGAAACTAATAGTATGAACTCCTTGGTTGATCTCATGAATTTTTTGGATCCTGAGAAAGAAAGATTGTTTTAAAATAAACAAGAACAACAAGACATAAGGTGTGCTATCATATCCAGGGGTGGGGAACCGATTTCCTCCAAGTCCACATGTGGCCTTTTAGGTCTTCAAGTGCCTCTTTGGGTGAATCCAAACCTCACAGAAAAAAATTCCCTGAATAAGTGGATTTGTTTTGTAAAACTTAGTATAGGCTAGCAATATTAATATTTAGCATTCATGTAATGCTTTAAGGTTTGGGAAATGATTTATATGTATCATCTGACTTTACCCCAGGAGAGTGATGACACTATTATCCCCATTTTAGAGATGAGAAAACTGAGATACAGAGAAGTTGTGTCTCACACAAAACCACATAGATAATGACAATCTCAGGCAGGATTTGGACGTGAGTCTTCTTGCTTCTAAATATGGCAGTCTATCCACTATAACCTTAAGTGACCTTAGATCCTACTTTACAGTAAGTCAATAATAATAGCCTGCATAGGTACCAGAGGACTGGTATTTGACTCTAATATATTAATATCCATGAGTGAATGGGCATTGGTCATACAAGTCTTAGCCTTATTCACTGAAGCTCCTGTTCTCAGTAAAAGGAAAAAAAAAACTCTTTGGTTTCCACTTCTCTTACTTTTCTCACTTCTTCTTACATTCTTACATTCAAGTAAATGTACCAGTAAAATCAGTTTTGGTTGAGGACAACCCAAAATCAAGTTGAGCTTTCTTGCCAAGGTCAAACCTTTATGAACTATCTGCTGTTATATTTTTTGGGATAATGTACTTTAATTACAATTTGAACTCTTGGTTTTAGCAGAGTTAGTAGGGAATTTATTTTCCCTCAAGAGTTTTCTAAACTAGAAAGGCAAGAATACACCTTTGGGGTCAGCTTGGTACAGTGTGGAAAAACAAACAAAGCAATCTATACCAAAGCAAGCCAAACCAAACAAGGCCAACCAAACAAGCAAACAAATGAAAAAATATTGGATTTGGCACCAGATGACCTGGATTTGAATCCTAATTCTGTCACCATCCACCACATCATCTGCCAGTGTGACTTTGGAAAACTCCCAATCTCCTGTCTCAGTTTCCTCACCTAGAGAAGGAGAAGGTTGGAAAAGATCTCTGAGGGCCCTTCTAGGTCTACCTCTAGGATATTATGGACAATAACCTTTTCATTTGCTTTTTTCAACTACTCTGGTAGGTTTATCCCTTTCATACTTTCTAGAATAAAGAGATATAACTATGAATGAAAAAATACCTAGAAATATGGCCATTGTGATGGGACTTGGTGTCTCCAGATCAAATGGGATTAGTTATAGTCCAGATTATTATCAAACATTTTCTGTGTATAGATTTTTAAATAGGTAACTTGGAAGAGGTAATTCAAGAAACTTCCTTGGAAGAGACTCTGGAGATATCCTATATGAAAGGGAAGAAAATGAGCATTTATAGAGTACCTACCATGTATCAGGCACTGTGTTAAGTGTTTTACAAATATTATCTCATTTAATCCTTGGGAGACAGGTGCTATTATTATCTCCTATCTTATTGTTGAGAAGAAAGGCAGAGATTAAGTGACTTGGTCAAGGTCACACAACTATTAAATGTCTGAAGTCTAATTTGAACTTTTAAATCTTCCTAACTCCAGGTCCAGTGTTCTATCTACCATACCATCTTGATGTTTTATAATAAATAATCATTCTCCTTGGTGATACATTGAGATGATGTGACTTCTTCAATAGATGGTCTCTTTTGGGGTAATCATCTCTCCTTGTGGAAGTTCCTTTGTATGACTTACTTCATAGGAGAGTGAAGGAGTTGAAAAGAAGTAGAGTTTTATTTGTTTGGTGATTGGGGAGCAGGAGGAAATGTGGAGAAGAGGTTATACTGTATTTTAAAAAATTGGAATAATCAGTGGGGTCATTATAAATAAACAACTGACATTTATCTAGCACTTATTATGTGTGGCACTGTGCTACCAGTTTGTAAATATCTCATTTGATCCTCACGATGACTCTAGGAGGTAGGGGTTATCATTGTCCCCATTTTACAGATGAGAAAACTAAGGCAAACAGAGGTTTAGCAATTTTCCCAGGGTCACATAGCTAGTAAGTGTCTGAGACTAGATCTGAACTGAGGTCTTCCTGATTCCAGGTCTAGCACTCCATCTACTGTGCTACCTAAATTCTATTATTTATTTAAGGACCTCCATTAAGAGAAAAGGATCTTTTTAGGATTAAACATAATTTTGACCAATTTACATCAAATAAAAAAAAACATTGACCTCTAATTTTGGGCAATGCACTGTTGTAGGCATCCTGAGGATACAAAAGCATAAGGCTTAGTCTTTCTGCCTTTCAGGAGCTTAAAATTCTCAGGAATGAGTATTCATAAATATGTGACAAATAAAATAAAAAGAAAAGATCTAATTAATATCTTAAGGTAACATTAGTAAAGATTATATGAGATTTAGAACTAGAAGGGAGTTTGGAGATGATTTAGCCCAAACCCTCATTTTACACATGAAGAAAGTGAGGTCCTAAAGTATTAGGTGATTCAGCCATCACCCATTTGCTTGTTTAGGAGGCAAAGTTTGAATCGAGCTCTTCCAGACTCTGAGTCCATACGTGACACCATGCTGCACAAAGTATTTCCAAGGACATTTTCCTATAATGTAGAATGCACATATGAAAGAAATGATTGAGCAATACTGTGTATGTTTTTTAATTTAATTCAGGCTTCCCCTTTCCCCTTTTTCTTTCCAGATTATGTATGTCTTCTTCTTTCTCAAATTCCCATGTGTACATGCATTCCTCCAAACCATTTATTTTATTTCTGGGCTATTTCATTTCTGTCTCTATATCCCCAGTTCCTACTGCAGTGCCTTATATATTGTTGAGTTGAATGCAATTGAATGTCAACCTAAGGCATTTGCACATTTTTTGGCAGCAAAGACCAGGGAGGGTTTTTCAGCAGGAGCTTACTCCTCCAGTCTTCTCTCTTGGGCAAGTTTCTATACTCTTTCTGGATTCCTGGACTGTAGGATACCTTGGCTTGAGTTCCAAGGATGGACACTCTATTTCCTACACATAGAACTGGAAAGAAATGAAAAAGGACCAAATCCCAGACCATATGGTTTAAGAAGGGAATGACCTTCAGGCCATATCCCTTTATCCCATGGTACAAGTGAAGGAATCTGTCACCTTCAGATAGGAAGACAGGACAATCTCCAAACTAAGTTCAGTAAAGCAGTTCTGAAGGCACAGTTCAGGTTAGGCTGCTTCCAATTGCTTGATAAGTCAGCACAAAATGTCCACGCATGCCCATTCTCCTGTTTCCCAGAACCAGATATCCAGCATCGTCCTCATGGGTAGTACCTCTTTAGGTGATCTAGCCATGTACCAAACTTCTATTACATTAAAACTCTCTCCCTGCTTTTTAAAAACAAGTAATGTTTATCAGAACACTCAAAAGAAAATGAACACATGTAGGGAGAATATTCATTTCTGGAAGCATACCCAAAGGGTGAACCAAAAATAGAGTGAAAACAATCTTCAGCAAGTAGAAATAGACCCTGGGATCAACATTCTATTAAAGTTTATTTTAGTAGTTAAGTGTCTGTTTAGTAAAGCACATATGGAGAAATTACGCAAGTTTAAAAATAATTGGATAACTCCTGCAAAAAAGGGGGTTTAGCTGACATGATGTTGTTGGTAAATACTGGGATTAGGTGCTCACAGTGGTCAGGCTGGTAATTATCTCAGAGATTTCTTATAGCTTGAATATCTGAGGGAGTCTCCTTTGATTGACATCCCTTATGTTTTCCAATTTCACTGCCTAGTGATAAATGTATCATTTGTCTCATTTTTTCTGGTCACTGATTTTATTTGGTTAAATGCAGGGAAATTATAGTTCATGGTCTATAGGTTTATATCACTACCATCAAAACATCAAGCAGCATTTTCCTTTGGAAAAAAATCGATTGGTAGTTGTCCTTTTTCTTTTCTTTCTTTCTTCCTCTTTTTTTTTTCCAGTCACAAAATGATGGTATTTCTAAGGTGAAAGATCATGGGAGAATCCCAGAGAGTAGTCTGCCTTCTCTTTCTTATTGTGTTCCATTAACGTTAATATTTTAAATGCTAAAACAAACTGCCAAAGGAAACCACAACAAAACCAGGATGCATTTTATTTTATTTTGGTAGATAAGGAATACAAGAGGGGGTAGAAAAGAAGAACTATGGGAGAGGAAGAGGATGAGAGTGAATGGGATTTTACTTCATTGTGTGTCTCCTCACCTGTTTGAAGACTCCTTCTGTACATGTCACTGCTATGCTGTTAGAAGTTAAGTCTTTTGTTAAATTATTTAGAGCTTTGGGGCACTGCCAATCAGGGCAGGATTAAAGCTGTGTTTTCCTTTTGGGGTCCTCTTGGTCTGCTGCTATCTACTTTTCCTAACAAAATAGCAAAGAGAAAAGCAAATAGAAAGAGAAAAAATTAACATTGATTACAGATTAATTCTGCCAAATTGGGCTATCTCTGAAAGTGGAGAAAGGACCACAGTCTTATCAGGAATTAGATCTTATAGCATAATGCCTTGTGAAAGCAAATTTTCTATTAAATTACATCAAGATTTGTTAATACCTTTATTTCTGCCCACTTGTTTCCTTATATTAATTTTGTAATTCTGAAAGTCAAATGCACCTCATATTAATCTATGGAAAGTAGAATTCTTTTGAGGTTAAAATCTTTTAAAGGCAAATTGAATTGAAAGTAATATGTAGTGATCATGGATAATAATCCATTTAATTTGTGGATTTTTTCTTCTTGATATCTAAAGCAGTGTTTTGTGAAGCCCATCAGTTTAGGCAGGATGGAATAAATGTAGATGAACATTATTGACATATTTCAAAAAATAACAAATGAAAAATCAAATAGTTGAACATTATTGACATACTTCAAAAAATGGTAAAATATATAGCTGGCACAATTGTCTTTCGAGAGCTTCAGCGGAACTATGACATTGGGCAGTAGAATTTGAAATGATAGACTCTCTTAGTGAAACCCAGGGAAAGTCACAGAAATTTCATGATTCATTTAGAGACTTCACTCTATATGCCATGTGAGTGGAGGAGCCTGTAATGGTTCCTCTTGCTCATCTCTCAAGACATTAAATGCAATTATTACAATTACATACTTTGGTTCAGGGTGTTATCGAACTGCACAGAAAGATTGTGATCTTAATATCATCAACACAGTGATGGGCTTCTGATGAGGTTGATAAATGTTGCCACTTAGGCAAAAATTTATCCTTTTGCTATGTATTCTTCCTTCGCCTATGAAATGAGAACAGTGCTCCTAATGAGAAAGTTGTGGTGAATAGCAAAGGAAATTAGTAGAAAGTACTAGCAATTCTGCCTGAATTTAAGCTATAGCAGCAGGACACCAGTGAGTTATAGGAGTGAATGATATATACTGAAGATACCTAGGAAACCCCCAAATTCCTTATTCGCTCAAGGAAATGAGAGTTAAGGAGTCACTTATTTGTCCTTAGATGTAGCTCTGAGGATTTGGGGAAAGTTTGGAGATGAATCTGCCCTTTTTCTTTTCAACATGGAAGAAGCCACTTGAGAAGCCTATCGGCAGCTCTCGGATTTCAGCCAGCTGAGTTGTGGTTGCTCAAGGTGCCTTCCAGCTGGGTGTCTTAAAAGTCTTAAGTGCCTGGCAGCTGGCACAAAGATTGTCTCACCAGGTGATTTTTATGCATCATTGCCCTATGCTTCCTTTCCTTTGAAAGAGAAAGTAAATAAATATATTTATGTTTCAAGGGGGAAAGATCATAACTGTCATACTTGTCACAGACAGACAACAGCAATGTGTGGAAGCTGCATATTCCTTTGAGTCACATTCGGGGGTGTTCCTCAAGGTACGCTACAACCATGTAAAATTCAACTGCTTAGCAACAGACCAGGATAAGGGAGCCTGCTTTATCCAAAATAATCACTTTGTTATCAAGGCATGATTTTGGAAAATAGGTACTAATTGCCTGCAATCTTCTTTCTGTCTCTGTTCCTGCTTACTTTCAACACTTAGGAGATAAATGCTTCTTGTAGGAATGTTGCTGGGATGACCCTTTTTCATTTTCCTGCCCTAGTGATGCCTCCAGCCCCCAGACCTTTTTGTCATTTGAAATCTCTACTACTTTCCAGGAAAAGAAATCCATTCATTTCAAAGAGAGAATGGCTCCCTTCGAAAGCCACTGAAAATGTTTCAAGTCAATGTACAGAAAGCATGAAGTGGGATGGTTTTCCCTTCCCAAGATTTCTGTAGTTCATCTAAATTTTAGCCCCTCTATGTTATAATTTGCCTCAGAAAGCCAGGATCCAAATGTTAAATTTCTATCAAAGATCAAATCAGCAGTAACAGTATTTGGTGCCTATTTTGTACTCATTAATGATAGAGTTTAAACACTTGCACTGACCTTCATCTTGGCCTTTATAAAGGAAACAGGGACCTATGGTGGGCAGAGCACAGAGGGAGGTCAGTCACAGAGAAGCTGGTCTGCCCATGATCCTGGAAAGAGGACTGCATATCCCTGTAGTCTCTTTGGGGACCCACATTCACATAGTCAGATGGAAAAGCAGAAGAGACAGAGACTCAAAGAAAATGAAAAGATTCAGAATACTGGGGAGAGAAGTTGTAAAGGAAGACAGATTTTAAGCCTTACTTGTACCTAAAGTGAGGCCCATATATTTTACCAATTGTATGGCCCCAGAAGGGCAGAAAGAATGGTGCTAGATGGAATCATGGGTAGTGAGAAACACTCAGGACCTATTGCTTCACTTGTAGTGTAAGTCACAGAAACTCTAGGTTCTAGCAGGCAGGTGGTATGCATAGTAAGAAAGGATTGCTTCATAGTGAGTTTTTCTGATCATCAAAGGACTCAGTTTTGCATATTTTGTCATGATAAATAATACTCATTCTGTAGCTCCTGGCTTGCCAAAAGTGTCAGGGACCATGGGGCTATAATCTCTGGCAACATTCTGATATTTTCAGGGTAAACTTTGGCTGGGAGCAAAATGAACCATAACTGAGAAATGTCCCCCCAGATGACCACAGTCCATCATATTACAGTTCAGACCCAACTGATTCACGTGTAACACAGTGAATATCTAAACTAATATGTAATAGTAGATGATGCTTTGGATAATCATTCGTTAATATAGTCACTCTGTTGGATTAAAATGTGAAAATCAAAACTATTTGTATATCATCACAAAGGAAATCTCCTTAATTAGAAGAACTACTTTCAGTGTTCAGAATCAAAACACATCCACAAGATAAGCCCCAGAAATTTTTGCTATTTCACCAATATTTAGTGGATGATAGAGCTGGCACAAATCTGTTAGAATGATGTTCAGGCAAGTTACAATCCAACATAAGTTGAGGCTAAAAGTATAGTTAATGACAACGTGGAAGGGGTCACTGTGACTCCCCCAGAAAACCATCTCACTTTTCTATGCTTCAGTCTGAAATACAGCTCATTTATACTTTTGGCTGAGTTTCTGAAGCCCTTACTAATCACAGCTTTCTCGCACATTTTACCATCAAGACCTAAGCAGTGGAAAGGCTTTACAATGTCCTCTCCTTTCCTTACTCCCTAATCATGGCATATGAACCCCTTTTGTGTTTTAAAAGGAAATTCCCTACAAAATAATTCAGGGAAAACATAGAGGAAGTAAGGGAGAGGCAGCTTGGTGTCCTACACAGTAACAGAAAAAATGGTAAGAATTGAAACTTGGCAAAGGTTCTCATTTCAATCTGGTGCTCAGCACCATCTAAAGAATATTTAACTTACAATTCTTAGCACCTGTTGCCTAACTTCCTATCTGTTCTTGGACTTACAATGAATTCAGTACTAGTTCTCCTACCACAGATTTGGTTATCCAAACTCAGACTATATTTAACCTTTTGATTATCATTTGGGGATGGGAAGGCTAGAATTTAGGCAGGTAACTTTTAGACTATCTTACCCCAATCATTGGGGAATGTATTGTGTTCTAGGAAGATATCCCCTTCCTCCTGACTCCTAATAAGAAAAATCCCTATCTGGATCACAAAATTATCTCCACATATGACATTTATAAGCACAGACCTTGATGTGCTTATTGAGAAAAGAGAAATGGCATAAAATTGGGGAAAAGACAGTTGGCCAAGACAAATATGTCTAGAGGAAGTTGGTCCTTGGGGGCTAAACATTCTTGAGGATGTTGAGAGATCTATTTTCAAAGTATCTGAAGAAGAAGAAAACACCATAAGGTGTCAAATAGTTCTCAAACTTTATTACCTCTCCTCAAATCACCCAATGTGACTGGGGTCACCCCTATGCCTTCTTTCCCATTTATATAAAATATTTATATGAGCAGTCTACACATGCATCAAGTGACATCCCTGAGGATTGGCAGCTTTGAACAAGTAACAGTATATATTGTGTGACTTTACTGTCACACAGATGACTTAAAAACAAAAAGAATGCAAGACTTCTGAGCTTATTATGATTTATCAACTATGAAAAAGCATCTGATTTGGTAGAACAAAATGCACATTTGATGCAACAAGGAGTCTCTTGTGCATTCATCAAAATTGTATAAGATTTCTTGAAAGTGATATCAACAGAGGCAATCTTGTTCAATGAGTTTCTAATGATCTATATCAAGAGAAGTGTAAGGCAGGAAGATGGTTGTTCATTCACAGTATTCAGCACTGTCAGGGAGGATTGCCAGTCAATCAAAGAGACATTGATCCTCTATCAATAGAGAGTGAATCAGTGAAGCAAAAAATATTTATTAAGCATCTCCTAGCTGCTTATGTTTGAGGATGACATTGGGATGCTGGTATCAAACACTGAAACATAACATAATCTCCTAAATGGAATCTGAAGTCACTTAGAAGGATTTTGATTCAACTATCCATCAACCACCACCACCACCATAACCACTGCAACATAACTAAGTGGATCAAGAATGACTATTTTTCTAGACTATTGTATACAACTGGATCTACAACCTATGAAGTTTGTCCTTCAATATGTAGATCCTTGACAGACACTGAAAAGACATAATGAGCTGGTCTCAGAATTGACCAGGAGCAGGGTAATGGACTGGATTGCCTTTGAGAGATTACAAGGTTCTTTTAATGGTTCCAAGCTTCTCCCTTAAACAAACTCACCTTTTTTGTTCGTTTGTTTTAACATCACTATTCCTCAGGTGCCCTTTCTTTATAGATGATAGCCTAGTCTCCAAATAATTAAAGTTGAGGATCATTCAATGGACAGTGGAAGGAAGTATGGCAGGTGTGAGCTGGCTGCAAGGCATTATAAATACAGAAGTTTGAATGAAAAGTAGTATCAAGAACATCATCAAAGAAATGTGATCATAAGTTAAAATGAACTAACCACATAATTAGAATGAAGAATGACATGGTTAGGTTGTATGTTCCCCCAGTATCCACCACTTCCATCAGAAGTAAGGTCTCCAGAGCTTTGGGAAGACCTGGAATAGTAACCTCAATGAGAACATGGACAAGAATCAAGTAGGATGTATATGTATGGATGGGCTGTGATTTGCATTATTTTTAAAATTAATTAATTTATTTTTAGTTTTCAACATTCATTTCCACAAGATTTTGAGTTCCAAATTTTCTCCTCCTCTATCCCCTCCCCCACCCTAAGACACCATGCATTCTGATTACTCCTTCCCCCAATCTGCCTTCCCTTCTATCACACCCCTCCCTTCCCTTATCCCCATCTTCTCTCTTTTCTTGTAGGACAAGATAGATTTCTATACCCCATTACATGTATTTCTTATTTCCCAGTTGCATTCAAAAACAGTTCTCAAAATTTGTTCCTAAACTTTGAGTTCCAACTTATCTCCCTTCCTACCTCCCTACACATCCCCACTGCGAAGGCAAGCAATTCAATATAGGCTACACATGCGTAGTTATGCACTGCCCCCTGCCATTTATTCTATTCTCTCTTTTGACCTTGTCCCTCTCCAAAAATATTTACTTCTGATAACTCCCTCCTTCAAATTGCCCTCCCTTCTAACATCCCCACACACCCCACTTATCCCCCTTCTCCCCTACTTTCCTGTAGTGTATGAGAGATTTTCATACCAAATTGAGTGTGCATGTTATTCCTTCCTTAAGCTGTGATTTGTATTATTGAGAGAATGTTTACATCAGTGAGATCACAGATGTATTGGGGTTGGGGAAAGTGAATAAGAGATTATTTTCAGAGAAGACAAACTACAGGACAATACTAGTTGGGCCCTCAGGGATGCTTTTTGAAAGGTGGCATTTGAGCTGCATTCTGAATCCCTCCCTTCCTTCAAACCTCAGCTCAAGTTATACCTCTGCCAAGAGCCATTTCCTTAGTTATTAGTTTCACTACTCCAAATCATAGTGCATTTTTAATGTTTTTAAAATTTTATTTGTGAATATATTCTATCCCATTACAATTTTACAATGTAAAATTCTTGATGATAGAAATTATCTCACTTTTATACTTATTTCCCTGATGCCTGGAACAGAATAGGATCTTAATAAATCCTTGTTGATTGACTAAAAGGGTGTATATAGTAATAGTTGGGAACAGAGAGAATAAAGTGGTCTCCCAATTCTAGGAGGGAGCAATGTGAAAAAGAAAGATACTGGATGAGAAAGAGTTAGTGATACTTAGAAAATAGTAAATAGTCCCATATTGATTAAGCATTGAGGTTGTGAGGTGAATTAATATGGAAGAAAAATGGAAAGGTGGAGTTAGATTATGAAGGCTTTTGAAAGTGCATCTAGGGACTTTGACTCTATTTGGTAGCTAGCAGGTATCATTGAAGGTTTTCGAATAGTAAGGTGATGTGATAAGCCCGCTCAAACTATTGTCCATAATGGGCTAATGCGGTTAGTTATCAAAATGATTTCACTAAAATTAACTCACTGTAAAAATGGCAGCATGGGGGCTATTATGTTCACAGTGTGAAATTATTAAAAATTCACTAAATTTTTCAATTCAATTCAGCAACATCTGTCACCTTAGGTGAGATGGATACAAAAATGAAAATTGACAAAGACTCTGCCCTCAAGGAGCTTACACTTTGATAGATGGGACAAAGTGACAACTAGTCTAATAACAGAAAATGATTTGAACATGTGAGGTTGAGGAGAGTGAAAGTCACATCTAGGCAGGGAAAGGAGGTTGAATTAGGAAAAGCTTCCAGGAGGGGCTACTCTCTAACCTGGACCTTGAAGGAAGGGAAAGATATTTACAGGTAGAGATGGTAGCATAAAGGATGGCATGTCCAAAATCACAGAAATTGTGAAGGAAAAAATGATATTGGGGAACATTTAAAAGTGCAATTTGTTTGGAGTGTGGAGTAGATAAAGGGGAGTGGTACGAAATATGATTGGAAAGATAACTGAGAAGAATCAGATTGTGAAGAAAATTGAAAGAAAAATTAAAAATAACTAGCATTTATATAGTATTTTAGGTTTTTGCAAAGCTCTTTACAAATACAATCTCATTTTGTTCTCACGACAACCCTGAGAGATAGGCACCATTATTATCCACATTTTACCGATGAGGAAACTGAAGCAGACGGAGAGTAAGTGATTTGCCTAGAGTCACATAGCTAAGAAATGTCTGAGTCTAGATTGAACTTCTGGTTTCCTGGCTCCAAGTCCAGTGTTTTATTCACCACACTGCCTAGCAGCCTTACTATCAGTGTAAGGCATTCAACAGGCAATAGGGAGTCATGGAAGGTTTCAAGCAGAGGAGTGATATAAACAGAACTTTATAAAAGGAAAATTAACTAGACAGTAGACTTTTTTTTTTTTTTTTTGCTAAGACTTTCCTTTCTACCCAAAATGATGAATTTTTCTTTCCTTTGAATCCATGAACTATGCATATAAAATCTCTGGCTATCAAAGAGACATTACACTTCTGAACTGCTGACTGGAAAGAAAGAAGTCCGCTACATTCAGTGGAACTAGATGTAGTTATCAGGGGTAAAGTTCTGTGCTCTCACATCCCTCTTCTGAAAATGGCATTTTAGGTGTCAGAAACATAAACTTGTCATAACTGACATGAAGGAAATGGCCTGAGGCTCTAGGCCAGAGACAAGTGACAGGAAGTCAACAGATCCACATGCAGTGGGTGGAAGCTCTGTCTACCATGCAATTACTGCCAGTGGAGAGACAGAGAATGTACAGGCTCAGGTGTGTAGGAAAGGGAGAAAAGCTGCTCAGGTAGCACTTCCAAAGTATGTGCCTTGAAATTCTGACTCCATGGGAGACTGTGACCCCACCCTCTAGCGACCGGTCCTTCTCTGTGCCCCCCATCTCTTCCATGAAAGTCCAGGTCATTGCTCACTGGTATACATACCCTTCAGGTTTTAAACTCACTCTATTTTCCTCAATTTTTTTTTTCTTTGATGCTTTATGGATATTCTTTTTTTTTTTTTGCACATCACTGTTGTTTCCCAATGACTCCTTCCTCTTCTGCTCCCAACCTTCTTTTCACAAAAGAAATACAACTAAACAAAATAAATCAATGCACTGACATGAACAATAAGATTTGTTCAGTGTCTATAGTCTACCCTCTATTTGCTGAGAGGATGGAGACACGTTTCACTGTCATTCCTCTCAAGTCACAATTGATCATTGTTCAGAATTCTGATATCTTTAATGGTATTTTCCTTGATATTATTGGGGTCTTGTGTTTTTATTTTTCTGGTTCTGTTGACTTCCTTCTGCCTCAGTTCACGTAAATCTTTCCTAATATCCCTGAATACTCTATATCTGTTGATTCTTATGATGTGATAATATTCCATTACATTCATATATTACAATTTCTTAAGCTATGCCTCAAACAGTGAGCACTCTTTTTGTTTTCTAGGACTATAGTTCTCACTACCATTCACACGTGTACAAAAAGCTTCTATAAATATGTACACATATGTACATATATGTATGTATGCACACGTGTATATACATATACATGCATATATGCATACACACCCATATATACACATATATGCATACATGTAATCACATGCATACACACATAAATTCCATAGGATCTTATCTCTACTTTTGTCCACTTTGGGGTATACACCAAATAGTAATATCACTGGGTCAAAGTATTAGTATGGTATGGTGACACAGTAATTCCAAGTTGTTTGCCCAATTAATAGTTTAATTAGCATTCTGTCATCAGGAATATAATAAGATTCAGGTGCTAGGGATACAAAACCTAAAAAAAAATTGTCCTCTGCTGTTAAAGAGCTTAAACACATTAATGTTCCTAGATGGTTAAGTAGTACTACCTTTTCAGTATATATCATTTTTGTCTTTTGTCCTCTTTACCTTTGTTTTAATTTGCATTAATTTCATCGCAAGTCATTTGGAATGTTCTTTAATAGAATTGTTGACATTTTTATTTCTTCTTTTGAAGATTACCTGCTCATGAGAATATGAGCTCCTTGAGAGCAGGAGCTATCTTATATTTCTATTTCTATCTCTATTACTTAGTATACTGCTTTGCACATAGTAAGCACTTAATAATTGCTCATTCATTAATATCTTTTGACCTCTTATCTATTGAGGAATGTCTCCCGTTCTTGTATGTTTGATTCAGTCTCCTGTATATCTTGATCAGAAATATAATGCAAAGGCTTTCTCTCTCCCCAATCAACAACTTCTCTTTATATTTTGGCTGCATAAAGTTCCTGCAAATTTTTTGGTTCTTATAATCAATGAATGATAAAAGAACTTCTTTATTTAATTCTTACTGTCTTTATCAGCATAGATAGAGGGTTACAGCATACTGAGGACTTTTGTGGTCCAAAACTAAGATTTTTGGAGGACATTATAACTCAGGAAATTTTCCTCTTTCCATATTTGGAATCCTTTTTTATACAGTCAGTCAGTTGTGGAGTTTGTTTCTTCTTCTGGGTTAAACCATTAGGGACTGCCCCAGGGGAAACACATCTTAGCTTTTGTTTCTGAAAGAAGAGGACCTTCAGGGTAGATCACTTGTTATTTCTGCCTTTGAGTAGCATAAAGGGGCATGGGAAAAAAAGGATGAGCCAGAAAAACTTCTTAAGGGAAATATTCCTTCTGGCATAGCTGGTCATAACCCAGGCTAATTGGGCTTTGGTCTAAGTGTATTTTTTCTGGGTCTTCATTTGCTACTTTAAAGAAGAACATCTTGGAAAGGTGACAGCACCCTTATAATTGGGATGACTATGGAGTTGGAAAAAGAGGGAAAAAGATTAAATGAAATTGTGTAAAGTAGAATATTTATACAAAGACTTTATTTTCATTTGACGTTAATTTTAAGTCTATCCAACTACCTGTCCATCTATCTATCTATCTATCTATCTATCTATCTATCTATCTATCTATCTATCTATCTATCTATCTATCTATCTACCTATCTACATATATGCATATACACATGCATTTATATACACACATAACATACGCACACATGTGTTCAATATATATGCATATATATAGATACATACACATGTGCATCTATATAAATAGGCATATACCTTGTATTTATATGTATGTGTACGTGCACATATATTCACATACATATATACATAGACCTTACACATACATACATACATACATAAACACACATGCACATACCTAGACTACTTAAGAGTGGGGCTTTCACATGAGAGATGTTTGGGACTGCTCTTGAGAGACAGGGTTGGTATAGGTGAGGACACTACATTTCCTACTAAGTGGCTGGAAGCAATCACCTTCCATTATTTGTGTTGCTGAAATGCCATGGTCTTCAAATCTACCTGAGCGGATTTAACAATTAAGAGTTTCAGTCTCTCTGTCTCTGCCTCTAACTCTGTCTCTCTCTGTCTCTGTGTCTCCATCTCAGTCTGTCTGTCTCTTTCCCTCAGTGTCTATGGGGAAGGACCATTCACTCACAACAGGGGTACCCTACAATAAGTGGAAGGAAAAGTCTTGAGGCCTGCCTCCCATCGCCCTACCTTAGGTCCCATGACCCTAAAAAACGAGTTTGGCGTTCTGGTTTCATTTAGTTTATCCTTTTTTTATTTTAAATGTTATAGGTGTAGTCTCCAACTTGGAAACTTGAGCCATGGGGACCTTAGAACCCAAGAGACCAGATGTTGCAACTAGAGCAGGAAGAATGTCCTAAGAAACCAGTGTCCTGAGATGAAAGCCAATGGGGTACTTGGAACTTGGAACTTAGTGGGACTGATGCTATGTGGGAACTGAGCTAAGCTGTGATTGTAATCCCCCTCCTTTCCTTTCCCCAGAGATGGAGGTGCTGGTGGTGGGGATTATGACCTTGAGGTTTTGGAGATGGGATATTTTTATATGTTTGTTTTTGCCATGCCTTTGAATTAAATATTTCTTAGTAAGGGCTGTTCTGTGATTAAATGAAACTGTGGTGTGTAGACCCATAATATTGATGGAATGCAATTGGTGAGGGATTGATTCAATAGTAGAGATGAGTTGTATCCTCCTCACCTCCCACCTAAGGATTCTAGAGAGCCCTGGGGGAGGGTAAAACATAACACAGAGGTCCTTCAGGCAGTAGGGACCTACATATGTATATAAGATATCTAGGAATGGCTCTCCTAGTTTTTTTTAGAGACTAAGGTGATCTACCATACATTATTTTTAGTTCTCTTGCCAAAATTTCTAGTGAACTGAGGCTTTGATGAACTGAGCTTTTTCTGTCCTGTATTTTTATAGTAGGAATCAGTTTAGACTGGTTCCTGGACGCCTTCCAGCTCAGTCACTGTTTCTTTTCCTGATCACTTAATCCATCAATGGAAAGAGTGAACAATGTAAAAAGCATCATGCTTTGCAAGTGTTCCCCAGATCTTGGATCTTTCCCATCACATTAGTGTGTGTGTGTGTGTGTGTGTGTGTGTGCGTGTATATGTATGTATTAGATTTCTAAAATAAAAGAATGTGAAGTAATACTAAATGAAGAACTATAGTGAATCAATCGACTCCACCGTCATTCCCAGCCTTGACTTCATGTGAATTCTCCTAATAATCTGTATGTCAAAATGAAAATTTTAATAGTTACTTTCCCTTAGTTAAATCCAGAATAAGACTGACCTTTACTTTTTAGAAAGTTAGTAATTTACCATATTCATGTTGGAGGAAAATTTTGAAATTATCTTTTGTTTTTCAATCAACAAACATTTATTTTCTCTCCTCAACTTCCCTCCCAAAGGAAAACAAAATTATTGCAGTAAATATGCATTTTGTTTTTGGTTTACTTTTCTGTGCGTATATGAATGCTTCCTCAACCACTCTTGTCCCCCTCAAAAGAACGTAAACTATTTCATGGTGGGGACTATTTCATTTTTATCTTGGGCCTTTGTACCTAGAAAAGTGCTTGCAACACATTAGGCATTTAGTAAATGCTGGTTGTACTGAAATGAAAACTCTTCTGATTTGCATTTGGCAGCACTTTTTTTAATTCTAGGATACTCGTATTTGGATTAGTATAATTGAATGGAATGGTTTTAAACTCAGTACTGCTCATGAGGGTGGTCAATCAGTAATGTCATTCCAGTGTGTACTAGAACTGTATCCTGTGCTATTAAATAGTCATAGACCTGATTGGGAAAAAGAGTATGTAGAAATCAATTGGAAGAGAGGGATATTAAACTATATGTTCAAGCCAAGAAGAAAATTTTCTGTATATGGCTCCTTTAGAAATGAAAACAAAATAAAACTCCCAAAGAAAAGAAATCCGCTGCATAATAATCTATGTTTACTCTTATGTCCCCACTGTTTTCTTCCCTCTTCACCAATTGCTATGAATAATAGATAGGACTGAGTGGTAGAAGTAGGGAAGTTAGTTTCTTTTTTTCATTTCTTTTCATTAATTTCTCTCCTCTTCTGTCCTCTTCTGTCCTGTCCCCTCCTTTCCTATCCTGTCCCATCCTGTCCTGTTCAGCCCTCCCTCTTTTTATTTATCTATTTTTTAATGAAGGTGATAGTCTAGTTCATTTCTTGGTGTTTATATTTGTGCCCTATAAGTTACAAGTATTGTATTGCTGCTGAAAGTCTTTTACTGTAGCTACACCTCCAAGTTCACAGTGAGTATTTGGTTAAAAAAACAAGCCCTTTGAGTTTGCTGACTCAAAGATAGGGCAAACATAATTCATTCCATTTAGAGTGAGGGGGTGAAAAAGAGATTATCCTGAATTTTAGTCCTTTTTGACCGATGTGATGAGAAATCCTTTAAGGATACCAATATGGCAAGTTTTTGGTTTTTTTTTTCCCTTGCCGTCTGGTCACTTTGAGAAAGTCAGAAATAGCCAGAATTCTTGCAGCAGATAAGTGGTGTTTCCAGGTTCATTTTGGCCGGAAGAAAGTTGTTTTTGTCTTATTTTTCCTGATAGGGTATTTCTCAGGTTTAAGGCAGGGGGTGCGGTGGGTGAAAATTAGCCTTTTTGGATGATTGGTTTTCACTTTCTTCTTGACTTATAACATGGAAAATTTATTTTTTTGAGTAGCTAATATAATTATAACTTCAATTTTAAACTGCGTGCTATTCTTGGTTATGCTCTTTGCTTTGTTTTCAGAAAGTTTATTGTTTCAGACCTTTTTGTTGCTTCAAATTTAAACTATTGCCCTTCTGAACAGGGACCATACACATACATACTTGCATGCATGTATACACACACAAACATATACACATACCTTTTTTGTATTTCCAGGGCTTAGCAAAGTGCCTAGCACCCAGTAGATTCTTAATAAACATTTTATGACAACTTGATTCAGAAGTGTGCTATATTTTGAAATCAAAACTTTACCTATTATTTTCTAAATTAGAAAATTAGATTATAGTTGATAAAGGAGGAAATGACATCATATATATATGCACACACAAACATATATATATATATGTGCATGTATACACACATATATGCCAGAAGATAACTTTGCCAAATGAGCTTCAGAATTATTTTTTTTCATTTTTAATTGAATTCATTTAACCTAATATTTCTCTACTCTCAGATTTCATGGGTCGTTGTTTTATTTTAATATCTTTAACATTTAGATTTAATGATGACCATACTGATGATTATATAATTTCTTAGAAAGCAAAACAAAGATGTTAAGTGAAAATAATATTTCATTGCTTATAAACTAGAACAAAGGTACACAATATTGATGATAGAAGACTAGTTTTGGAATGAGGGAAGAGCTACACTGAAGTTCTTCCTCTGACATATGGTAATTTTGTGGGCATGGGTAAGTTACCTAAATACTTAAGTACAGCATCCCAGGAATTCCTCTAAAACTCTAAATTAATGATGACTTGCTAATTTGCTTTCATGGATGAAGTTACTATATCAGGAATTCTCTATACAGATAAAATTGTGATTTCAGTTTGTTCATACAAAAAAAGGAAAAAAAGAGAAATTAGTAGAATATGTTTGCATACTTAAAAAATATTTTTGATTAAATCACAGATTTGTCTTTATAACTATTATGAATTAAATTATATTCTTATATACACTAATATATACATACATATATTATATAAACATATAAAATGTAAGTTTGTAATAGAGGAGCTAGACATTTGTATATACATATAATATGTTTTGTGTATATATATAATATTGAACACATGTATACACATGCATACGTAAAATTCATCTGTGTAAGGAACTAGTGTTATAGAAATCCCATCCACCAATTCAGACCAGTCATATATACTTTGGCATGTATGCATGTATTTTACGTATGCATACAAACTACAAGTATATTAAAATGTTATATACACATGTATATATGTATTACAGCATATATGTACATGACTGGATATTTATACTGATGAATAAGATTTCATTGGTATCAGGAGCTCCACAATGAAGAAACTTATTCAATTTATAGTCTTAAAGATCAGTAGGATGGGGCACTGAGAGGTTAAGGGACTTCAACAGAGCCACACAGCACATATGTGACAGACACCAGATTTGATCCAGGTTGTTCTGACTTCAATATCATCTTTTTCTCCACAATTTAATGTTGTTTCTCTTATACAAAAAGGCCAAGATGTTATCTATTTTATTCAATACTGTAGATGAATAGAAATAAATTAGATATGGTCATTATTAGCTCTTTCAAGCTGTTGTGCTACAATGAAAAAAATATCACCCCAGAGTCCTTACTGTCACTTTACCATGTTCAAAGTGTTCATGAACTGTTTGTCTAAGTGCTTATTTTATACTCACGAGCAGGTTCTGCCCACACACTTTAGGGTGATAGTTGATAGAGTAACTGGTAAGTACCTGAGGTCAGATTTGAATTAGGTCTTCCTGACTTTAGGTCAAGAGCTCTATAAGTCATGCCACAACTGTGGAATGTTCATAGTGGTAACTATGTGTGGGGGTGGAGAGTAAATTGATGTTGTATGTGAGGATAGTTTAAATTATGAGAAATGGTACTTAAATGAAAGGTTTTATTTCTTCTAGGAAATGATATTCACAAAAAGAAAAATTCAAATTTGGGAAATCTCAAATACTCTTATGTTGTGGGGATTAATTACATGCTATGCATGAAGAGATCAATGTAATAAAAATATGCTATTATGACAATGAAATTGCCTCAATTCATTCATAAGGAGGAGGTATACTCTTTCTACAATCACTCTAGCACACACAAGTCCCAGTTGAGATTGAAACATACATTAAACAGAAGAAACCAATATTCAAATGCAGAGAAAACCAGTCATCTGTATATGCTGCGTACCTAATCCTAGACATTTAATGTGTTTTTGTGCACTGCTAACCAGCTTTCACCTTTTCCCTTGAGAAGACTCTTAGGATGTCCTATTAGGAGATTTCTAGGTATTTATGCTGAAATTTGAGAGGCTTCACTCTGTCACATGTTAATAGATGCTGCTGGTGTAAATCCCAGCACATTAAATGTGGACAGTATTCCTTATGGTTTTTGATTCTGACTATGGGAAATGTCAACTTTTTTTATTCTCAGGGAGTCTTTTAATAGATTTTTGCCATTAGACCTTGGGTCACAGAAAGAAATAGGGGCAGAAAGATTAGACTGATACCTTCACTCAGCTTTGCTGAAATGGTTTGGCTATACCTTATAAATGTCACCTTAAGACTGTTGGAATACAAGCACTCACTTCACTCCGAGGACTTAGAAAATGTTTTTGGTCATAACTGTCTTGGATTTGAAAAAAATTAAAGGCTCATATGGAAAATCTTATTCTCATCTCATTTCTTTTTCATAACCACAAGTAAAATTAGCCTTTAAAACCCTATTTTTAGGATTGCCAAACTTATTACCTCTGATAGTATTGGGACTGACCTGCATGTTAGTTCCATTCTTTCAGGTTAAATGGCCAGTACTCCTACATGAAATTTATGTTTTCCTTCCAAACTTGTTCCTCCTTCTGACTTCATTATTACTGTCGCCCCCTTTTCTCCCTCCATTCACTCATCTTCCATTGTTTTCCTTAACTCTTCCCTGTCTCTCACCTGCTACCTCCAATCCTTGGCTAAATGTGACTCGTAGGATTATAGAACCATAGACTTAAGGATGCAAAGAATTTTTAGAAGTCATCTTCTCTAGCACCTTCAGTTTATTAATGAAGAAACTAAGGCCCAGAGGAATTAAGTGAATTTCTGAAGGTTAGTGGCAGAACCAACGCAATACCTTCGGTATCTTATCTATTGCCCCTGCTTCCACTCAAAAGCAGGTCTTCATAACCATCTCCCTGGATCTTGCCATAGATTACCAGACTTTCACCCTTTCCCTGCTGCCAATATACACCACGTACTACCAGAAGATTCATTTTGCCGGTATGTAGATGGAGTTATCTCTTTTCTATTCAAAACTCACTAAGGGTTCTTAGTTACCTAGTGAGTAAGATTCACACTCTTTAGCCTGATGTTCAAGACCCTCCACAATTTGGCAATATTCACTTTCCTAAATTTCTTCCTATTTCTCATCTCCTCATGATCCACATTCTAGTCAAAATGAATCACTTGCCCTTCCCTGCATGTGTCCCATATATCCACACTTGCATGTCTTTCCTAGTGTCCTTGCCAAGACCTGTTAATATTCTTCTATTCTACCTTGGGAAATGTTACTAGTCCTTTAATGCCCAAATCAAAAACTTCCTTTGTAAAATTTCCCAACCCCTTTGTTTGCTAACACAGACACACATATACACACACACACACACACACCTTCCTTTTGAAGCTTAGAGTGCTTCATACTTTTACAATCTATATGTTCTTTTAATTATAATTATTTTTGTATATCTCATGTCCATAAATATTAGATTGTAAATTCACTGAGGATAGAAGCCATGTGTTCTTTAATCTCTCCTAGTGCTTAGACATTTGTATTCCTACTTTAAAATCTTTATAAAATGATTGCAAATTATTGACAGATAAACAAAAGTGGAGGAAGCAGACTTCTTTACTCACAGTGGAGAAGTGTGGGACAACAGTGTGGAATGATGCCCCAATTATCAGGCAAAGTTGCTTGGATTTTTGTTTATTTGTTTCAAGCGAGAATTTCATGTGAGGAACATTTAGGAATTATTCTGATATAAAATGCATAAATAAAAGTTTTTAATTGACAAGGGAAAAATTAGGGATAATTCTATGCTTCCTATACATAAAGGAAGTAGGTGACTATCAACTATAATATGAACAGCTACAAAAGTCCTGTATTTAAATCATTATATCCACTTACTATGGTGTCCAAAGTTCCTGCTGTTCAGAAGCACAGAGCTGAAAAAAATCTAGGAGATTGGCTTAAAACTTTATTTTAGACCTGAGACGATTGAGGTCCAGAGAGATGGTCGTGACTTGCCTTAGGTCACACAGCCAATCAGTGATCAAACTGGGACCAAAATTCAACACTTTTGAGACTTGTTGCATTAACTGCTCCAGTCCATGCAAACCTCTCTGAACTGAACTTCACCTACAGTTTTGCTTCCCCCTTCTGTGTGGTAAGATCATTCTCTATTATTTCCTAATGAAAATAATATATTTTCTTAAATAACTAGTTGTCCTTACTTGGATGATCAACTAGCTACTGAAGAAAACTTCTCCACTAATCCAATAGTAGAGAGCCTTGATCCTCTTAGCCAGGTCCTAGTACAGTTAGGACTCAGTCTGGCAGTTATAAGCAGGTTGGGGTTTGTCCTGCCCTACACCTGTAAATGCGCATAGCGAACTTCAGCAGGCAAAATTCTGTGATGTAAACAAATGTTGTTGCAAACATCTTTGTTGCATTCTCATATATAACTTCTATCCTAGAATCCTTAACTATTCTATTGTGAGTTTAAATTGAAAATCTCTCTTATTCAATTATAGAAAAGCTATAACATAGCTGTTGCTGTTTTCTCCAACACTATAATTAAAAGAAATCACTTCTTAGTTATAGTTGGAAAAGGCTTCCCAATTTTTGTCTCCTTTCTCTCTCTAAAATGTACTTCCTCCTTATGTCTGACTCTTGGGGTCTCTAGTCTCTTTCAGTTTTGCTTAAATGGTGTCTCCTACCTTGTGGCTTTCCCTGATCCTCTTAGCTGATAATAGATTCTCTCCATCACTTCTTTCTTCCCTTTTCCTTTCCCCTAATAAAAATTATCTTGGTTTATTAAATGCCTCACATTCCATATTTTATCTCTTCTGATACCATATGAGGAACTTGAAGATAGGGATTGTTTCATTTCTGTCTGTTTCTCCAGCACCTAGCATAATGCCTAGCACACTGTAGATACTTAATAGACTCTTGGTGATTGATTGATAGATTTCCTAGAAGTGATTAATGGTAAAAACCAAGCTCAAATACATTCTGTAGTATCACAAAACACTGGAGGCAGTAATAGGGTTTACATTTAGCCTCTGACTTGACTTTTCTATTTAATCCATTTGAGGGATACTGATTTCCATTCACTTTTGCTACTGTCTTGCACAAACAATCCATGATTCTAGGTACTAATTTCATGCTACAGCAACAAGTCATGAATCTCCTTCACTTCTCTCCCATTTTCATTACATTTGAGGAAAAACACCTTAAAGAACTGATTCAGGACTGAGCTCTTCGTGTGTGTGTGTGTGTGTGTGTGTGTGTGTGTGTGTGTGTGTGTGATATCCCAAGTGTTTGGGTGCTATAGCAATGGATTCTTGGAGAAAAGAAACATATGAGAGCTCAAAAGTATTGCTTGCAAGGTATTTTCTTATACAAGTGGTCACTGTCCATTGCCTTGAGTCCTTTGAATATCTCAGCAAAACAAGGCTCCAGCTACTCCCCTTGTCATCTTACATTGCCTGAGAGGCATTGAAAAGTACATTGGCACAGGAAAAGATTATCTAAGTTCTAGTCCCAGTTTTGCCATAAATTAGCTATGTGACCTTGGGCAAAACATTCTATGTTCTTCATCTATAAAATTAAGGAGTAATATTATATTAGGTATGAAGCTCTTTAAAATTCTGTAATTCATATGGGATAACAAATGTTCAATGCTATGCTCATGGTCACATCCATGGTAGTTAACATCCAAAGTAGGATTTGAACTTACATCCTTTGGCTCTAGAACCAGTACTTCTACCTTGTTGCCTGCCAGTCAGAGGGTGGTAGTTAGTTCTTTTCCGTCATTCTATAATTCAGTGACACATTAAAAGGGATGGGGAAGAAAGGGAGGAATATTGATTGGAGATTTCTGTACCCCTAAATTTCATACTTCCATTAGTGTAAAAAGAGACATAGTGATGAGTCCCAGAAATGCATGCTAAGTAATTTGGAATGGCAGTTTGTGTAATGTTTTGGACTGAAGGGAAGTTGACAGATAAGCACTGGGATTTCCATATCTTTGCTTATAGCCATGGGCATAGTGTTGACTAAGGAAGTCCCTGCAAGATATGGTGGCCTAAAGAATGAAGAGACTAAAGGAGAAAATCCCAATGACCTTGTATCCCAGGTTGTGGCTTGTTTAATAAGATCTGTTAATGGAGTGTTATCAGAAATCTCTAGAGTTCCATCAAACAATTGCATGTATAAAAAAAGAACCTAATTCACAATCCTAACTTGTAGAATGTACCTATTTCACATAGATCTTTAATTACTGTACTTATAGATGGTTATCAGTTCCACCCTCCCCTTCAAAATAAACCCTCAAACAAAACAGAACAAGACAAATTCACTAATAAAAATAAACTCATCATTTTTCACCATTTCAGGAGACTCTGGACATGTTAAAGATTCTCGTTACCTTACATTCTTGTTTTGTCAATCATGATGAAGTTACCCCAAACACAAATCTTCAAGGTGGAATTTTGAGTGGCATTGAAAGGATTCATTTATCAAGAATTTCTTCCATTCCTCTTTCACCTTTTATCTGAGAAAGAGTGAGCAGTAGAGAGAAAGGGTTATTAATTTCTGACTCCCCATTTATATGCTTTTAAATGTCTTTCAGAGGGGAATTTTAGCTGATATGTAGATAGCTGTCAACAATCAGATCTATATTTCTGACACCGAAGGTTATTTGTCTGCTTTTAAGCCAATCTAGTTTCTCTTAATACATTATACAAGAAGTGTAGAAGTCATTTGTTGCCTATTTATAATCTGCAAATCTTGGATCTCTAAACTGGGCTTGGTCTTGACTTGCAAATTCTTCTGTTTTGATGTCATTCTTATTTTACTGTCAGGTCAGAAAGAGCTTAGGAGCAAGGATATAAGGGCATGAATAAGAAATACTTTGGAGAAAATATAGGTATAAAACATCTTGCTGCCAAATTCTGTCCTTGTGCAAATGCCTTTTCTGTTGTTTCTTTTTTTCTCTCCTCTTTCTTCCTTTCTTCCTTCCTGTCTCCCAATTTCTTTTCTTTTTTTGAAACTGCAGGTTTAAGGAAAAGTAAATTATATTGTCCAATAATATTGCATTTTTTCAGGCAGAGCAAAGATATTATTCCACATTGTAACTGATTCTCAGTCCCTGAGCTGTTAAAGAAAACATAGCAAAGAGTAGTGGTAGTGGTACCATGTCAACGTCTCACATACATGGTGCATTACTGTCTCATAATGAGATGGACGCTTGAAAGAGAGATTAGAGTGCATATGAGATATGTTATCAAGGAACATGCAATGTCTAGATCTCAGGATAAAGCTTTAGAATCGGAATGCTGAAATAATCAGATAATTTCCTTCTGAGAATATAGCATTTATCACATGACTAATTGGTATCATGTAAGCCCAGAGTTGGGTTACTTGCTTATCAGGGCCCTGTGAAATAAAAAGATATCCTAAGTGTTTGTGTGTCTGCTTTGACTGACATCACCTGCAAACTAAGTAATTGAGGTTTTTTTCCAGCCAATATTGACTACATTTATCATGCATTGAATGAAAACTTAAGAATAACTGTTTAGATAATTGGGCATTGGGGATTCTTAGAAGTCTTTATTATGTGAAAATGCCTAAATAACATCTGTTCCAACATTCCTGTTACTCAGGGTTGCTTTGTAGTTACTATGTCTTCAGGGACCCTCAAAACAAGAAACAAAGAAATTCAATATAAACTGCACTTCATGTAAAGCCCTTTAAACCCATCTAGTGAGTGTGGCCTGGATCTGGGTTAGTTAGCTTAAGTCTTAGTGGAGAAATAAAGGACTTGTCCAACAGAATGGATTTTGAAAAAAAAGTGTTACCCTTGTTTTCCAGGTTCTAAAATAATATAGGTGCCAGTACAGAACCATATGTAACTCCAACTTTAGGTGACCCTCTTTTTCTCAGAAGGAAGAAGTAAATATAATCTAACTCAAAATTGCTTAACTTGATGAGACCAGTTCTGTGTACTTCATTTTTTTAGGGGATACTGAATTTTTGTCCTGATACAATATATCTCTAGACCTGGTTCATAGATATTCTTTGCATCTACTCAGCAGCATCTCCAACAACAAGTTCCCACGTGCCAGGAATTTTTTTTGTTTTGGGGGAAGTAAAAAGAAAAACAAATAGGAGTTTATTTCCTGTTGAGAGACTATATAATACACAAATAGAAAATTAAATACCAACCAGGTACAAAGAAATTGGTCAGCTCCCACTGCTTCAAATGCTGTAAGAGAATTATAAGAAAAATTCAGCTCCAGTTTATTAACATGTAGAAGGCACTGTGCTTGATGCTTGGGAGATATTAATACATGCCTGGATGTGAAGGAGAGAGAACCAGCAACTGAAGGGATCACAAAAGAAGCTAAAGATTCTCAAAGGGAATGTATTTTGACAAAGGAGAGCAGCTTGTACAAAGATAGAGAGGTAGGAGATAGTATACTGGTTTCAAGAAATAGTAACTAATTTGTTTGGCTGGAATTTAGAGTTGATATAAAGAAGTCATATCAAAAAGTATGGACAAGGAAACTGAAGGCAGACTGGGAAAGACTTTCAATATCAAGCTGAGGAGTTTGAGCTCTTTGAAGGTAGAGATAGTTTTTATTTTTAAAATATTACTTATTTTAAATTCTTTTTGTTATTCTTATCTTGGCAACCATGACAAATGAGAGCATTTCCATCTACAAAGAAGAACAGAAAAAGACACTGTCATAGAAAACTATGGATCTGCACTATCTACATCTTAAATTTCTTTTTAAAAATTATAAAATAAATCCCACATTAGTAGGAAGATTTTTTTTTCTTTTCTCTTTGTATCTGCAGTGCCTAATATAATATCTTACACATAGCAGGCACTTAATAAATACTTGTTGGAATGGATGGAACCATTAAAGATCCCTGAACAGGGAAATGATGTGATTGTGTTTTAAGAAGACTTTCACGGTAACTCTGTAGAAGAGGGATCATCAAAGGATCAAAGGTGGAAATGAGAAGCAAGGAGACCAATTAGTAAGCTATTGCAGTAGCCTAGAGGACAAATGATGTGGACTTGAACTAGGGTAGTGGCCCTATAGGTGGAAAAAAGGGAATGGATGTGAGAAATGCTGTGGAGATAGACTTGACATAAGTTATTAACTGCTTTGAAAATTTTGGGGGGGAGAGAGAGAGAGAGAGAGAGAGAGAGAGAGAGAGAGAGAGAGAGAGAGAGAGAGAGAGAGAGAGAGAGAGAGAGAGAGAGGATTATTTATAGTTTATGAACCTAAGTGAGTGTGATTGTGGTTCTCTTAAGAAAAATAAGGACGTTTGCAAGAGAAGTGAGTTTAAGAGCTTAATGTGAATGAAAATGAGTTTGATTTGGAACAAGTGCTTGAAATGTTGATAAGATGTGCAAGTGGAGATGTCCAATAGGAAATTTATGAGAGAAAACTGGAGCTTAGTAGAGAGTTATAGACTAGATATAGAAATTCACTGGTCATCTATAGAGAGACCGATGTTAATTGAATACATGGGGATTGATAGTATTCTCAAGAGGGAGGACATAGAAAGAAAAATGACAAACCCAGAACGCAGCCTTGGTGAATACAGGAGTTTAGGGAGTGACCAATGGATGGTAATTCACAAAGGAGACTAAGAAATGATGAAAGAATTAGAAGAAGCAAGGAAGCGCGATGTCTCAGATATCAGGGAGGAGAGAGTGTCCAGGGAGAGGTCATTAGTGAAATAATTGAAGGAAGGAAGTAAACATTTATTTAACACTTATTATGTACCAGATACTGCACTAATTGCTTTTACAAGTATTATCTCATTTAATGCTCACAATAATCTTCGAGCAGGTGTTATTGTTATCCCCATTTTGTAACTGAGGATACTGAGGTAAGTAAATGTTAAGTGACTGGCCCAAGGTTGCACAGCCAACAAATATATGAAGCTGGATTTGAACTTCAAACTTTCTGACTGCAGGGCCAGCACTCTATCCATTGAACAACCAGCTGCCTAAAATTTTAATCCATTCACCTTTATTCACATTAGCAGCTTTGGAAATCTGGCAGATTCTACAAATGTGGCTTGATTGATTATTTTGTTGATTGCCTGGCCTTAAGTAAGTGATGGATAAAATATTAATGATGTTGATTAGACCTCAAAGTGTGCTTTGGGCACACTTTTCCTTCCAGAGACCAGTAAGGTAGTGAAAGTGTGTTTCAGGTGCAAAGACACTGAGAAGAGAGTTAAGTGTGTGAAAGGAACAGAATGAAAAGTTAATTTGACTGGAACACCGAGTGTGAGAAAGTGAATAATTTATACTGACTTTGGAAAGGTCCAGTGGGGCCAGGTTATAAAGGGCGTTTAAAGCTAAGCAGCAGCGATTTGATCCTAGAGGCAATTGGGAGTCATTGAAAATTATTGAGGGGAGGAGTGACATGATGAGACATGAATTTTATGAAAGTTACTGGCAGCTAGAGGGTGGATTAATTTTAAAAAAAGGAGGAGAGACTTGAGGCAAAAAACAAAACAAGCAATTAAGATGCTATTATACTGGTCCAGGGGAAAAGATGCTTAAGGTCCTTGAGAGTAAAAACTGTCTTTAGTCTCTTCTTATACCTTCAGTGCCTAGACCTGTACCTGGCACATAATGGTTACCTCACAACTTTTTATTGGTTGACTAATTAAATGACAGAGTTGGCTATGAAAGTAGAGGAGAAAAGGCAGATTCAAGAGACATTGTGGAGGTAGAAACAAGAAGGTCTAGCAGCTAATTGCTTATGTAGATTAGAAGAAAATAAGAGAATGATGAGAAGGTTGTGACTCTTCTTGATAGTCAATCCCTAAACAAAACACTGAACCCAAATAATACATCATCACATTTACTTGGTAAGCCTACAAACTTAAATCCTCATTAAAGGAAAAGGATGGAAGAGGAAAAGTGGAGTATGCAACAAATCCCTTAAGTCATCTGTTAATGTTCATCGTCCCTCTTACACCTTTGTTTCCATTTGGATCAGGGGATAGGCTAATTTTCAGACCTGTACAAGGGAAGGAGCTGGATCCCACTGGTCAAGAAAATGTTTTCAATCAATGTGAGCTGCTCTCCTATTTTCTTGGGTTCAGATGCCCTGCCTCCAAATGTAGTTCGTATCTGTGCCTAGAAAATTCTTGGTGGCATAAACTGTCGCCATAAACATCCCAGGCTAGACGAAGGGCAACAAGATGTTGGCGCTAACCATGCTCCCTTGAGGGGAATCAGGAGTTGCAGGTTATAAGTACGTAGTTTCCTGGCATGATGCCATATGAGACTGGGTTCCAGAATTGATTTTAAATGGGGGCTATTTGTGATTGACAGTACCATGCTCTGGAGAATTTATAGAGCCTTTGCATCTGTGGTCAAGAAAGAAACAAGCAGGCTGCTATTTGCCTTTATGCTATTTAATTTTGGAGATGTTTCCCCAGTGCGCTATTCTGGAAAAAATTTTCCACATAAACAAATTATTAGTTTTACCAGCCCTCCTCATAAATGCTTTTGCATTCTCCCCCAAATGCCATATTGATACGAAGCTGGGAGCAGTTTTCAGATTTTTGTGAAGGGATGTTGCCAAGTGAATTTCTTTTTTTAAAAGTTCAATCACAAGAGAGTTGATTCTTATCATGCTAACATGCACAGAAGTCCTAGGTTTTTCTTCTTAGTATGTTAGGAGATTTTGAGAACTTTCAAACATGCATATGCCCTCAGAATTGTTCTTCTCCTTATGTCATCTTTTCAGTACCCTTTCTGAAAGTTCTAACCTCCCCAAATCTATTTTCTTCCAAGAATGTTGCTGAAAGGAATACATTACCAGGTAGTGTAACAATATTCCAGGAGTCACTACCTTCTGCCATCAATGTGTCTGGGATTAGAAATGGAAGGTTGCTAGCAGGGTAACATTTTGGGAACATCTTAATTTGTTGACTCTCCAATTGCTGTTTTCCTTTTCCTATCTGGGTTCATAAAATCAAGAATTTCTAATGAGGAAGTGGGGAGACAGTTAAATGGCTTAAATCGCAACTTGGCAAACCGATTGGAAGAAAGAAATTCAGAGATTCTAAAAAAAATGAAAACGACTAATTTTTCAAGAATGCTCTTCATTTTTTTCTTTCTCATGTGTCCAGAATCTGTTTATGCCAAGCTGAAAAAACAACTCATTTATTTTCCCATTCTACTTGTATTTCTTCAAGAGAGGTTTTTAAACATAAGCAAGTCATTTCTTAGTCACCTCCCAGACAAGATGTTATAACTAAAGATGAGAGCAATCCCTGGCCATTGTAGACTGTATCATCCTATTCATCCCATTACTATTCACTGTCACTCATTTACATTTTACCTGGTCCCTCTGTGTAATCACAGAAGAGGAATAGAAGCTTTAAAGAATAAACAAAATCATGAAATGCCTTGATGTTTTAAGCAATGGGAAAAAAATCAATTCAGTTGAAGTTCATTTAAAAAATGCAATCTGAATTCATCCAACTTAGATAAAGATAGAGCACATTCCAGCTTTCAGTCAAGGTGATGGTATAGATAAAATAGCAAGAACCAAATGAATACTGTTGAATCCATTGTTTTCCAACTATCTAATCTTTTGGTTTTTATATTTTTTGTCATATTTGTCAACTTAAAAAAGTTCTTATGATCTCTAGCTTTCCTATTCATTGCATATTTTCAAAATAAGTACCCTGATAGTTCTTTAGTGTTTTGAAATTAAATGGAATTGTATAATTATCACACATTATTATCAAACCACTAATAACACCAACTTTCAGCTCAAGGTATTTATTTTCTGGCTAGTCCCCATTTCTGGAATGTCCTCCCTCTTCATCCCTACCTCCTAACTTCTCTGGTTTCCATTAAGTCCCTAACTAAAATATTTTTTCTATAGAAAACTTTTCCCACTCCATCTAAATTCTAGTGCCTTCTCTTTTTTAATTGCATTCTATCTATTATGTATGTAGCTTGTTTGTACCTATTTGTTTGCTTGCTATCTCACCCATTAAATTGTGAGCTCCTTGAGGGCAGAGAATGGTTCTTTTTTTGCCTCTCTTTGTATCCCCAGTGCTTTGAATAGTGCCCAGCACATAGTAGGAACTCAAGAAAGGTTAATTGACTGACTAATAGAATGCAGATATTTCTAGGGTCCTAAGATGTCTATAGTTGCTTTCAAATTGTCAAGGGATATAAAACCTCATTTTCAGTCCTCAGAATTAATCACAAAGAATTAAAAAGTAAAATAAATGGAATAAAATGACTATAGTAGGTTCTGCACACAGAATAGATAAGATCACTCTTGGAGCACGTTAGCTTCAATATCATCCATGGAATTTCAGCTTTGATACTTTTGTCACAGAATTTCCATATATTTTCTAAGTTGGGATGAGTATCAATCCTCTTTTGTAGAAAAGGAGGATAACGAAACTTGAAAACTGAATTGCTGATATAGCTAAACTCCATTTTTCTAACTTGAAATATCACAAATGTACTGATGTGATATGAGGTTGGAGGTTTCTTCAAGCATAAAGGCAGTGCAGTCATTTAAATTGTCCAGCTTTATGCAATATTCTACATATGCACTGGACTTAAAAGGGCCTAATATTCTGCAGAGCATTGTGTTAGCTCTTAATGCAGCTCCTTACCATATTTGAAGTAATGAATCCTTTTTTTTTTTATTAAGGCTCACCATCTTAAACTCATCTTACTGATCATTAATTTTAAGTGCAGTATACGAATCTGTCATGCACTTTCAAAAATAAACAGATCTTAAATAAGACAGGGTTTCATGTACTTAGACCCTAATATTCTTTTTCTTTTCCTTTCTTCTTTTTATTTTCTGTTATCCATTTTTGGAGACAGTAGGGTAATGGGAATCAGAAATGGAACAACAGCATAGAGAGAGGGGAAATACAGAATCCCTTTTTAACTATTAGATTCCTGAAAGAAGAGTAAAATAGAGACACATGAAGTCAAAAGCCTCTTGAAAAATATTTAATTTCAATGCTACTTTAATATCTGCTTTAAGCTGATATCAGTAAATTATACAAATAACTTGGTTTTGCTTGACAAGAAATATTTCTATAAATTACAAGGGTAAGTAGACTTCTAGGTATTAAATAATAAAAATCATAACATAGGTGATAGTCATAAAATACAATTTTATGAAAAGTTTCTATTTCTAGCAGAATTTCACAGTTATTCTTTGAAAATTGTAAATGGGACATGCTGGACAGGCTCTTAAGGGCAGCAGCCCTTTTCTAATTAGTTGTTTAGAATGGGTAGCTGTCTAAAAAGTTTAATTTTAAATTTCATGTTGAGTTGTCAGAATGTACAAGTTTTGATACTCCGTTATTGTCTAGGGAAATATTTCTTGCCCTCTTTTTGTTGAAGGAATGTTTCATTTGGTTCCTTTTTTTGTTTGTTCTCACCTGACTTGGAAAAGTAGGACAACTTTTGTTTTTTGACAACGTCTTTTTTGTCACTTTGAGTGGGCTGATATTCTGGTAAAGGCTTTTCACTCAGTCTCTGCTTTTGACTATTCCTTTGTGACTCTGAAACAAGGTTTGTAAGGAGAACTTACTCTGAGATTTCAGGCTCTGGTTAGCCTTGGAAGGATGCAAATAGCTTAAAATACTGAAATATTCAAATCAATACAGCAGCAGCATGACTTCTTCTCATTGGCGGAGGTACCTGTGGTATCTGAGATCTGCAAACCTTACATTTTGAAAACTGTCATTAAGCTCTGGAATATTCTCTGACAGCTAGCATAGCTTTCATATTACATATTTATAGCATGCAGTAAACCTCTTCTTTGCTTTCAGAATGGGTGGGAGGAATGAAAAATACACTTAAATGAAGTGAATCCTTGCCAAAGCAATGGGTCAAGCAGAAATAACCTGCTGCAATCAGAAAAATGTGGGATGCATCTAATGTTATCAATTAAATTGCTCCTCCAGTCCTTCCTAAACATTTTTAAAAGAAATATTGAAAGTAAGGTAGAATGACATTATGTGAGTTTTGATGCTGGATGCAACCGGCAGGGTCTTGGGTTTAATTGCCAAGGTAATTAGTAAATTTTAGGCTTATCCAAATGAAAAGGAGAAATTGTCTAGCTGGAGATTCAAAATTTGTATTTTTTTCTCATTTTTAATAAAAACCATTTTAAGTGAAAGGTGTCTGGTTAATGTGACTAGAAATATAAATCTTTTGTTCATTTTCAGAGCTGCAACATTAGGACAGTCTCTGTATAAGCAGCTCTCCTAACATATTTGAATGTGATTCTGCAGAAGCAAGAACCTTGAAAAGTTACTGGGGAGTCAGATCTTTATGTCCATTCATTCCTTATTCCCTCTACTGAGACTCAAGCTCTAGGTAATGATGGAGGGGCTTTCATGATACAACTGGGAATTGGACCCAAGCCACAAAAACCTTTCTTATAGGTGAACGAACAGGTGATGGATAGAAGCAACTCTATAATTACTAACAGGCATAGTTAAGGCATACACCTTGACTGAATATTGGATAAAGATCTGGGCCCATAATTCTTTCCCAGTGTTGGTATTTCAGGGTGATAGTATTTCTGTTACCTTCACAGAGGTAACAATGCTAGCTGTTCAACTGACTAGCACTTTTGATTTCAGACTAACAAATGATGTAAACTAACTGGGCACCATGGCCAGCTAAACAGAGTGCTAATTCTGTCATTAACTAGGTGAGTTGGCCAGTTACCTAATACATTTCTTCATTGGGAAAGGGAGTGATAAATGCTACCTACTTGCCTCAGAGGGTTGTTGTGAAAATTACAGTTGATGGTTTTAAATTTTAAGTACCGAGGATAAAAACTATGATGTAAGAACTGTATTAAAAATTGCTTGTATTTTCTTTTGCAATAAATTAGGTGCTTAACAATATAGTCATTTTGTTATTGAAGTCCCTTAATTTTACATCTTTTGAGAATACTTGGGTTGAATTATAATCAGTATGTGAAAAATGTGGTCATTATGAGAGGCAAATAGCTTAGTGACTAAGTGCTGGCCTTGGCATCAGGAAAACAGGTTGCAGGACACTTGTCAGTTGTGTGACCCTGATGTAAGCTCTACATGTCTCAGACAATGCTCTAAGGCTGATATGGGTTGGTTTAGGATGGGATGGATGATCCCTGCTGGTGGAGGAAGCTCCCATCATCAGAATGGAGTTCTTCACTGTGACAAAATCATCAAGTCTTTGTGTGTTCAGAGGAAGGAGTCATTTTTCTCTCTTCCATTTCTCTTCCCATGTAATCCATTTTCTAGTCCCGTTGAGTTGCACTAACTCATCAGTATGACTATTATGTTCTCAGAAATCTTCTTTTGCATGTCTTGCTCTATCCCCTTTCTGATCCAGCTTACACATGACTACCAAAGTACATTGTCCAATGCCTTTCTCTAAGCACATCTTTCTTTAATTCAAAACTATCGGTGACTCCCGACCTATAAAACATAGGATGACACATGATTTATTTTGGCATTGAGGCTCATCACCATTTGCCCCAACCTGTCTTTGAATCTTCATGTCATACAACTTCCCTGAGTATGCTTTATACTGTAGCTAAATCTCATTGTTCACCATCCATAATTCTTATCTTTTCCTCTTCCAAGTTTATTCCATTGTTCTTACTATCTTAAGTATTTTTCCTATGCCCCATGTCTGCCTGTTGGGTTCTTTCATGAAGCATTCCATGATTTCTCCACCTGGAAGTCATCTCTTCCTCCTCAGATGTATCATAGAATTTTATTTGATTCTTTCTGTTGTATGTTTAGGTTTGTTGTAATATTTTTGCACATGACTCACCCCATCTATCTATTTATAAACTCTTTAAGGCCAGGAAAGACAACCTGGCTCAACTCTGTATCTGCAGTGCCCAGAACAATGATATCCTAGGCACTTAATGAATACTCAATGAAATGAATTGCAACTGTTCCTAATGCTATTCAACATACATCCACTGTCTTACTAGTGCTTGGACTCCTTTGGTATAGATAAAGACCCGTCCATGCCTTCTGATCATGTATCATTCTTGGCCATGCCTTTCCATAGATCATAGGGAGAGGATCTATCTAATATACTGAAAGCCTTACTTAGGTTTTTCTAATGTGTGATACAGCTCACTATAGTACTTGTGCTCTCCCTTTGCTTTCCTGTTACCTTGTATGCTCTTGATGGAGTTCATAAGGGTCCTTTTTGATACCTTTTATGCCATTTATATGCACAATTCATCATTGGTAGTATTCTGTAGCCTCTAATCCCAGAGAGACAGTATAGCATAGTGGAGAGAGAGATGACTGCAAAGACAAGAGGATCTGATTATAGGTTCTGCCTTTGATATATATTAGCTGTATGAGCCTGAGGAAGTTATTTAACCTTTCAGCGATCTAGGTTACTTTCTGAAGCTGTAAGTTACAGAGGACATACCAACCTTCATAGGTCAAGGGAGTTTCCTCATCTGAAAGTTCCATCCTTTTTTTTTTTTTTTATGATTTTTAAAAAACGTTTATTACAATGTACAACAGACTCATTAAAATGACACTTAATCTTTTCAGCAGGCGGCAACAGATGTTGAAGTAGGAAATGCAGATGTCACAAAGCAAGAGGAATCACCATTTTATCTACACAGGAACGTCTACTTTTTGCCAGATTTCTTAATGCCACCACTGGCCAGCGGTCCCTTCCCAGCAGCTTTTGCTTTTAACTCTTCCAGTTTTTTCTGTTCTTCTTTTTGTTTTTTTTTGAAAGCTATATCTTCCTCATCCATCTCCTTGGTCTGCTTCTTGGGCTGTTTCAGAGGCTTCTTTTTACCGCCCTCGCGGCCAGACATCGTGCCTGCTGCTCAGCTTCCCCGAGCTTCTTCCTGAAAGTTCCATCCTTAATAAAATCCTAAGCTGTCTCTTTTCCTATTTAAAGCTCCCACATATCTTTCCATTGCCTTCTGGGGATCCTATAACCTGTACCACCCTGAACATGCCTACTCTTGTTCATTGCTTTCTCAGTCACCTGGAGTTGTGATTCTTCTAAGATGGGAGTCTTCCAGAATTCATAGCAGTATAGCATCACCAAAAGAATATTGATATTTAAACAGTGGGATTCTGTGGCAATGAGTAGCATGGGATGAAAAGGACTTTCTGATAAATCATTTTATGTAGAGGCTAAGCTGGATACTCTAAGATGATGCCAAATGGAGCACAAGTTCTTTCTAGTTCTATTGAGCAAAGAGAGCTTCAAGTTTGATCCTGGTGACAGGCTACTGTCCAAGGATAAGCCTAACTAACTACAGAAAGGGTCATTACCAGAAAATTGACTACTGGGTGAAGGACTTTTTGGCCAAACCCCTAGAGTATATTTGTATCATTGAATAAAACTGTTATTTAAACATTATCTTTGATTTGTGGATCAGGAAAATAAAATGAATCCCCTAAGTCTGATGTCTATAGAAATCCCCTTGAATTGAAGTGATTCATTCTTTTCCATGAAAGAATAAAGCTGAAGAAAGGACAACACACCATGATTTTTTTTTTTAAAAGAACAGATTTAGTTTTGTATCTTAAATGCTTACTTTATTAATGTTTACTCTATCACTTTTGGCACTTCATATCATAATCACACTTTAGATAGGATATTGATAAGCCAATTCCTTCTGGTTCAGATTGGTGTCAGCTTGTCACAAAGAAGTGACAGTTTCTGTCCTGCATCTCACTGCAAACTGGCCAACTATAGATTATAGTTTAATAAACAATTGCCCTTTGACATCTGCCTACCATGACCTAGGATTCTGTAAGCTCCTTTTTCAAATCAAGGAACCCAGGAAACTGCCATTCAGCATTGATTCATGATCTGCCTACTTACAAATTTGTTGTGGTTGAGTTGTTCAGATGTGTCTGACTCTTCATGTCCTCATGGACTTTCTATCCCCCACTGTCTCCTGAAGTCTGTCCAAGTTCATGTTCATTGCTTCCATGACACTATCTCCTCCTTCTGCCTTCAATCACTGCCAACATCAGGGACTTTTCTAATGAGTTCTATCTTCTCATTATGTGGCCAAAGTATTAAGTTTGGTCATATTGAATGAATTCCATAATCGTCTAATTTCTACTTTAACTTTGGCTGTGTTTTTACAACTCTGTCATCTTGTTTCCTATAGACTGAATGTTTCAATAGAAAAAAATCTAAAAAATGTACTTTTGATGCTGCTATTACTAAAAACAGTTTTTGGTAGGCACTGGGAGGTGGCTGTTGTACATAATACAGCTTCTTGGAGCCAAAGATTAGAGTTAAGTGACAGGTAGACATCAAAGTTGGATAAGCAACCCTAAAAATTTTGGCATGCCCTCATACCAGAGGTGTTAATCGTCCCTGAACACTCCATACATCTCAACTCCCCATGTACTCATATGCTACCATCTAGCTCAAGCAGTCTCATGACATGACAGAATTAGAGTTGAGACATATTATACGTATAAAATACGTGTGTGTGTGTGTGTGTGTGTGTGTGTGTGTGTGTGTGTGTGTGTGTGTGTGTGTAAAAGCAAGGACTCTGACACATCCAGGAGGGCCTGCTATCACATGTTCTTAGATCTGCTTTACTAAAAGGAAAGCAACTTGTGAGGGGTCAAGAATCACTTTAATCAAGCACATATATCATTCACTTAGTTCAGGGGAAAAAGTTAGCACCCTGAGCTTCAGAGAAAATACAAACATAGAAACGAAGATCAACCAAGAGACAGGGCTTCCAGCTGTCCGACCATACATCACAGATCAAATATCTGATCATACATACATAGTTACCAGAGAAAGCACCTTCAACATCTGGGTTTTTAAAGCTGGGTGACTCCTTAGCAGCTGCCCAGAGTTTCATCTGACTAAACAAATGCTTCCAATAAGTAAGCTCCAAAGTAAAACCTCACCTCACAGTATTTATACACTTTTCAGAGCCTGAGGGCATCACAACCATTGAGAAACAGTGACTCATTAGAAAATTAACAAAAGCTGTGGGCCTCCTCTAATCAAATTTCCCTTAATGGGCAGGCACATTAATGGGTGGGGAAGATCTTTAACTCTGATTAACATAGCATTATATATAATATATACAATAAATACAAGTATATGTGTTTATATGTATACACATATGTACACATGTATCTGATATATAGCTAATGTATATAACAGAAAACATATGACAGTAACACAAAATATGTATACACACATGTATATGTGTGTATGTATACATACATACATATATATGTATATATACATACATAAACACAAAAATGGTATATAGCCCCTGAGGGAATTTGTTTTGTTTGACTATGCATATTTGTCATAAGGAAGTTATCTTCCTTTTCTTTTTCCTAAAAAGGTTGATGGAGGGAGAGAAAATGGATTTCTGTTAATTAAAAAAAAATACAGAGATGAGGAGATGCTACAGATGTGAAATGTACTTTAGATTAAGTTATTGTATTGTAATTTTACTTAAGTGATTTACTTTGTTGCAAGAGACCTCTCATGTAGGAGTAATATGTAAATGTTGGTAGCACAAGAATAAAATGAATAAATTAAATTTAAAATTTCAAGAAATCACCAATTAAATCAAACGATGACTCAAGATGGAATTCCAACACAAGTTATCTGATTACAAATCTATTGCTCTTATTATTTTACTATCATATATTCTTCTATCATAACTATTTTGAAAGAGACAAGACTCATTTGGGTGCCTGATTTATCCAATATTGGTTTAAAAAATCAGTTGTTATTTTCTGTTCTTAACTCATTTATACATACATATCACATGTAGCAATTAATGTACAATAAGAGACTAATGCCTAGCATAGTGTGTCATAGTAGACAGAATACTGGATTTGGAGTCAGGAAATCCTGTGTTTGAATTCTGTGCCTGCCAATTACTAGTTGTGTGACCCAGGATGAATTACTAGTTCTGACCTTCAATTTTTTTCATGTCTAAAATGAAAGTAATAATACTATTTACCTCCAAAGGTTGTTGTGAGAATGAGATAGAATATGTAGGGAACATGGCAGACTTCAAAGTCCTCTATAAATGAGCTATTTTTGAGTTGTTGGAGTTGTTCTAACATTATATGGAAGGGCTGACTAATATTCAATTTAAACTGAAAAGGGGCAATCATCTGTTTGAAGAATGAATGGTTTGCTTATTAGTTCAATCAGGAAGGATGCAGTTGTGAAATTAAAAGTGCATATAAAATTCAAGCGAGTATTTTCTGCTCTTTTGATTTACATTAAACATTCACCTCATGCTAATATTGGACATTGTCCAATTGTTGAAAATAAAACATACACCCACCGACACACCTCGATGTACACTTAATTTATATAACATACAAAACTCAGAATAGTAGGAATAACTCAAGACATGCTTTCTATAAATTACTATTTCCTTCAAATGAGGACAATCATTTTCTGACCAGTTACACCCAATAAGGACTTGAATAGTAAATTGAATAAAATGCAAATGAAAGAAATGTTTGTGATTCATATTTAATATGGGAAAATGTATAAAAATGATTACAGGAAAAGTTTCTTTATAGCTATAAAATAAAATAAACTTGGTTATACATATATTAACATAAAGTAAAAATTTTTGTAGAAACTTTACTTCAATTTATGACCACTAAGCCTTTCAGTTAATAAGCTCCTTTCTTTGAGTAAGTCACCTAGACTTGGAAGCCGTATTCAGTCTTTATGAAAATTGGGCTTCATTTTGTGCATCAAAACAATATAGTTGTAACAGTACTAGTCTTGTTCTCAGAGATTTACTAGATTATATTCTATTAATACTTTCCCCTTATAATAATTTTAATTTCTCCATAAAGATGTGCAATAAACATAAGAGAAGTGAAAGGAATAAGAGCTGTCAAGAAGCCAATAGCTCAAAATATGTAATTTAGAAAAAAATATGAACACACTTGGGATACAGATGAATATTCTTAATTCAATATATTTTGTTATTGCCGTCAGCCTCCTATTGAATAGTAACTTCTGAGATTTTAATGTATCCATGAAAGGGGCAAGTTGCTTCACATTTGATGAAATACTGCCATTGCCTCTAAGATACTTTAAAAATTTTACAATAACATGTCTCAGTGAATCATATTAAAGAGTTTACAGTTAGCAGCTCTCTTCTCACTTTAGAAGGTTGTTACTATATGTCATAACAGCCCTTTAAATTTATGTTTGAAAACCTGTTAAGTTTTTTTTAAGTAATGTTTTCATCTAAGCTTGGGTTTATAATTGGCAACTCTGTAAAAGAAGGTGGTTTATATCTGAAACAAATTTGTGATTTGAAGCTGTTGATGGAATCAGTTGAGAGGTTGTTTTATATGAAAACTTTATTATTTTGTAGAGATTTTAACTTACATGAAGCCATAGTTACAAAGTAATAAGCTAAGCATGATGGTGTTTCTTTGTTCTTTCCCAAAAGCAATTGATTAGAAGAACATCTGATTGGGGAAGATGATCTTGTAGGCTCACCCAATGGGAATATTTTTCACTCTTTGATTCTTCATAGAAGAAAGAAAATTGGAAAACTATTAAAAGTTTTATTTTTTTTCTCTCTGATTAACAGGGTGCTAATAAAGACACATATTCAGTAGGAAATTAAGACACCAAAGGCAACCCCCCCATAAAGTAGGAGCTTTGATAGCACTAAAAAAAAAAAAAGAAAAAAACCTCCCCTACCCCCAAACCAAACAAACCAAGAACTATTGTGTCATATTCAAAACAATAATCCAACACTTAAGAAAACAGAAAGTATTCTATTGAGTATTTTATTTAAAAAAAACTTTATCTGGAAGTTGTCAGCATATTTTTAAACATGTAAATTGGTTGTTATTGCTATGTATTTCAATTTTTTAATATAATAGAAGCATTTGAGGTTGTAAAATTAAAACTGGATTTAAAATGTCTTACATATTAATTGTGAATTAAATGAATTTATTTTAAAAATTCAAAGAAAAGGAGTGTGAATAAAGCTATTAATTTTTAGGTAAAACAAAAAATGAATAAATATTATATTTTTCCCAAATAGCATGAGATTAATAGTCTCATTTATTAATTAAAACAACATATCAAAAGGGATAAACACTTCTTTAAGCTTATAGGTGGTAATAAAACACCTGACCCAGATAATTTACTATGAATTGGTTATAGGCTCATTTACATTCTGTAAAATCACGAATATAATGTTTATATTCTTGGAGTTCAAATAAAAAAATTATTTGAATTATTATAAATGTTTCTCTTCATTTTTTGAATAACTTATGATCTTTTAAATATAAGGCCAAAAGTTGAAACATCTGCATGAATTATAGGGGAATTATATTCACAAGCTCTTATTGTCAGGGAAATATTTAAACTATAGGCACCCTGTTCAGCAGAAATTAAAGAATGATGTATTTGGGAACCAGATTACAGTTTGGGTATAGAATTGTGACATGGTTAAAATATCTGTTCCCCCAACTATTTAGAAATCTTCAGTGCGTATTGTCAAGGCAAATTATTTCCTTTTTAAAATAATATTTTCAATACCCAAAGCCTAGGGAAACAACAAAGGAAAATGTTTCCATCCTAATTCTGCTCAATAAAGAAGAAATGTTTTGTTGTTATTATTATTGTTTGTTTTAATGAAATAAAGGTCGTGAAGGTCTGGAAGAAAAGTGTTTGCTTCAGCTTAGATTTTTGTAATAAGTAGGGAAGGAAAGGAAAGTATAGTTTAAAATCCTAAATTTTGCTAAATTGGATTTAAAAAGAAAGTATAGGTAGAATTCCACAAACTAAAACTCTAAAGGCAATCAGACCACAAAAATATGCAATGATTTTAATTTAGAAATTTTGATGACACTATCCTGATGGAGAATGAAAAAATAATAAGCTGTATTAGAAGACAGGTTAATTAAAATTAGCTTGTTTTTATTTTAAATTTAAGATATGCACAGTGGATCAAGGCAAGAAACAAAGGATGATACCCAAATTTGGAAAGACTAGAATGTAAAGATTTTGTCTAAAATGTAAAAGATTGAGGCTAGTGATTAATACTAATGACAAGAAAATGGGCATGTAAAAATTTGAAGGGGGAAATAATATAATCAAAGAAAGAATGCCTATTATAAGAAGATGATGAAGTAATGATAACAGATGACCAAAAGACAGTAGAACTATGTCTTATTTTCTGTCTTTTCTACCAAATAAAAGAATATTTATAATGAGGATAAAATAAATTGTTTAATATGCACTATATGGTTGTCGTCTTTCATTCTTTCATATCACTATGTTAGAGGTCAAATTACAGAATGTTTGACTATGGCTAATTAGATCAATTTGGGTTCAGAATGCTCTATCACTGGTTGGGTACAAATAATACATGTAAACATTTGGGATGTATTCTTTAAATTTTCATATCTTGCATTTCTTTTGAACTACTTCAATTCTGCTTTGCTCATAGAGCACAGTACTTTCTCTGATGTGGCCATGTCTTGCTGAGGGGTCCTGTGCCAGCATCTCCCATGTCCCACAATTAATTCCAAAGTTCTTAAGAGAGACCTTGAGAATGTCCTTGTATCTCTTTTTCTAACCACCATGGAAACATTTACCCTTTGTGAGTTCTCCACAAAATAGTGTTGTTGGCAAGCATACCTTTGACATTCAAACAGTGTGGTCAGTCCATTGGAGTTGTACTCTTTGCAGTAGAGTTTGAATGCTTGGAAGTTTAGTTCGAGAAAAGGACCTTGGTGTCTGGTACCTTAACCTGCCAGGCAATCTTCAGAATCTTCCTAAGACCATTCAAATGGAAGCAATTCAGTTTGCTGTCATGGTGCTCGTATACTGTCCAGGTTTCACAGTCATGAAGCAACGGGGTCAGTACAATGGATTTTTGTGGATCTTCAGTTTGGTAGCAGTTTAATACCTCTTCTTTCCCATACTTTCTTTTGCAGCCTTCCGAACATGGAGTTAACTCTGATAATATCTGCATCAACCTCATCATCAATGTGTACATCCTTGAAAAGTACACTACCAAGGTAAACAAACAGCCACCATATTCGAAACTTCTCCATTTGCCCAAACAAATGGTTCCAAGTACGGATGGTGTGGTGGTGGCTGTGTTTTCTTGATGTTAATTGTTAGGCCAAAAATAGCACAAGTGGCAGAGAATCAATCCATACTTTGCTTCAACTTAGCCTCAGAGGCTGCATTGAATCCACTATCACCTGCAAACAAAAAATCATGCATTAACGCTCCGTCCACTTTGGTCTTGGCTTGTAACCTTTTCAAATTGAATTTACCATCAGTGAGGTACCTGACCTTGATGGTGTATTTGTCCACATTACAGGCACTTGACAACACGACAGAAAAATGTCATGCTAAAAAAGCACGAGAGCAAGCAAACAGCCTTGTTTTCACTCCACTAGTGACTGAGAAAGTATGATACCATTGTCCATTATCCACAATCTCAGAGAGATATGCCATCACATACAATACTGATGAACTACTGAAAACCAAATTTTGACATAATTTTCCATAAGCATTAGAGACTGGTCAGATCTACAAACATTCTATACAGACCTCTGTTTCGCTCCTGGATTTTCTCCTGTAGTTGTCAGGCAGCAAACACCATATTGACCATTCCTTGGCCGTTTCTGAAGCCACACTGGTTCTCATGTAGATGACCATCTTCCAGGTGAAGGATCAGCCTATTAAAGAGTGCTTTGGCAAGAATCTTGCCAGCTATGATTAAGGAAGAGATCCCCCCATGATTGTCACAGGACAATCTATTTCATTTATCTTTATAAAGATGAACAATGGAGGTGTCCTTGAACTTCCCTTGCCATGTAATTCAGAAAAATTCAGTCAGCTTTTGTATGAGCGATGGATCCCTACCTTGGAAATCTCAGCTGGAATTGAATCAACACCAGATGCTTTGTCATACTAAGGGAGTCTAATGGCATTCAAAGCCTCTTATTCATTGGAACTTTAGCTAGGGAGGGATTGACTTCAACCTGAGGTAAATGGTCAGTGGCTCTAGCATTGATTGATGATGGCTTGTTGGAAACACCATGGAAGTATTCAGATCATCTCTCTAGGATTATAACCTTATCACTAATCAATGTGACTCCATCAGCACTGTGTATTTGAGGTATGCCACAAGTCCTTGGCCCATAAATAATCTTCAGGGAATCATAAAAGCTCTTTGGATTGTTACTATCAGCATTATACTAAATTGCATCTGCCTGCTTACTGACCCAACAGTCCTTCATCTCTCTAAGCTTCACTTGTACTTTATTTTTGACTGAATTAAATGCTGCCTTCTTAAAGATGGATGAACTATTCTGCTGGTGAACTCTGTGGAGTTCTCGTTTTTAATTTGGCTGCTTCTGAATTTCTCCATCATTTTCATCAAACCAGTATTGATGTTTGTGGATGTTCTGTCCCAGATGAGGAAAGGCAGTGCTTTACACTAAATCTCTGAAAGCTGTCCACTCCTTTTCAGCTTTGCTGTTGCCTACTGTGTGTTGACTAAATTTTGCCTTCAAGTTAGCAACATACTGCTCCCACACAAAGAAACATTCTAATCTGTTGACATTAATTCTTCTGGTAGTCATTTTGCCTTAAGGCTGTCTCTTTTGCTGAATGTAAATATTTAGCTTGGAGGGGATAAGGCTATAATGAATCCAGCACTCTGTGCCATGAATTATCTTTGTCACTTTTGCATCCTATCTCTTCTCCTTACAATCACATAGTCTATTACATGCCACTGTTTGCTGTGAATGTGCATCTGCAAAGTTTTATTGCAACTCTATTCCTCTGAAGGACTCCCTGCCATGTCTGGTAGTCTGAGCCTGCACTCAGGTTAAAGTCACCTAGAATCATAAACTTGTCCTCTTTTGGAACATTGATCATAAGAATCTCTAGGTCTTTATAATATTTTTCTTTGACCTCATTAGTGTTTGTCATAGTGGGATCATAGACACTGAAGATGGTAGCACAGTATTTTCCTGCAAATGGTAATTACTTTGATGTGAGCCTTTGTTCACTTCTATTGGTAGATTAGTTTTGTTAGCAAACCCTACACCAGCTTCAAGGCACTTCCTTTCACTGCCATCACTTCTGAAAAATGTTTCTTGAGTTCTGACTTCAGTAAGCTGGTCTTCATTTGCTTTGTTTCTCTCAGGGCTGCTATTTGGATGTGATAACCTACTGAGTTCTTTTGCAAGAAGAGCTGTTCATCTTTTAGGTCTATTGGATTTTGTGTTGTCTCTAAGTATGAGTCCATTCCATGTGCCAGTGGTGAGTGAAATCATCTTCGAGGAGTTTTTGGACATTTTTTTGTGTTTCAACTACAGACTGAAATTCCCACTTACTTTGGTAATCAAACCAGGTAAGCAGATGATTTTTAGGGTACCTTCTCTAGCCCCTTCCTCACACCAGGAGATGAATGGTGTGAGCCTTAAAAGGTTGCTCAGACATCTAGGGGGCTGCCAAATCCCACTGCTGCTTCCAATGAGAAGATGGTTCTATGGCCTGGGCCTCCTGTGTGCAGGGTTGTGATTATGTCTTCCAGTGTATCTGCTCCTGCTTTATCATCACTTATCTGTCACCACAGGCCTTTCGAGATAAGTAAAAAATGGTAAAATGGCATTTGTGATGTCTTTTAGATGTAAATTAGATTTAAGTGAGATTGAGTTTCAGGAAGTTGTCAGTCTCACTCTTCCTTCAAGAGTCATCATAATCCAGTAGCAGGACAGAGTCAAGATGACTGATGATGGCTCAAGATGCAGCGGAGGATCTTGGCACCTTCCATGTCCAACCAAGCTCCTGCTTTAGCTGCCTTCATGGTTGTCAGAACAAATTGTTCTCATTTGCCCATTCCACCAGGGGAAGTCTTTATATGCTTGGAGTAGACACCCACCAACAGGTGCGAAATTCCTCACTTACCCTCAACCTGATTTAGCCCACTTACTGAAATGATTTGTCAGGGTGTGGCTGCTGCATATGCTAAAGCTTCTTGGAGTCACAGGTGAGAGTTAGGTGGATTAGGTGGACATCAAAGGTGGAAAGCAGCCCTAAAAATAGCTTGGCAGCCCTTACATCAGAGGTACTAGTCTTCTTTGAAGACAACTCATACTCCCACAGAAACTATCATATACCAAGTAATTGAAAGATGATTTTCTTACATCACTTTTATTTCTCTTCCCAATTTTTACTCTACTTCTTATTTGATTTCAAAATCCTTTTTTGGGCTTTTTCATGACCTGAGACTAGTTCATATTTTTTTGGAGGTTTTGGACATAGGAGCTTTGACTTTGTTTTCTTCTGTTTGTATATTTTGGTCTTCCTTGTGACCAAAGTGAGATTCTATAGTCTGACTCTTTCTGTTTTTTGTTCATTTCCCCAACCATTTACTTGACTTTTGAGCCCTTTGTCAAGGTAGTTCTCTGCTTCCAGTAGGGATGGGGAGATGTACTGTCAGTCCCTTGATCTCCCTACAATCTGTGGGCCTAGAGCTCCAGAAACAGCTGCTGCCCATGGGGCTACTGCCCTGCCATGGGGCTGGTGTCAGACCACTCTACACCCTCACACAGGTCTGATAGGTTTTATCCACTGATCTTCCAATTTGTCCTTGGTGTTTTGGGGTTGTGAAGTCTGGAAACCACCATAGGTGCTAGAGATTTAACCCCTCCACCCCAAGTCTGCTCAGGTCCCTTCTGTGCCAGCATGGCCCATGCTGGACTGCACTCTGCTCCCAGTATGGAACAATGCTTCCCATCAACCTTCCAGGCTATCTTGGGCTAGAGATTTGCTTCACAATGTCATTCTGTGGGTTCTGCAGCTCCTGAATTGTTTTAGAGTCATTTTTCACAGATAATTTGGCTAGGGTTGGGAGGCAGTTCTGGAAGTTCCTGTTCTATCATCTTGACTCTGCCCCCTACAATTCTGACTTTGTTTTTAAGACTGGGTCTATAAGTCTAGGAGTTATTCACAGAGTCCATCCAAGTCTGAATCTCATGGAAGCTTTAATTGGTTCCATTTGTGACCTGAGCCAGTTCACCCTTCTTTAGGCAACCTGGCCCTCCTCTTCCTCCCAAGGGCTGACCATGTTAATGACAAACTTAATGGAGACACCCAATTAACTGAGGTTTTTTTTTTCTTTTTAAGAAAGAAGGTGCATCCAAAAAAGGCATAGGTCATAGAAGCCTATACTTATTTCCTTTTTGATACATTTCTAAATTTGTAGATCAGAAGGATTCAATAAACATAGGAAATACAGTCATAGATATACTGCATGATACATAGTTTCAAATAATAAATATAAGATATTTAATTTTATTTGTAATTGTTGTGCTATCTTCTCCTCCCTTCCCTATAGACTCCATTTTACTGGTTAAAATTTTTAATGGCCTTTGCATTTGAACATATTCTTTGATCTTCCTATTTGAAATCCATGTTTCAATTTATACATTTGTTAAAGAAAAATAGTGACAAAGATACCTGTCTAATCTAAGCAATATTATGAAGGAAGAAGACTTTGTCTTTCATACTTTTCATCTTCATTTTAAATTCTATTAAAATAAAACTTGAGATCTTCTGTTGTTCAGTCACTTTTCAGTCATGTCAGACTCTTTGTGACCCCATTTAGGGTTTTCTTGACAGAGATATTTTACTAGAGTTGTTTACCTATTATAGCTATTAGATATCTATTAGATGTCTGAAAAGCTAGACTTGGACTCAGGAAGATGAATCTTCCAGACTCTAGGACTTGCAATCTATCCTAGCTGCCTTCAATATCTATGGACAATGCTTTATCCCAATACTCAGAATCAACAGCCAGAAATTTTTAAGCCCTTTGGTAGATTAGTAAGCAATTCCTTCCCTCCTTTCCCCTGTGGAATAAATATTTCATTATGTGTGCATGTATGTGTATGCATATACATGTGTATGTGTATATATGAGACATGTTTTTTAATAATGTAGATGACTTCCAAGAGATATTATGTGAACTGCCCAATTAAAGCATTTCTAATATAGACATGGAACAGCTAGCTGGTGCCATGGAGTGTGAGGCCTAGGCAAAACTCATCTTTCTAAATTCAAATCTAGCCTCAGATAGTTACTAGTTGCATGCCCCTGGGCAAGTCATTTAGCCTCCTTTGCCTCAGTTTCCTCATCTGGAAAATGAGCTCGAGAAAGAAATGCCAAAGTACTCCAGTATTTTTGCAAAGGAAACCCAAATGGGGTCACAGAGCCAGACACAAGTGAAAAACAACTGAACAGCAACTATAGATACAGAAATGTATGTGTGTGGGAGACATTAGTAATCATTTAGTTTGAAGCCTTCATTTTGAAACACAAAACAGAGTCCCAGGGGTATCCAAAGTCTTGATTAAGACCACCTAGTCTAGTTAGTGGAAAATTAAAACTAAGATAGAGATCTCTTGCCTTAAAATGTAGTGTTCTTTTTCTTCTTATGATTTCCTGATGTTTCTCTTTAAGCATCCTTGTAAATGTCTACCATGAAAGGCAGATTGGCGTAATAATTACAGGACTGACTGGAATGATGTTGATCTGGGTTCAAGTCCTGCCTCTGGCACATAGGAGCAGTGTGATTCTGGACGAATCCTTTAACTCTTCAGCGCCTCTTAAAGACCATGTCATAAACCAGTGTCTGAGCTGCTTTAGTGGAAGAATTTTCCACATCTGGAATTTCCTAAACTTATTAAAGATATGTTTAGATACCTCCTTTCCCTCCTAAATGTCCCACCAAAATACATTAGCAATTTTCATTAGTTTACAAACCTCTGGTAGAGTCAAATGACTAGCCTGCTCTGCAACAGGGATAGATTTTTGTGGAGCTCTAGAAAATGAGATGCTTTCTTTTTTCCATGTTTGGAGGGGCAAATAGACAGCACGCCTGGGTCAGTAAGTAAGAAGCATGACAGAATACTATTTCTGCTGTCTCTGGCCAGTTTTATTACTTTCTACCTCTGTCACAACATCTTTGTGTCATCAGTTTTCTCATCTGTGAAATGGCAGTTACATTAGTTGCTTCCTAAGGTCTCTCCTAGATATAAATCTGTGTTTCTCGGATCACTCTTGCTATGGGCCAGTAAAATGGAACTTTCAGCTGGGATTTGGGAAGAAAGAGAAAAGAAAAAGAAAGGATACCAACGTCCCGGTATAGGTTACAACACTTTTCCTAACTAACAAGAAAAAAGCCTTTACTCTGTATTCCCATCCTCTTAAAGGCAGTACCTACCACCTTTCCCATTACTTTAGTTTAGTTTCCCATTACTTCCCACTGATTGATGTGAAGCTTTGTTTCACGGAAAATTGGGCCTTGTAGAACTAGAGATTAAGTACTTGGAGTCTGGAGACTTGACTTTGAATTTTGTCTCTGACCTGCACCTTGGTGATCACCTAGGCGATCCAGATAAGCTGCTTACCCCTCTAAAGTCTCAGTTTCTTTAAATATAAAGTGGGCATAATAATATGTTATACTACTTATCTTGTACAACTGTTGTGAAGAAATCTGCACAGCTAAAATTGCCACATAAATATAAGCTAATAGTAGCAATGTATCAACTCTGAGGTATACTTCATGATCCTTTGGTATATTTTGTATTTCAAATATATTATTGAGATATTTATATATACTATATATGAAATTTGCTGTTTATATATAGTATATTAAGATATATTATGTTTTATATCATCCTAACTATGCCTAGTAGGAGATATTTCAAAAAGTGACTCTGGATCCCAGTTCCAAAGTATTACCTTTGTACTTTATCCAGACTCTCTTTCATATTGCATGTATCTAGTTCTCAGTGTTTTCTCATCATTTCTCTAAAATGAGGGATGCAGGGTGAGGAAATACGCAAAAATATGAAATAATACACACATTTGTGTATGTGTATGTGTGTGTATAATATATAATCTCATTTGCTCCTCACAACAACATTGTGAAGTAGTATATTATTGTTGCCCCACTTAAAACAGAAAAGTTCCCTTCCCTTCCCTTCCCTTCCCTTCCCTTCCCTTCCCTTCCCTTCCCTTCCCTTCCCTTCCCTTCCCTTCCCTTCCCTTCCCTTCCCTTCCCTTCCCTTCCCTTCCCTTCCCTTCCCTTCCCTTCCCTTCCCTTCCCTCCCCCCCTTCCCTTCCTTTCCTTTCCCTTCCTTTCCCTTCCCTCCCCTTCCCTTCCCTTCCTTTCCCTTCCTTTCCCTTCCCTTCCCTTCTCTTCCATCTTGCCCCCACCAACCTCCATCAAAAGGAGATTTTCTTAAGAACATCTAGACTTCATTTTTCTCCCTTGCCATCATTTTGGATTGGCAGGAACCAGGTGGTGGGGGAAAAAGATTTATACACATGTTACAGGGAAATAGTACAGTGTCAAAACAAAGCAGAGCAAATCCTTTTATCTAAAGGTTTAACATGAATTCCTGAACTTGTATAAAATTCTCAGAGCTTTCTCTATAATACCCATCTACAACTCTCTTGTATCTCTTGATTTGAGCTATGAGAATGGGATGCCACTTTCCCAGTAGCAAAGAAGTTTTGCATATGGGGAGTGTGGGAAACCCTAAACTTGAAAAAACTTTTTTTTAAGAGAAAGGAGGACATTTGCTGAGACTGATTATTATGAAACTGAAGTTCCAAGTTGGCATTTCCTTAAGAAATAGCATGTTGCTCTTTTAAGTATTATTAGGCCAAAGCATCTTGATGTTAAATTTGATGTAGGTGAACTTCCAAAATAGCTTTCCTCCTCCCCATCCTGCCAAGGAACAACTAATAACAGTTTCACTGTGAGGTGAATATATTTAGCAGTTAGGGAGTTTAACTGCTTGGTGTATTAGGCAGTTACTTTGCACAGTCTCCAACCAGCATTAGGTTTGAGAACAATGTCATAGTTAATTACTCTGGTGAGTGTTTCAAAGAATAAGGGAAATTTCAGATTTGAGGAAACTGTAAACAGAATTTTTATGGAGTGGAGGGAATGAAAATAAGTAAAGCATGTGTTGATTAATTGTTAAAATTATTCTAAATTCAGTCTGGGGAAAATCTGTATGAAACAAACAAACAACTTTGTAAAATGACTTACCATCCCTCCCTTGACTTTTAATCCTAAGAAAACACTGTAGCATACAATTATTTTTAATAATGTTAAATGTATATGAGAGATAACTTTTCCCTAGCATATTTTTTTTTAGAATATCTCCTGAGGGCAAAGAGAATTGAACACACTTAAAATCCCATTTTTATTTAAGAAAGAAAAAATATATTTAATTCTCTGTTACTCATTTTTAAAATTTATTTGAAAGCCTAAAAAATATCAGGTTTTCTTCTCTTTTTTTCCCCCATCTCTGTCTTGTTTCCTTGTTTCAACTTCATTGGTTGATGCTTTTGTCATAGTTATTGGCTCATTAAGTGGTTCAAGGGGAGAAAGTCAGACCGTCCTTTTAATTTGCTATTTCGTCTGATGCATTTGCCATGTAGGCCACCAAGACCAGAAGCTGAAGAATATCACTGGCAGTGTGCGAACTAAGCAATTATTATCTTCAGGCTTGACTTGCTGTCTCATAATTTTGGTTGTGCCTGGTGTCATTTTCTTATAAGACTATCTACATATAAACAGAGGGATATGTGATGGAGAACCATGAGATTTGAATATGAATTATCCCTTTGTTGTGTATTATATCTTATGCATAAATTCATGGCTTTACCGTTTGTGAGTTATCAGAAGATTTTTTTTTTAAAGAACATTTCATGGATAAAAATTGTTATTCCACATTTTTAAGTTATTTCTCTCCCAAGTGGCTGTTAGTTTACAATGTTTTGTTTATAATTTATTTCTAAATAAGTGTTTTCATTATGCATTCAATAGCCATTTTTAGGTCATTTGGTTTAGTGTTTGGGGGTTGTGCATTCTGAGAGACTGTATCTGACTGTTTTTAGCTTAGGGTCATTTGTACAGCAATAGACTGACATGGAAGAGTGTTAGCAATTACTTTGAAAATTTACTTCTCATGCTACTTCCATACATGCCAGATTTGGGTAACATTTATAAAGTCATGCTGCTGTCCACATTTAGTTGTAGCTGAAAATAAGAATTTTTGCTGTCTTGACAAGAAACAACTGCATAAATATGGTTCTATTGTCTACATAAACTAAGGCATGTGTTCGTGTCCTTATAGAGATCTTGAGTTCTTTTGACTATTCCACTTATTTTTAAAAATCCACTTTGATAAATATAACGATTATTTTACTAATGGACAGCTTAGTGAAGAGATAATCCAAAGAGATGCGGAGTTTGAGATGAAAACTCTGTGAGAAAAAGCTACATGTATTTTGCCTAAAAAAAATGGTGCGGAGGAATTTAAGAATAGTGACTATATCTATGTAATACTTAAAATGTGTAAAAAACAAAAAAAAAATGAGGGGAAGTCAAATATGATATATTCCTATCCACTAATTGTCAGACTTGATCAAAACCATTTTATACTTTTTTATTCCTTGTCCCTTAACTCGTTAAAACATTGAATTTTTAACTCTATCAAATCATACAAACACATTGTACTCTCCCCTTTTTTGTCTCCTTTGGGCCAGTCTGCTATGAGCATTCTCTGATTGGCTTTTGGTAAGTCAGATTGACAATGTTTGGCAGCATTGTGAAGGTTATTCAAAGATCCTTACCAAAAATATTCCATAAACAAAATTTTACATGGCAACTAGAGAATATTTCTATTAAGCAATGCACTTATTTATGCTCTTTGTAGTTTTAGTAATACTGAGGTTGCTGTTTTATTTTTTTAAACTATCTTCTTCACAAGGCATAATGAGGGAAACATATCAAACCTGACTATATAAAACCATGAATAGGCTGCCTTGGAGAACGACAATACAAAATTATTGTCGATCATAAATCTATCAGTCAATGAGGGCAGCGACCGTATCTTAATTATAATTTTATCTTTCTTAGCACCTAATAGGATACTTTGCTCATAATAATACTTAACGAGTAGTTGTCCAATACAGTATTAATGAATTTGATTTTGTAGTCTTGTGTTATAGATATTAGAATGAATAAGTATTGTCTGACTACCAGACTCATGAGAATAAAATTCTCTACCAAGAGAAGTTATGCAGTCTCCTTTCAGGAGATCTTGCGACCCATTCATGCCCGTGACTTCATTACATTTACATATTTTCCTTGCTGCCTAGAACACATTTTTGCCTTTAAAAATACCTCATTACATCCCAATCTCTGAAAACAATCCTATGTCTCTCCTCTCCTTTTCATCCAACTTTAAAAAATCATTTATACTCATTTTCTACTTCCTCAACTCTCATGCTTTAACTCAGTATTATTTACCCTCTGACTTTGTCACTTAACATAAACTCTTTTCTGAAAAATTATCATGGATCTTTAAATTGACAAATCTATTAGTCTTTTCTTCCTCTTCAGCATTCATTCTTCTGGAATAAGTATATATCAGAAGCAGTGCTTGTATCTAGGTCTTCCTGAGTCCAAGGCAGCCTTTTTACCTCTACACCACAATAACCTTTCTAATGTCACATTAGGTTATGGTGTCCAGAATGAGGGAGGTTATGTTCATGAGTTGCACTGCCTATTACACTGTGAGCTCCTTGAGGTCAGACAGAATTGCCTTTTGCATCTTTTTATGTTCCCAGAGTTTAGCACAGTGACTGGCACTAAGTTGATACTCAATAAATCTTTATTGCCTGAGCCATAAACTACACCGAGCATTCTAATTTTCCCTATCACCAATCTGCCCTCTCTTCTATCATCCCTCCCTTCTCTTGTCCCCATCTTCTCTTTTGTTCTGTAGGGCCAGATGACTTTCTATTCCTCATTAACTGTATTTCTTATTTCCTAGTAGCAAGAACAATACTCAACAGTTGTTCCTAAAACTTTGAGTTCCAAATTCTTCCCATCCCACCCTCCCCACCCATTCCCTTTGGGAAGGCAGGCAATTCAATATAGGCCATATCTGTGTAGTTTTGCAAATGACTTCGATAACAGTCGTGTTGTGTAAGACTAACTGTATTTCCCTCCATCCTATTCTGCACCCCATTGTTTCTATTCTGTCTTTTGATCCTGTCCCTCCCCAAGTGTTGACTTCAAATAGCTCCCTTCTCCCATTGCCCTCCCTTCCATCATTCCTCCCTCCCTGCTTATCTCCTTCTCCCCTACTTTCCTGTAGTGTAAGATAGGTTTTCATACCAAAATGAGTGTGCATTTTACTCCTTCCTTTAGTCGAATGTGATGAGGGTAAACTTCATGTTTTTTTCTCAGCTCTCCTCTTTTTCCCTCCACTAAAATGTCTCCTTCTTGCCTCTTGAATGAGATATAATTTACCCCATTCCATTTTACCCTCTCTCCTCCCACTAAATTTCTCTCTCACCATTTACCTTAATTTCTTTTAAGATATGGTCCCATCCTATTCAATTCACTCAGTGCTCTCTGTCTCTGTGTGTGCATGCATGTGTGTATGTGTGTGTGCGTGCATGCATGTACATGTGTGTGCGTGCGTGTGTGTGTACATCTGTGTGTGGTCCCACCAACTACCCAGATACTGAAACGTTTTAAGAGTTATAAATTTTGTCTTTCCATGTAGGAATGTAAACAGTTCACCTTTGGCAAGTCCCTTATGACTCTCTTTGCTGTTTACTTTTTCATGCTTCTTCTCATTCTTGTGTTTGAAAGTCAAATTTCTTTTCAGCTCTGGTCTTTTCTTCAAGAATGCTTGAAAGTCCTCTGTTTCATTGAAAGACCAAATTTTACCCTGAAGTATTATACTCAGTTTTGCTGGGTAGGTGATTCTTAGTTTGAGTCCCAGTTCCTTTGACTTCTGGAATATCCTATTCCACGCCCTTCGATCCCTTAATCTAGAAGCTGCTAGATCTTGTGTTATCCTGATATTATTTCCACAAAATTGGAATTGTTTCTTTCTAGCTGCTTGCAATATTTTTTCCTTGACCTGGGAACTTTGGAATTTGGCCACAATGTTCCTAGGAGTTTCTCTTTTTGGATCTCTTTCAGGTGGTGATTGATGAATTCCTTCAATACTTATTTTGCCCTCTGGTTCTAGAATCTCAGGGCAGTTTTCCTTGATAATTTCATGAAAGATGATGTCTAAGCTCTTTTTTTGATCATGGCTTTCAGGTAGTCCCATAATTTTTAAATTGTCTCTCCTGGATCTATTTTCCAGGTCAGTTGTTTTTCCAAAGAGATATTTCACATTATCTTCCACTTTTTCATTCTTTTGGTTTTGTTTGGTGATTTCTTGGTTTCTCAGAAAGTCATTAGACTCCATCTGTTCCATTCTAATCTTGAGGGAACTATTTTCTTCAGTGAGCTTTTGAACCTCTTTTTCCATTTGGCTAATTCTGCTTTTGAAAGCATTCTTCTCCTCATTGGCTTTTTGAACCTCTTTTGCCAATTGAGTGAGCCTATTTTTCAAGGTGTTATTTTCTTCAGCATTTTTTTGGGTCTCCTTTACCAAGGTATTGACCTGTTTTTCATGCTTTTCTTGCATCTCTCTCATTTCTCTTCCCAGTTTTTCCTCCACCTGTCTAACTTGGTTTTCAAAATCCTTTTTGAGCTCTTCCATGGCCTGAGCCCACTGGACATCCACCTCGGATGTCTGGGATACAGAGGCCCCGACCTCCACATCTTTTCCTAATGGCAAACATTGTACTTCTTCATCAGAAATGAAAGGAGGAAGGAACATCTCTTCCCCAAGAAAGTAGCTCTCTATGGTCTTATTTTGCTTCCTTTTTTCTAGGCATTTTCCCAGCCAGTTACTTGACTTCTGAGATTCCTGTCCACCCCCGTCTAGATCCGCCCAGCTAGTGCTTGGGGTCTGAGATTCAAATGCTGCTTCCCAAACTCAGGGCTTTCTGTGGTGGGAGTGACTGCTATTCAATGTGAGCTTAAGTTCTGGTGCTTGGGTGGGGGCAGGGCCGCCTCCCAGGCTCAGTTCCCTCAGGGGCTTTATGTAGAGACCTTCGGTAATGGAACTCCTGTCTGCTCCGGGAGTTCCGGGCTGCCACTGCCTCTGCCGCTGCCTCTGCCACTGCCTCCCGAGGGGGCCCGAGCCATGGAGACACCCCGCTCCCTTCTCAGCCAGTCCAGAAGTCTCTCTCAGTGACCTGGAGTGCCTGTGGGCGGAGGGACCTTCGTGGAGGTTCTGTTCCTGAAGCCTGCTCGGATCTGCTCCTCTCGGGCCATGTGGCCAGGGCATCTCAGGGGTGGGCTCAGCTGTCCCGAATGTGACAGACCCCTGGGGACAGCTTTCCAGGGCTCTCTGGAACGGAAATCTCTTCCACTGAGTTGGTGCGCAGCTTGCAGTACTCCAGAATTTATGGGGAGTTCTTTTTACAGGAAATTTATGGGCTGTGGATTCGGAGCTAGCATACATGAGTCTTTCTACTCCGCCATCTTGGCTCCTCCCCCCTAAACATTTCTTTTTTTAATTTTAAAAAATATTTATTTTAGCATTCATTTTTAATAATTTTTAGAAGGCAAATAACAAATCAGTTATACAACTGAAGTCACGTAAAATATATTTACATATTAGCCATGTTGCAGGAAAAAGCAAGAATAATCATGTAAATGAAAAAAAATATGCTTCATTCTGCACTCAGAATATATCACTTCTCTCTCTGGAGGTGGATAACACTTTTCATTATTTTTCCTTTGGAATTACCTTGGGTTACCATATTGATTAGAATAGATAAGTCTTTCACAGTTGTTCATCCTTACAATACAGTTGTGACTTTGTGCAGTGTTCTTCTGGTTCTGCTTACTTCACTTTGTATCACTTCATACAAGTCTTTGCAGGATTTTCTAAGACCAACCTACTAATCATTTATTATATGTTCGACTACAGTCATAGACTCCAACTTGTTCTTTCATTTCTGAATGGATGAGCATCCCTCAATTTGTACTTCTTTGCCCTCACAAAAAGAGTGCCTATACAGATTTTTTTCTTGGTATATGTAGGTGTTTTTTCCTTTATCTCTTTGGGATACAGAGTGAGTAGTAGTGTTGCTGAATCAAAGGGTACGCCCAGTTTTATAACACTTGGATATAATTCCAAATTTTTCTCCAGAATGCTTGGACTAGCTCACAGTTCCATCAAGAGTAAATAAGCAAACCATCCCCTGCCCCCCACATCCCCTCCAGCATTTATAATTTTCCTATTCTGTCATACTAGCAAGTATCATTGGTATGAGATGGTACCTCAGAGTTTTAATTTGCATTGCAATATTGATTTAGAGAATTTTAAAAAGATACTGAAAATTGTCTGTTTGTATCCTGTGACCATTATGTATTGGGGAATCGTATTTATTTTTATAAATTTGGCTCATTTTCTTATGTATTTGAGACAGGAGACCTTTATTAGAGAAGATATATATTCTGTATATATTTTTTTAGTTTCTTGCTTTCCTTCTAATTTTGACTGCATTGTCCTTGTTTATGAGAAAGCTTTGCAATTACATGCAAACTGTAACACTGACCTTGAGGCAACTGGGTGGCTCAGTGGGTAGAGCTTAGGGCCTAGAGTCAGGAAGACTCATCTTCTTGAGTTCAAATCAGACAGTTACTATCTGTGTGACCTGGGCAAATTGCTTAACCTTGTTTGCCCCTGTTTCTTTATCTGGAAAATGGCAAACCACTCCAGTATCTTTGCCAAGAAAATCTCAAAAGGGGTAACAGCTATAGACACAGAATTATAAGTGTGTATGAAATATTAGTAGTTGTCTAGCTCAAACCCTTCATTTTGAATCTGACAAAACAGAGTTCCAGGGATATGTAAAGCCTTAAGATAACCCATCCAAGTCAGTGAAAAATTTGAAACTAAGACAGAGGTCTCTTGACTTAAAATATAGTGTTTTTTTCTCACTATTGCCCAGTGTTTCTCTTTAAGTATCCGTATCCTTGTAATTATCTATCCTTTATGTCTTACCGGTCAAAAACTTTTCCCTTATTCACATATAATTTCTCATGGTCCCTGATTTTGCTTATGATATCCCCTTTTGTGTCTCATCATATGCTCATGTTGGCCTTATCTTGTCACGTGTATAAGATGGTGGTTTATGTATAGTTTTTGTCAAGCTATTTTCCAGTTTCCCCAGAAATTTTTGTTAAATAGTGAGTTCTTGCCTCCAATGATTGAATCTTTGGGTTTATTAAACACTAGATTACTATGATCATTTACTATAATACTGTGTACTGAATCTATTCCACTGATCCATGGCTCTCTTTCGTATCCATCAACAGATCATTTTGATGATTGCCTCTTTGTAAAAATGTTTGAATTTTACATTATTTTTTCTAGTTCTATAAAATAACTCTTTACTAGTTTTATTTGTATGGCACTGAAAACGTAAATTCACTTAGGTAGAATTACAATTTTTGTTATATTGGCTCCGTCTACCTATGAACATTGTTTCCCTAACTGTTTTGAATGGAATTTATTTTGTGAAAAATGTTTTGTAATTGTGTCCATATTGTTACTGAGTTTGTCTTTGCAGGTAGATTGCCAAGTTTTTCATATTGTCTATAATTATTTTAAATGGGATTTCTTTGACAATTCTTTGATGAATTTTGGTATGTTGCCTCATTGTTGTCATTTTCTTTAATAAAATTATTGTTTGTATGTTTTTTTCTTTGACTCAATATTTCTTTAGCATTAGGTTATTTACTTTCCAATTGTTTTATCTATGCTTGTAAGACACTTCATTGGATGTAATTATTATTGTATCATGATATGAAAAGTATGCATTAGATATTTCTCTTTTCTATGTTTGTTTAAGAGGCTTTATGCCCTAATACATGGTCTTTTTTTGTGAATTTGCTATGTAGAGCTGACAAAAAGATATACTCCTTTTTATTGCCATTCAGTTTTCTCCAGAAGTCTATCATATTTAACTTTTCTAAAATTCTATTCATCTTCTTAACTTCTTTCTTACCTATTTTGTGGTTAGATTTATGTCATTCTGAAAGGGAAAAGCTGAAGTCCCCTACTGTCCTTTTCCTCTTATAACTCCATTTTTTCCCCTGAAGGAAAATATTCAATTTCCAAATCTAATGGCCTTTCTAAATCCTCATCCTTCCCTGTGTGCAAAATTTGCTCCTGTTGATTACACTGTCCCATTGGATAGTCTTTCCTGTCCAGGTTTGTTTTTTAATCTATTCTGCTTCTCTTTCTACCCTATCTGATCGCTTTTTCTCATTCTCCTTTCCTAGATCATTCTCCAGGCTACATTTACTAATAGTTGGTATCCTCTTGGGGTCTATCCTGGACCACTTTCTTTGCTCCCTCACTATTTAATTTGGTGACATCCTCAGCCCCCATGAGTTCATTTTTTTACTTTTTGCTTATGATTTCTAGATCTATATAGCTAACCCTACTTTCTTTTCTAAGTTCTTTTTCTTTTTTGTCTTTTCTGTCCCATCAGCATCTACAAAAATTCCATCAGAACTAATTCTATCTCCTTTTAAAATCCCTTCCCCTTCAACTTTTCTATTGTAGGTTGAGTACCATATTGAACACATGCTCTCTCCATTCATATAGCCACTACCTTAGTACAGGATTTTGTCACCCTATGCCTATACTATTGCAATATACTTCTAATTACTCTTTCTGCCTTAGGTCTCTCTCTACTCTAATCCATTCTTCACTAGGTTGCCAAAATAATCTTCCTAAAGAAGGAGTCTGACTATGTCACTTCCACTACCTTCCCTCTCCCTCAGTAAACTCCAAAGGATCTCTATTAACTCCAGAATAAAACATCCTCTGGAATTTTAAGATCTTCACAACCTGGGTCATTTCTCCCCCTACATTTCTAGTCTACTTATGGTTTATTTCCCTCCATATACTATATGATCCATCCTAGTTGTAGTTCTACACATGCTTCATCTATCAACACCAGGCCTTTTCCCTGTTTGTCCTCCATTTATAGAATGCTTTCCCTCCTTACCTATGCTTTATGACTTCATTCATCTCCTTCACAATTCAGCTCAAGTCCATTTCCCACAAGAAGCCTTTCTTAGTGTTTGCCTTGTCCACTTTACCACCTGCTAATTCTCTCAGTGATCACTGTCCACTTATGCTATATATTCATAGATTCATACATACATATGTATATATAGTTATTTTTTTTGCTGTCTTCCTCATTAAAATGTGAGTTCCTGATTCAAATTTATAAGAATGCAAGTCATTGCCCAACTGATAAATCATCAAAGGATATGGACAGGCAGTTTTCAGATGAAGAAATCAAAGATATCTATAGTCATATAAAATGCTCTAAATAAATATTGATTAGAGAAATGCAAATTAAAGTAACTCTGAGTCACCATATTACACCTATGAGATTGGCTAATATGACAGAAAAGGAAAAGTATAAATGTTGGAGAGGATGTGGGACAATTAGGACACTAATGCACTGTTATTAGAGTTGTGAACAGATCCAACCATGCTGAAACGACTACAAAACTGCATACACTTTGATCCAGCAATTCGAATCCTATATCTATATCCTAAGAAGATTTACAAAAAGTGCCTATCTGAATGAAAATATTTATAGTGTTCTTTTTGTGGTGGCAAAGAATTGGAAACAAAGGAAATGCCCATCAATTGGGGAATTCTGAATATGTGGTGGTGTATGAATATAATGGAATACTATTGTGCTACAAGAAATGATGAACAAGTAGACCAGAAAAACCTGGAAAGATTTATTTGAACTGATGTAAAAGGAAGTGAGCAGAGCCAGGAGAGAACATCATACACAGTAATAGCAACTTTATATGATGATCAACTATGAATGACTTAGCTCTTTTCAGCAATACAATGATTCAAGACAAGCACAAAGAACTCAAGGAGGAAAATGCTATCCATACCCAGATAAAGAACTGATGGATTCTGAATGCAGATTGAAACATACTATTTTCACTTTCTTTCTCCTTTATGTTCTTTTTTCCCTTTTTGGTCTGTTTCTTCTTTTACAACATGACTAACATGAAAATATGTTCTACTTGATCATATACAGCTTATATAAAATTACTTAGTATTTTAGGGAGAGGGGAAGTGATAGACAGAGGGAGAAAAAAATTGGTACTCAAAATTTTTTAAAAAATGAATGTAATTGGAAAAAGTACTTAAAAAAATAAAATGTGTTACCTCAAGGTCCAGTGTTTTTACCTCTCTTTGTATCATCATCACTTAGAACAGGGTAAACACTTAGTAAATACTTCATAACTCATTGTTGAATGGAATATTGTTTAAAGTTTCAGGCACCAAATTTTAGAGGAGATATTGCCAAGCCTATAGCACGTCCAGAAGGCAGTCACACTAAAGCGAATAGATTCAGAACCCTTACCACAAAGATAATGTTTTGAAGTAACTGAGGATTTTTAGCTTCAGGAAAAGGAAGCTTGAGGGGGCATAACAGCAATTTTCAAGTAAGTAAAGGATCATTATACAAAAAAGGACTAGGACTTGTTCTGCTTGACCTAGGAGCACAGAAGGAAGATTAATTCATAGAAGAAAGTGACAAGGAAATAGATTTTGACTTAACAAGAAACTAAAAAAAAATTCTTAACATGTGGAGCTATCCAAAAATGGATATCCTCAGAGGATAGTGAGCTACCCTTTAATGAAGGATTTTTAAGCAGAAACTAAAGAGTCACTGTTCAGGCATATTATAGATGCTCTTTTCTGATTTGGCTGGTAGCTAAACCAGACAACTTCTGATGATCCTTCTCAATCAGAAAATTATAAAATCACAGAATTAGAGAGTTGGAAGGGACCTCAGGGGCCATTTATTCCAACACAAATATGAAGGGACTCTTACTATCTAAGTCTATAATTCTATGATTCTAATTCTTTCTACCTGGGGCGTAGATTTGATGACATCTGCAGGAACTTTCTAGCTCTCCATTTTTATATTAATTGAATAGTCCCTTGTATATTATATAGAAAGTTATTCCTCTAAAGTTTCAATCAATAGACCTTATGCAGAATATAGTAAGATATTAGATATTTTACATTTTCTTTTATGTAAGTAAATAATAAAAACATTTTAGTTCGAAAAGAAACTCAGTAAATTATTTGGTTGCATTTGTATCTAGCACAGTGTCTTGTACATTATATGTACTTTAAAAATGTTTTTTTTTTTATCCAAACAAATGATATTTCTACCCCACTCTGCAAGCAAGCAAGAAAAACAAAACCCCTGTATAGTCAACTGAAACAATTTATTCTTTGGTCATGTCTCTTTCTCTTTCTCTTTCTCTCTCTTTCTCTCTCTCTCTCTCTCTCTCTCTCTCTCTCTCTATATATATATATATATATATATATACATACACACACATATATGTATACACACGTACATATATATGTATGTATATAATGTGTATATACATATGTCTGCATACATATACCTACATATACACATACTGTTGCTTTTCAGTAATTTCAATTGTTGACTCTGGTACCTCACTTGGGGTTTTCTTGGCAAAGATACTAGGGTGGTATGCCATTTCTTTCTTTTCCTCATTTTATAGATGTAGAAATGAGTCAAACAGTTTAGTGACTTGCCTAGGGTCTCACAACTAATCAGTATCTGAGACCAGATTTGAACTCAAGAAGATGAGTCTTCCTGAGTCAGAAAAACATTCTATCTACTGTGCCACTTAGCTCTACCTCTACCTGCTCCAGCCCAATCCCATCCCATTCGTGTGTGTGTGTGTGTGTGTGTGTGTGTGTGTGTGTGTATGTGAATGTGTGATTCTGTGTGTCAGGGTAAAAGACCCTGAGTCTTGCCTCTCTCTCAATAAGTTGGTGGCATCCTTAGCTCTCTGGAATCAGTTTGTCGTATTTATCAGAGTTCCTATGTTTGTCTTTATAACATTGTTGTCATTACATAAATTATTGTCTTGGTTCTATCCATTTGACTCTTCATCACTTCAAACAAATCTAATATTCCATTGTATTTATATGCTGTAACTTTTTTATCTATCCCCCAATCTACGGGAACCCCTTCGGATTTGCATGTTTTCCTACCTCAAAAAGAATTAAGGATTTTTTTATTGTATTATTAGAGTTTACTTTGCTTAGGACTAATCCCTCTCATAATCTACCTTTACTCTAATTCCCCCTTCTCCCTTCTCAAACAGTCAGTCAATAAACATGTATTAATGCCTACTGTGTGCCAGGTACATTGCTAAGCTTTAGGATACAAAAAGATAGAAGTAAAAACCTGTCCCTAAGAAGTGCGAAGTCTAACGGGGGAGAAAATAAACATACAAGGATATTTAAACTAGGTATGTAGAGGATAAAAAGGAAATTACAGAAGAAAAGTCCTAGAATGAAGGTTTCTGAAAGGCTTCCTTTAGAAGGTGGGATTTTAAGTGGGACTTGAAGAAAGTCATGGAAGCCAGGATGTGGAGATGAGGAGTTATATTTTAGAAGTGGGAAATAGTAAGAGAAAATGCCCCAGACTGATAGACGAAGTATCTTAGTTGTGGAATAGGAAGGAGGTCAGTGTATGTTGGTGCCTGGGAAAGGTTGTTTACCTGTACTTGTATCTTGCAAAAGTTTAGACCTCCCATAACAGAGTCTAATAAATATTGATTAAATTGAATAATTTGTGGTTGACTATGTCCTCCCCATTGTTAGGTACTATGGAGGATATGGAAGAAAATATGGTCCCTGTCTTTAAAGAATTTAGTTGACCATGGGGAGATACAAGACTGATTCACATAGGGGAAAACAGGCAAGCAATATAAAATGCTACTATATATTAGTAAGCAATCCTATCTGAGATCTGTCCTTGTCAAAATGTTAATTCAGAACATTAAACAAATCTGCAAGAACAGATACACAGACAATTAGAAAACTGTTCAAATATCTGGGTTGGGGAAGAATGGATATACCTCGTCGGTTCCTTTAATGTACTTAAATCTAAATATCAAAAGCCAGAGAAGCCTATGTCCTGGCCACACTATATTAACTATTTGACCACTCAGAATTCACTAGCTTTTGACATAGGTAGATATGTTGGATTTCTATGGCACAAATATTTGTGCTATCAATCAACACAAACATTTTTAAAATACCTACTATGTGCCATGTACTGTGCTAAACAAAGGATACAAAAAAGAAGCAACAGATAGTCCCTTTCATTAAGTTTGCAATCTAACTGGAGAAACAACATGCAAAAAAATGTATACAATGCAAGATATATGCAAGAAAAATAGGAGATAAATAAAAGAGTAAAAGCACTGGAATTTAGAGAGGTAAGGGAAGGCTTCCTATAGAAGGTAGAGCTTTGTGCCTCTCAAAGGAAGCCAGGGAGATCAGTAGTCAGTCTCCAGATTAATGGAGGCCCCATTAATTCACCAAAGCAGATAATGGCTATTTTTATTTGTGGCTAGTAGGTTTATCATGGCAGCGTCTCCAATGACTGGCTTTAGGGAGACAGTGATTCAATTCCTCATTTAGGACTGGCTTTGCAGACATGGTTTTTTGGTATAGAATATTACTCTGAATAAGAAAACAGTCTTTCCCTATAATTATGATTTCTCTCTGAATTGTGTAATAATAAAGTGCATTTTAAAATAATTTAAAAGTTCCTTTTAATTTCATTTTTAAATGCTTTTACCTGAAAAAATTTTTTTTTGCCTCCTGCCCAAAGCAAAATTTTTGTCCCTTTCACTAACACTTGTATTAAGATATGTTGGCTTATTGGGAGCTTCAGTTTGGGTTTTACTAGATATTCACATTTCTAAGGTAATCTTACATTTTCTCCAAATCAACAATATCTTCTAACAATTTAAAGTTTGAATAATTAGAGTTTTATTTGCTTATGCAGATTTTTACAAGAACTTTGCTTTCTTTACCTTTTTCAATAAAGGAGAGGGAAAGTTGGTCCTATTTACCCTAGAACCTGAGTGCCAGTCTTACTACAAATCAAGCCAGGCCCTTCCACAGATACCATACTTTCTCTTCTTTCTTTCTTTCTTTTTAGATTTCAAACATTCATTTCCACAAAATTTTGAGTTCCAATTTTTCTCCCCTTCTTTCCCCTCCTCCCACCCCCTAATTCCTTGCACTCTGATTACCCCTTCACTCAATGTACCCTCCCTTCGATCACACCCCACCCCTTCCTTATCCCCATCTTCTCTCTTTTCTTGTGGGGCAAGATAAATTTCTATACCCCATTACCTGTGTTTCTTATTTCCCAGTTATATGCAATAATAATTCTCAGCATTCATTTCTAATACTTTGCATTCCAAATTCTCTCCTTCCCTCCTCATCTCCACTGAAAGGTAAGCTATATGTATGTCATTTTGCAAAAGACTTCCAAAACAATCATGTTGTGTAATATTAACTATATTGCCCTCTATCCTACCCTGTCCTCCCCTTTTTTATTCTCTCATTTGACCTTGTCCCTTCCCAAAAGTTTTTACTTCTAGTTACTCCCTTCTCGAATTGTTTCTTTCTAACTGCTTGCAATATTTTCTCCTTGACCTGGGAAATTTGGCCACAATATTTCTAGAAGTTTCTCTTTTGGATCTCTTTCAGGAGGTAATGGGTGGATTCTTTCAATATTTATTTTGCCCTCTGGTTCTATAATATCAGGGCAGTTTTCCTTGATAATTTCATGGAAGATAATGTCTAGGCTCTTTTTTTCATCTTGGCTTTCAGGTAGTCACAAAAATTTTTAAATTGTCTCTCCTGGATTTATTTTCCAGATCAGTTGTTTTTCCAATGAGTTGTTTCACATTATCTTCTATTTTTTCAAACTTTTGCTTTGGTTTTCTAACTTCTTGGTTTATCTCCTAATCATTAGCTTCCAAGAACTTGATTCTCTCCTTCAATGAACTATTTTATTCAGTGAGCTTTTGTACCTTCTCCTCCATTTGGCTAATTCTGTTTTTTAAAGGCTCCTCCTCATTGACTTTTTAGTCCTCTTTTTCCAACTGAGTTAGTCCCCTTTTAAAGGTGTTTTTTTCCTCAGCATTTTTTTTTTGGTTCTCCTTTAGAAGGCTACTGACATGCTTTTCAAGTTCTACTATGGCCTGAGCCCATTTGATATTCATAAGGTACTGGAGGCAGAGGCCTTGACTTCCTCTGACAGTATGTCTTCTTCTTTCTCATTCAAAGGATGGAAGGAGACACCTGTTCACCAAGAAAGTAACCTTCTATGGTTTTATTTTTTCCCCTTTTTGGAGCATTTTTCCAACCAGTTACTTGACTTCTGAATCCTTTGTCAAGAGGAGGATCCTAGTGCTCCTCCTCTCCTCAGTACCATGCTCAAGGCTGAGATTCAGATTAGCTGCTCAACTCCTCCAGGAGCTTTGGGTGGGGGAAGGGCTGTCATTGAGAGCTGAGGTTCAGATCAGCTGCTCAATTCCACCAGAGGTTTTAAGCTAAGTTGCCTGGACAGTGGACTCAGGCTGCTTCCATGGGCACCATAGCTGCCTAGGTCCCACTGTTGCTGCTTCCACTGCCTGCGGCTAGTGCTGGAGGAACCCCATTCCCCTCTCGAACAGCTGGGAAAGCCCTCCCACACTGACCTTTGGATCTTTCTTTGTAGCTTGTGGGTTGAGGGATCTGGGACTCTCCCTGCTGGGAATTCTGCCCTGGAGGTCTGTTCAGGTCCTGTTCCTTCCAGTGCCATGGAGGTAGGGCTGGGCTCTACTCTGCCCAGCATCCCATGAAATGGATCTTTCCTGTTGGTCTTCTAGGTTACCTTTGGCTGGAAACCTCTTTCACTTTGTTGTTCTGTGGCTTCTGCTGCTCTAGAATTTGTTGAGTCATTTTTTTGAGATATTTTGTGGGCTGTAGGGAAAGCGGTAGAGTACATGCATCTTTCTGCTCTGCCATCTTGGCTCTGCCCCCTAAATCTCAAATTTTATAACGAGCTCTTGTCTTTTCATTAAGAATGCTTGGAAGTCCTCTATTTCATTAAATATCCATTTTCCCTAAAAGGATTGTATTCAGTTTTGTTGTGCAGATTATCCTTAGTTGTAATCTTAGATCCTTTGCCTTCTAGAATGTAATATTCCAAGTCCTGTGACTCTTTAAGTTTTAGGAAACTGCTAAATCTTGTGTGATCCTCACTGCACTATCACAATATTTGAATTGTTTCTTTCTGGCTGATTTCAAAATTTTCTTTTTGACTTGGGATTTCTGAAATTTGTCTATACTATTCTTAGGAGTTTATATTTTTTAGCAAACAGATTTATTTAGCTTTTAGAAAAAATATGTTTATTAAATATCCATATCAAAAACAATTTTTACAGAAGCAACCCCCTAAATTGGGGTGGGCCTGAGGAGCTCAATCTCCCTTTGCACATATAAAATATCTAGGGAAATTATGTTCAGAATTATAGAGCACATGGATCCAAAGAGAAAACTCACATTTTCAGGTTACTGGAAATCCTCTTCCCCCACCCCTTTCAGAGTACTCATAATGCTATCTATGAGAAGCTTGGGGTGTTCATATCCTTGTAGAATCCTGAAGTTGACTTTCCTCGTTGTGTCTTCAGCCATCGTTGCTTTGGTTTATGATGCTACCGATGCTTGCCTACTGGTTCTGATGGCTCTCATAGGTCTTCTCCCTTCAAACATTTCTCTCTCTGCAGCTTGACTAGAATTGCTTCATTACTAGACTGTCTTGGGGCTAGAATGTGTGATTTAGAACTAGTTGGTCGTGGTTTGTGTAGGCCCACAGGTGTATCTGATGATTTCAGCCAAACATATTTCTGTTGTGGCACATCTGTCTTCATACTATAATAAGGGCATGCTACTCTTCTCCCTGTTTGATTAGAATTTGTTCACACCTAGTTTATGTTACTGGTTTATCAATAGATGTAGCTATCTGAGCCATCTGTAATCACATTAATTGAGGTAGAGTTAGAAGCCTGCATCATTATTAAAAAAATGCAAACAATTTAAAAAATGTTTATTAAGCCCCTGTTGCTGTAGTCAGCACTGGATTAGATGCCTCGTGGCATAGATCTTGTCCTATATGAGACTACCAGTTCATATTCTTTCAGTCTAATTGGAGCCATGAATTTCATTTCATCAATTTCTACCAGTGCAGATCTTGCAATTATTCTGCAACTTAGAGTCTTAGAGAATTACCTGTAACAATGAGAGCTAAGTAAGTGACTTCTCCATGGTTACCCTTCACTTGAAATCCAGTCTTCCTGACTATGAGGACAGTTTTCTATCTATTATAACATCCTGTCTCTTGAGACATTGGAACCTGGCATAACATTATAATAAAACACTATTATATACATATGCTTATATATCAATATCTCTTAATGACAGGTGGTATGGCATAGAGGATAGATAGCTGGCCTTTGAGTCAGGAAGATCTGGGTTCATGTCCCACTTCTGATCCATTCTGAGTGCATGACACTGGAAGGTCAGGGAATCTCTAAGTGCTCAGAAAACATCTAGAATCTAGACAATTCTCTAAGACTTCAAGTTCCAGAAAAGGTGCTAACATGTACTGTTAGATGAAGTTTTCTCACTTAGGAGTTCCCTACTGCAATAAAATCCTAGATCCAGTTAATGTTAACTATAATAATAATATAAATGGTCCTCAATATATTTAAAAGGAGTTAACAAAGCCTTGTGTCAGTGTCAGCTAGAGTGATCAGGGGATACTTTTGGAAAAGGTGAAACAATCCAATACAGTGACAAAGAGGAGGGGAAGGCATTTCAGGTGAACTACATGCTGGAAATATCTTAAGAAGCATGGATGCTTTTATATACACTCATCAGACAGGACTTTATTTGAGGAACTTTGGTAACCATTTACATAGTGCCTTAGATATCTTTACTCCTATTTATTTTAGAGTAAGGAAAGAAATGACTAATGGTGGTGGTGGCAGGGAGGGGGTGTAGGGGGGAAAGTCTATAGGCATGCACATACACATACGCATACAAACCTCAACCCCCAAAACAAAACATGCCCACAAAACTAGTATGTTGTTTGTTTTTTTAGAAGCATAGAACAATCAAAATGTATTCATGCACAAAAAGAACAAATTATAAGTTTGCTAAAACTGACAGCTCACAAAAGTTTCTTTCAGAGCTAACCCTTACTCATAACAGTTAGTTCACTGACTTAAAAATGTTTTGTTTATCCAAAACTACATAGCAGATTCAGGATGGACATTTTTTTTTTCTTCCTTAAATCAATCTCAAAAATAAATAGAGGGGACAAAGAAACAAGAAGAGAGAATGAGATTCTAAAGTGACGCCAATGCAAATACAAACAAGACATTTTCATATTAATGCTCTCCATGTGCTCTTTCTCTCTTTTTTGATGAAATCTACATTGCCAATGACTTGCCTTCACTATTTATGCCATATGATGCTAAGGAACTAGCTGAATTAACACTTTTCTCCTATGCCCTTAAGTTTGAGGACTGAATGGGACAGATCCTTGCAATACACAGGTAGGTGGGAAAAGGGGTCAAGACATAAAAAAAGAAATTACTTTCTTGTAACCCAAATATTGTTTGCTAAAAATAAGTTATAAGAAGAAATTGCAGCTGTACATTCACCAGCCATACCAAAAAAAAAAAAAAAAAAAGGAAGGGGCAGGGAATGTTTTTCAATTTTACCATTAAACTCTCTTTGTGGATCTTCTGAAATTACCACCACTCTGCAGACTGTGTCAGGATGTGGTCCTTTTCACAGCCTCTACTCTGCGATAACATCACAACTATTTTCAGCTCCTTGGGCTAATTGGAAACATCAAATCTTTGTTAGAATTTAGTCATGCTTCATTTAAAAGTTAAAAGCTGGTCTTAGGAGGAGGGAGTATCATTATTTAAACCTCCTTTTATAATCCATGTGGTTTAGAACTGGAATATTTCAAGATTTGTTCTTTGGCCTGAATGTTTGGGGTTGGCCCCTTTCTAGAGGAGGGGGAACATTATGGTGGGGAGGTGTGGAGAAGCCTTCAGGACTATGGACACTGGGGTAATAAAGATTATATTCAACTCTCTAAAGAATGAGATTTGTTGTTATTGTTGATATTGTTGTTTCAGTTGTTTTCCCAGGATGGGTGTTGACTTTGTAGCCTCGGTGGTGTGAGATGGAGTAATTTTCATCAGCCTGACACATGGAGGCAAATTATTTCAGTACTGCAGTGGTCTTTCCCTTAGGAATCAGTCCTTGGCGTGATACTGTCTTTCAAAAGACTTAGTTTCTTCCCAAATCCACATTTCTGCCAATAAACCTGCATCTGCTTTGAAGTGATGGACATGTTTTCTAGGGTTATTCTGGTTCCACTAATTATATGTTACTAAAGATGAAGTCTTCTCAGTTATGTGATTATTATAAAGCCCTATAAACTTATTGCTGACTGGTTGAGCTCAAGTTCAAAGCTAGGCCAAAAAAAAGAAAAACAAACAAATTTCCAAAGTCCCCAAACACTCCAGCATCTATTGTAGGATCTGCAAAAGAAAATGCAAAGTGAAAAGTGTCTTGACAACAAGTAATGAGTTCATGGAGAAAAGATGTCTCTCACATAGGATGGAGCCTGGTCAATAGCTGAACTGGAAACTTCGAAGTAAAGCTGAGAACTGAAGGAATGGTCTTGGCAGCTTGGCAGGTGGCACTCTTCCTGTAAAATAATTGCTGACACACAGTTACAGCATCATATTGGGAATTCTGGGATAGTGAATTTGTTAAATGAGACATGCAGATGGAAACAAAGACAAGAGGTACAAAACTTAACACTGGAAAAGTGTTAGCTATGGCTCCCGTGTTCTGAGCAAATTTCATTTTTTTTTTTTCCTGCTGAAATTCTTTCTGGGATTTCAAGTGCAAATACAATTAACTCTTGAAAACAACCTGATTTGGTGGACAGAAGATGAATGCTCAGCGACTTGATCAGTTTCTTTTTTCAATAGGAACATTTCCAATGCATAGCATTGAGTGCCATGTTGTGTTTTTATAGGTTTCATTTATTATTGTATCTAAAGATCATGATGATGCGATTCTCTAAACTTGGATAAGACAGTCTTTGATGAGTCATCCTGATCAGTTGTCCTGGGCAGAATTAAAATATATAAACAAACAAATAGATATCTTGGTAGAATCTGCTAGTGCTTACAATCTATTGGCATAAATTTTGAGAGCTCAGGATCACTTTAATATGATTATGATGTAATGTAGTCATGTTTTTGTGAAAGTCATGGGTGAGTACAGGAGAAAAAAGCAAAAATTACACTGGAAAATATGACTTGCTATCAAGAAATGGAATAGAATGAAAACTAACCTACTTAGAAGATTATCACAGATGCATTCTTCAGTAGTAGCACTGGAAAAGTTGGAAGCTACTTGGTTTAGCACTAAAAAAAATGCATATATATATACATATATATATGAATTTATGCATATATGTATGTATGCATGTATACATGAAATGACTAATTACTGATATGATAGCCATTTTCAAATTAGCTGTCTTCATTCAGTCATATTATTGACTAGTTAGAACAAAAGTTAAAATTGAAACCATACTAGATAAAGGCTCATCATGAGATTAGTGCAAGGGAACTCAGATAAAAAGCATCTGCTTACACAGAAAAAGAGTCAATATCTTTTATTGTTACTCACACAGCTACAGGCAGGGAAAATCTTAGTGTGTGACTTTCAAGCCCTCAGTGGGTAGCATTTGGGAGAGGGGTGGGTTATGAATACTTCAGTTGAAGGTTCAGAGCCTTTCAAGGCTCAAACATACATTGTTTGAGAAAAAGAGGGTATTTTCTAAAGTACCTACTACAGAGTGAGGAATGAGGAGCAGAGAAGTAGAGAAATTGCCTAAATTCATCATTCTGGTAAGATGTTAAAAAACATGAGGGTACTGGAGCCTTAATAGTCAATTTGGTTTTTATTGGCTTACGGACACTGAGTACAACTCCAACCTAAGTTGTTTAAAACAGCCACAGGGTCACTGAACCTGATCTAATACATATAGAAAAAAATTCTATGCTGGAAATGGCATAATTTTAAAAGAAATCTGAGATCCATTTTAAAGATGTATCAAAGAGGACACAGCAAAAAGAATGGAAAAGATCATAAATGTTACTTTACCCCAAAAAGCCTACTGAAATGATATCAGCAACCCAAATACCTATTGTCTCATCTGTGTAAAATATTTATTACAATGATCAGTGTATTAATCCATCCCTGATGAAAACATGTGAAGGGAAAAGGAAAGTTTTCCTAGATAATTTGTTAAGAAAGAACACATCTTTCTAGTCAATTGACTGAATTCTCAAGAATAAAAGCTCCTATCAAAGTTATTGTTTGTTGATTACAAAAGCATTTGATTCAATAGAGGAAAAGTTTGTTTCAAAGGCCCTCTTCAAGCAAAATGTCCCTTCTATAAGTTAAGATTATTCAAAATTCCATGATAGATGGATAATGGAGAAGACTTGGTTCAATACGAGTATCATTAGAAATTGACAAATCCAATGGGAGAAACGCTCATCAAAAGTCTCATCAATAATATGAAAGATGTTTTTCAGGAAGTTCAAAAGAGAAATTATTCCTTATTGACAGAGATATTCCTTCAATGTTTCCATTTTCCAATATGCTTTTGCTTATTGAATTGTCATAGAAAATAACCACATCTTGCATATTTGGAGACAGGTCAGCAGCAGAAGCAGCTTTTAATTGGAAACACAAAGATACTTAGCTCCCTACAGTTGATCTCTTTATGAAAGAAATCCTCTTTGTGTTTAAAAGATACTTTTTGTATTCAGTAGAAGTAACCTGTTTTTATGTGCCTTTATTTTGCAGACATGTTTATCTACACTTAATCTTGCTGCAAACCCTTATGTTATTTAGTTTACAATAATTTACTTTGCCATCATAGAAGCAAGAACAGGTATAGGCTGATTTTGAATAAAGGACAAATATATGTATACTGTTCAGCCCTGTTTGAGTGGAGAGGCAGCCAGTCTGTAAGATTCAGGTATTTAAGACTCATTCAGGTCAAGAAACAGATAAGATGCATGGCTCTCTTTTACAATGTCTTGATAGCATCAAGCCAATAATTATTATATAGTCTTCTTAATAATATTCAGTCCCTAGAAAAAGCTCAATGGAGTCATTGCCATAGAAGAAACAAAGTGAATAAAAGGACATATTACTCATATTATGACATGGAGTTGGATGGGATCCTCCCTGAGCCAGTTTGCTAGAACATGTGGAATATGGACAGGTGTCATCAATGGTCAGTGTGCGAACTGGAGGAGGGAATATTGTGTGTTGGATCACACTAGAGAAATGGTATAGTCCTTTCAATAACCTTAAGATATTCATGACTTCAAAAGCCCGTCTCTGGAACATATATTTTTTTTTTCTTTTTCACACTGTATAGTTACAAATCATGGAGCACTATAATCTTGGAAAAGTCACAGTTGTGACTTAAGGAAAAATTCAAAGATGCATGTTATGTTTAAGCAGTTTACATCACATTACCTAAAGTGATTTCTCCTGGTGAAGGAAGTGCTTTGCAGAGATCCTGAATCTATTGAAGGATGAATTAAATTGTATGTTTTACATCAGGGGATATAATTTGAACTTTTGGTATGTCCATAACTGTTGTGTAATGTACATTTAATTATTTTATCTCATTCTATTGCTATTGGGAAACATTGATTGATAATGACAGTAAATCAAGATAAAATCCTTGTACAATGACTCTCTACAATACGTACCCTGGCATCTCTGCTTAAAGATAACATAAATAAATTGTATTTAGGTTTATTATTTACATATAAAGTCTTCTAAAAGTGAGGCACACATGAATACAAAAATATGAACAATTTATTAAAATATTAATTAGCAATATTTTTTGCATGAAATCATATTGTATTTAATTGTATCATATTTTACATTATATAATATCCTATCCTAGTATAGCAATAACAAAATACTTGTTATATGATTTTAAAAGTTATGAAATACATAAAATATTATTTTAATGTGAAAAATATAATTCCTTTTTTTGTCTTGTATGATCACTAAGAAAGTCCTGCTACCAGATAAGTGGCACACACATATATAATTATAAGTGTATATATATATATATGTATATATATATATTTATACATACATACACATATACAGACACATATATAGAGTTATAGATATTGACATCAGTATAGACATATATATTTATATATCTATATACAACTGCAGGTACAGTGAGTTATATTTTCCTCTTGTTTATTATTAATTCTTACTAATGAGGTTGCCAAAGAATTAGAGGATAAGAGTTGTATTGGAAAGAGCACTAGGCTGGGAATCAAGCGTGACTCAAATACCAACTTTAGTATATACTTGACCTTTGGCAAGTAATTTCTCATATTTGAGTCTCAGTTTCCTTATGTTGTAAAATAGATCTAATAATAATACCTATAAAATAGGTGCACAAAAAATGTGCAAAGGTTAAAGGGTAATAGAAATGTCTCCTCTTATTATTATTACCACCAAAAATAGAAAAGTTAGTTCAGAAAGGGCAACGACAAATAGCAAACAGCAAAACATTATGAGATGAAGTCTTCTGGGGCTAACAATGCATATGGAGGTGTTAGAATTTTCCTTCAAACCTCTCAAAACACATGGGGTGGGAGGACAAGAATATCTCATCCCAAAAAATAAAGAAAACACTGAATTGTCCAGCAATTTTTAGGTATTTAATGCAAAGAACATTTTTTGTTGGAAAGTCCTCCCCAAGTCATAAAATGTGCCTTTCCCTTACTTTGGCAAGACCTCAGGTCTAGGTTTCATGTCTGAGGAGAACTTTGTAAAAACAGCACAAACAACGTAAGACTTTGCTTGTCTACAAAACACAAGCTCTTGCCCTTGCCCCACCCCGCCCATGAATTTTTAATAATGACTTAAGCTGAATGTGAACATTTTATTGCTCACAGTACCTCAGCAGCTACCCTGCCCATGAAGGGTGCTCTCCCAGGGTCTTGATTCTGTAAAACTTTCACTCACTGTTAATTATTCGCTTCCAGCACTTATGACAATGTCATCATAAAATACCTCTTTGTTCAATATAGTGGGATTACATAGACCTCAGATGCCTTTAACATGTCATGTTAAATAAACATCCTTGAAAGAGTGGTGTCATTGACAGAGACAATGATACATTGCATACCTTTTGTCTGTCCTTGTAAAAACACTTGAAGATCAAATGTCAAAAAGCTGTCTTAGAAGTAGAGAAGACTAGGATACTCTCCCTAATCCTTCTAACTGCATCCCATCGCCTTAGGCTCCCAACATACAAGGCACATTGTGCCAGTGTCTATGGACAATGGCTTCCTGGGACAGGGGCTGTTGTGGATCTCCTCAAAGACTTTATCCTTCCTTAGACCTATGCAGTTTACCACTAGAGGCAGGATGTTTCCATAGCTGATGGAGGGTCCCTGTTTCCTCGGCACTGGCTTATCTCAAGATCTTAGGAAAGCTTAACCTTATTTTGACATCTGAGAACTAAGTGAAATACAAAGAACATACTGTCTTTCATGGATGCATACCATTATGAAAGTATAGGAGGTTAGGCTAGTATGGGTTATATACCAAGAAGAGTCTGAGTCCATACACAGCCTACTGAATGCTAGGAGGACATGGGCCATGTCTACTTAGGCTAGCACATTCTCAGTGAGATCACCAGACTATCCAGTCTAGCTAAGACTGAACTATTCAACTATAAATAAATCTAGCCTCAAAACACAGAAGAGACTAGATTACCTGACCATGAACCCAAGTCCCTGCCACACCTATTGAAAATGGGTGTTTCTTGATAATCTAAACTGAATTGTCAAAGTTTTGCTGAAACTGCTGGAGCGAATCCTTGAATACTGAGCAGTTCTCCATGAGGTAGAGTACAGCTCCGCAAATACTTTGCCCCAATAGTGCTAGCACAACAAAGATAATTTTTGTTTAGCTGGCATTGCATTTCCTATAGCATAAACTGCTGAAGGGTTTTACACATGCTAGTAAAGTCCTGGACTCTGATTAGACAATCTGACAGTCTTAAGATGCCTGTGTTAAATGTGTTGGCTGACGTAATTGACTCAGCCAGGATTTGAGCAAGAGTAGGACAAAATGGGTTATTTTGGCTATATCTTATCCAGCGACAAAGAAGAAAATGAGATCACTGAAGAGGTTAAAAAAATAACAGCATGATAGGGTTGTTTGGTTGGTTGTTGTCTTTTGCTCTTGAAGAGGACCAAAATGAAATCATTATGATAAAGTTGTTTCAATGTGCCTGACTATGGCTAATCAGAGCAATAGGAGCTTAGAATGCTCTATCAAAGATTGGGCACAGATATTCTGTGTGAACATTTGGGGTGGATGCTCTAAATTTGCACATCTTACGTTTCCTTTGAGCTGTTTCAATTCTGCTTTGCTCATAGAACACAGCACCTTCTCTGATAGGGGCAAGCCATGATGAATGGTCTTTTGCCAGTGTCTCCCATATCACACAATCAATTAGGGTAAGGTACGGCAGGAATAGGAATCCAGGAATATTGGTTGAAGATTTTGCTGAGATGACAGTTTGGGTTGTTTGCAGCACCATGTTTTATTTTGGGATGATGTATTAACCTTAATGCTGAGTGATTATTATTTATGCCTGAGAGAATAGGGAAGGTTTGAGGAAACATAGTATGATAGAGTGGTGGTAGAATGTCAGAAGGTTGAAATTAGTCAGAAAGATTAGTTCAAATGCTGCTTCAGACACTAACTCTGTGATCCTAGGCAAGTTACTTAAACTCTGTGTTTACTCAAATGTAAAGTAGTGATAATAATGGCATCTACCTCCCAGGGCTGTTATGAGGATCTAAGGAGATACTGTTAGCAAAGTGTTTTGCAAAACTTCAAGTACTATGTAAGTGCTATTACTATTATTGTTATTGTTTTTAAATAACATTATTCATTAACTTCTAAGTAAATCTACAGTGTCATCTGTGATACTATGATTTATGGTTCTATGGAGATGTCCTCAAGCACATAGATGTTCTTCACCCAGTCAGCATTAAGTAAGCATCTAATACATGCCTAACTGATGTAAGCACTTTGACATCATATTACCATTTTGGTGAATGTCATACAACACAGCATTGTCCAGTGTACAACATTGTCTCCATGCATTCATCCATTATAGGGAAACACAATCATACAGCGAGGGAGGCCATCCAATAAACCAGATTTCCTAAAACTATAGTCCTCTGTTCTAATGAAGTCTCACTTGGATTTGTTACTCTCCTTTCTGTCAACACAGTCAGTTTATGTTCATATGTTGAATTTAGGAAACCCTGGACCTTTTTTTTATTAACTCTAAATTCTTAAATTAGCAGAAAAACTGATAACAATACTTGTACTACTTGAAGTAATTTCTATCCTCCTATCTTCTCACAGATCAATTGTTCTGCTTTTCTGATTGTGTTAACAGTGTTCTTCTGGGGCAGCTAGGTGGTGCAGTGTACCAGTGCAGGAGTCAGGAGGACCTGAGTTCAAATCTTACCTCAGACACTTGACACTCACTAGCTGTGTGACCTGGGGCCAATCACTTAACCCCAATTGCCTCATCTTGGGTCATCTCCAGTCACTTTGATGAATATCTGGTGACTGGATTCAGATGACTCTGGAGGAGAAGTGAGACTGGTGACCTACACAGCCCTCCCTCACTCAAAACAAAGTCAAGTGCAAGTCATGTCATCATTTCTCTGATTTCTTCTTCTTCTTCAGCAATGAAGGACTAACACAAACACACACACACACACACACACACACACACAGTCTATGAAGAGGGATGTGACTCTACTTCACCATTTGTACATGGCAGAGAACCAGTTAATGCTTACAAAAGTCTCTTCTTGCTTGCTCTCCCTGTCTTAATGCCAGACCATGGCCTTCTTTTTAGTCTATGGCTCCACATGTATGAAGGCTTTTATGACTTGTCTTTATTTTTTTCTATCTCTCTTTCTGCTTTTTAAATTTTCTTCCTAAAGCTGTGGGGGGAGGGGATAAAAGGGGAGAAAATTTGGAACCCAAAATTTTGTGAAAATGAATGTAAAAAGTTAAATAAATAAATTAAAAATAAATAAATAAATAAATAAATTTTCTTGGTCTTTCTTCAAGATCTCCTTCCTAAAGGCACATTTTTGCTAGTGGCAACTCAGTATCTTTTTGTACCTTTACAATACCAGTATGAGAAACAAGCTCCAACACTTCTTATCTCCACGTTTTCCATCAGGCACTGAAGCTTTTTGATAAATACATCTGATAAGCATTTATTATTCACCTACAATGTGCCAGGAAATGTTCTAAGCCCTGGGGATACAATTAATAAAAAGAAAGGTAGTCTTTGTCCTCAAGGAGTTTGTATTCAAATGGGGAGAGACATCACACAACAGGAGGCACGAAAGGGGGAAAGGGCATAAAGAAGCGGGAGGACACAGCATGAGGGCATCTTGTTCCATGGAATTGAAACCAGGCAGATCAACAGATGCAAAGTGGAGCTGAAAAGTCCAGTTTTTGCCCTCTATAAAGGCAGATATTGAGAGCAGTTTGGTACTCCATGTTTTAGCCCTCCAATCAGAGGAGAGAAGAGGCTGAGGGAGGTGGTATCAGTCAAGGTTTGAGTTAGCGGCTCGGTGATGAGATTAGAGGCGATGAGATTAACCTGGAAGGGGTATTTTATTCCATGGAGTTGGAACTAGGCAGGGGAGAAAATGCATTATCTGCTTACTTTATCTCATCTTTGAAAGGCAGATACTTTAAGATCTTAGCTCATGGAAGAAGAGACTAACCCTCTCTCCAGGTTATCTTGATTCAGTTTTATAACTGTTGTGGTGATATCTTAGGAAAGATTGACTCCATACCTTTGTGAGAGAGGTTGAATCCAGGCACATTATTCTGTGCCAATATAGTCCAGGAGAGGGGGCAGCTAGGTGGTACAGTGGATAAAGCACCAATACAGGAGTCAGGAGGACCTGAGTTCAAATCTCACCTCAGACACTTGACACTCACTAGCTGTGTGACCTTGGGCAAGTCACTTAACCCCAACTGCCTCATCCAGGGTCATCTCCAGTCATCCTAACAAATATCTGGTCACTGGATTCAGATGGCTCTAGAGGAAAAGTGAGGCTGGTGACCTGCACAGCCCTCCCTCACTCAAAACAAAGTCAAGCGCAAGTCATGTCATCATTTCTCTGATGTCATGGTCTTCTTAGGCAAGGAAGGACAAACAGACACACATAGTCCAGGAGAGGGATGTGCTTGCTAAACCTTTGCAATGCAAACACTACTTTCCTGATAAGACCTTATTGAAGGCTCTACAATTGTCCAGACTGAATAACTAACTCTCTTACTTTAGAGATTAACGAAAAAAATGGTTTTCTGATGTCTTAATCCTTCTAAGAAGTTCCCTTCATCACTCTTCCTTCTCCTTCATCAGTTTCCCTCCAGAGTGACATATTCCAAATCACTGATAAAACTATGGAAAATAGAATTCCCCCAAAGCCTTTAGATCAAATAGGACTTTAACCTTGAAATACAAAATCACAAAATTTGACAGTTGGAGGTGACATCTAGTTCAATCAAGCTATGAAAGGATTCCCCTCTATAGCAAAATCTGATGGATAGTTATTTAATTTTTGCTTAAAGACCCCAGAAAGGTAGAAACTTCCCCTCCCCCCAATTCTCCAGACATGTGATTCCACTTAAAGACAGCTTTAATTGTTAGGAAGTTTTTCGTGACATTAAGCCTAAATGTATTTTGAATTTTCACCCAGTGCTCCTAGTTCTCCCATCCAGACTCAAAAAGAACAAGTTTAAACTCTCTTCAGACAGCCCTTCAAATATTGAACTCGTTTCCTCCTTAGACCTATCTTTTATTCTCCAAGGTAAACATGCCAAAAGGCAGTTAGGTGGCACAGTTGGTACAGTGCAGGGCCTGGAGCTAGGGGGAATCTGAGTTCAAATTTGACCTCAGACACTTACTAGCTGTGTGACTGGGCAAGTCACTTAAGTTTCCTTCAGTTTTATCTGTAAGATGAACTAGAGAAGGAAATGACAAACTACTCTAATAGTTGAGAAAAATCTCAAATGGGATCATAAAGAGTTGGAGTCAGGAAAACCTCAAATGGGGTCAACTAATTGCTATTTATTAAACTTAATTGACAACCTTTGGATATTCCCCCAACTTATCAGTGCTCTCAAATTGTTTGGCCTAGAACTGAGTACAGTGTTCTACATGATGCCTTGATAAGGGAAAAATACAGCTATCTGCTACCTTGTGGTTTGTTCAAGCCCTTGTCCCCAGGAACACATTCTTTCAGATTTAATTATTCAAAAACGTCTTTTCAATGCCCACTGGAAATTTTCCCTTTTCTCTGCTAGAGGTTATTTGCTAGTATTAATTCCTGGCAAGACTGTATGGCCACACTCTGGGAAACTATAGCCTCCAGCTAGCTCTCTCTTGTTTAATCCAATTCTATTCTAATTTCCTAATAATTTCTTTCTATTGACCCTATGGTTGACTGGCTGGTATTGCTATTTTGTATGATCAGACATTATGTAAATTATGTTATGGATTCATCACTTAGGGGATTTCCATCTCTGGTTGTCCTCTAAATGAATAAATTTGGGGACCCCAATATAGATGCTTATCTTTCTGGCCCCAAGCCCATTCCTTCTTTCTGTCTTCCAGATGGTTATTCAGCTGAACAGGGATTGTTTCATTCTTTGCATTTATATCCTCAGTGTCTAACATACAGCCTGGCAGTATAGTATGTGCTTAAAAAATACTTATTAAATTATCATCTATATAAGTATGATTCCCAGATCTGTCTACATATCCAGCCATAGTCTCTCTCCTAAACTACAGTCAAACATCTCCAACTGACTTTTGGGTCTCTCAAATTAGATATCACATACACATCTTGAATTCAATATATCCAAAGCATAATTCCTATTTTTAATACAAATCCTCACTTTCCTACTCACAAACTTCTCTATTATTTCCTAGGACACCATCATAATCCTACTTAACAAAGCTTTCAATATTGGCATTTTTCCCAAATCCTCATTCCCACTTTAGAATTCATTAACAAACTGACAGATCACATCATTTACACATTCATAACATCTCTACCATATGCCTCTTTCCCCCCCATTCATATAGCTACATACTCAGTTTAGATTCTCACATCATTTCACCTGGGCTATGGCAATAACCTTCTAACTGGTCTCTTCCCCTTAAGTTTCTCCTATCCATCTACTACTAAGATACAAAGGGACTTTTCCCCTCTAAAGCATAGGTCTAATCATGTCACTTCCCCTTTCATTATCCAATGAGCCCTAGGATATCACTATTACCTCCAAAATTAAATGTAAATTTCTGTTTGGCATTTAAAACTCTTCATAACCTGACCTCTTTTGATCTTTTTTTAGTCTTTTTATTCTCTTCTGTACAAGACACAGATCATGTCCACTGTCCTATTTGCACTTCCTTTCACATGATACTCCAATACTCCCCTCCTTGCTTTAACACTCATTATCCACCATGCCTGAAATATTCTTCCCCTTTTCTTTTTCATACTAGCTTTCCTGTTTTTATTTGAGATTCATTTCAAAACTTTCAATCTAGAGGAGGCCTTTTTCAGTCCCCTTCAAAATTAATTTCAGTCAAGGGCAGAGAGAAGATGTCAGAATAGGAGCAGAGACTTGCTTGAACTCTACCCCAAACCCTCCAAATATCTATAAAAATGACTCTAAACAAATTCTAGAGAAGCAGAACCCACAAAAAGACAGAGTGAAACAAATTTTCAACCCAAGACAACCTGGAAGGTTGACAGGAAAGGTCTGGTGCACCAGGCTAAGAGAAGAGCACAGACCTGGCCTTAGCAAATGTGGAACAGGCCTCAGGGGACTGAATCACTGGCAGCTGTGGCAGTTTTCAGACTTTTCAACACACAAACACCAAAGATAACTTAGAAGGTCATTAGTAAAGGTCTGATAGATCTGGGTGAGAGAAGAGTGTGGTTTGGCCCCACAGCCAGGACAGTGGCAGTGGTGGTAGAAACAGCTGCTTCCAGAGTTCTTGGCTCACAGATGGTAGGGGGAGGAGAGGATTAAGCTGCTGATAAGAGGGGGATTGCAGACATCTCTTTCCTAGCACTGAGATAGGATTCTCTTGCTTTGTCCATGTTTGAGTTTGGGTTGCAGACCTAGGTGATGGTCCTGGGGAAAGGGAGCATTGGTGTGACAGAGCTTGTGGAGGTGGTGGAGACGGAATCCTCATAATTACAAGAAAGAAAAGAATGCTTGTGATCACTCGCCAACCAGAGCATAGCCCAAGAGAGGAGTAAAAACCTCTCCCCTGATCATACCACCTTGGAAGAATTGAAAATTTACAGAAATATCTCTGTAAATATCTAGAAATAGCTCTGAAAACAGCTGCACAAACCCCTGAAGCTTGGGATAGTACGTCCTCCACACACGAAGCAGAGTTACAAAGAGCTAAAAAGTCAAACAATTGGCTGGGAAAATGAATCAAGAGCAGAAAAAAATATCAGACTATAGAATCTTACTTTGGTGACAAGGGAGATCAAAAGATACAACCATAAGAAGACAAGAAAGTCAAGCCTCCTACATCTAAAGCCTCTAAGAAAAATATGAATTGATCACAGACCATGGAAGAGTTCAAAAAGGATTTTGCAAATCAAGTAAAAGAGGTGGAGGAAAATTTGGGAAGAGAAATGAGAAGGATTCAAGAAAATCATGAAAAATGAGTCAACAGCTTGCTAGAGGAGACCCCCAAAATGCTGAAGTAAATAATACCTTAAAAATATACTAACTCAAATTGCAAATTAGACTAACTCAAATGGCCAAAAACCAATGAGGAGAAGAATGCCACACAAAGCATAATTGGTCAAATGGAAAAGGAGGTCCAATAGCTCACTGAAGAAAATAATTCCTTCAAAATTAGAGCGGAGCAGACGAAAGCTGACTCTATGAGAAATCAAGAAATTATAAAACAAAACCAAAAGAATGAAAAAGTAGAAGACAATGTGAAATGTATCATTGGAAAAATCACTGACTTGGAAAATAGATCCAGAAGAGAGAATTTAGAAATTATTGGGCTACCTGAAAGTCATGATTAAAAAAAAAAGAGCCTAGACACATCATTTTTAAAGAAATTATCAAGGAAAACTGTCCTGGTATTTTATAATTGGAAGGGAAAATTGAAATGGAAAGAATTCACTGATCACTTCCTTCCCAAAAAGTGATTTTGGGATTTTCTTGGCAAAGATTCTGAAGTGGTTTGCCATTTCCTTCTCCTGCTCATTTTACAGATGAGAAAACAGGTGAACAGAGTTAAGTGATTTGCCCAGGGAGTAGTGTGTGTCTGGGGCCAGATTTGAACTCAGGAAGATGATGACTGTAGGTCTGGAACTCTGCCCATTACGCTACTTAGCTACCCCAATCTATATTATATGTTACATGTGTAACTCTGGTCCCAAAGCTCATTGTTTTGGCACTTTCTGCTCGTAGAAGAATATCCTATTCCATGTAAAGGGTGAGGTAGTGTTGACAGAACAGCAAGAGAGTTCCAGTTTTTTTCAATCCTCTTAGAGTCTCCTTTTGAGATTCTTCATGTGCCAGTCCCATTCTGGACTCATCAAGTTTCGAGTTGAATTGCATCAGACACTTCTGATTTCCAGCTTTGAGACAGAAGATACCAATGCCACTTCAGGTTATTGAAGGAAAAGACTCTGGGAAGGCATGAGAGAAGCTGAAAGTCTCCATCATGTCCCTGTTCCCAGATTGCTAGTGTAGATATGTCAGGGAAGTTTCCCTTTTGATGATAACTAGGACACTCTCTTTTCATTGAGCTGAGTTGTCTCACTGAGATTCTTTACTTTGTATTGTCTGGCATATATTCTCCTATGCACACCTTCTCTGATTTCTGATTTTTTTATTTGGATAAATGAATTTCTTTGCTAAAAAGATTAGTTTCAATCTACTCTGTGCCTACCTTTACATACATACTTATTCACACTTTGAATCCCCTCTTAGAAGGTATATCTTTTGAAGACAGTGACTGGATTTCTCCCCCTTTCTTTGTATCCAAATATTTAGCATAATACCTCCCATGTCAGAAGTACTGAGTCAATGGTTGTTGATCAACTATCTGTCTTGACTGATTGACATCAGTGATGGGTGCTAAATTTCCTGGCATAAGTTGTTCCTCTGATTTAATAGGATCAGAGATACAAAGACATGAGGGACCTTAGAAACCACTGCTTCCAAATTCCTCATTTTCTAGATTAAGAAACTTGGTTAGAGTGAATTGATACTTAATATACTACTATCAGGAGTCCTCATTCAGTGGAGAACCAGCCCTATCTAGAATAATTTCCCTTTCCCCTTTCTCTCATCCTTCTCAAAAACAAATAAACAAAATGAAAAACAAAACCATGCCTCAAAAAAAGCATGACCCTTGTTGTGTTTATTGAGATGAGTAATGTCTAAAAGACTACAGCATGCTAGTCTAGGGTAGTGAGTATTGGCTTTCATTGTGCCTGTGACATGGGTATGAAAACAAAGAAAGCAAAGTCATCAATCTGTTTGGGACCACTGGCATAGTTACCATAACTTTGTTATGGGATACTATACCAAAAGATGAGCAACTAGTTCCCATAGTTCTTATAATTACACAGAATATTTACAATATATCTTTCCAAAATGGTCATGCTATTTGGGATATTGTGGGGGATGGAGGGGAAGATTATTATTCTTCATATGAAGTAGTTATAGTTAGGATCCCATGATCTCTGACGTAGGCATGTCCAGGAGAATAGAAAAGACCTCAAGGACTAGTAGAATGTAAGATTCTTGAGGGCAGGAACTATATCACTTTTGTTTTTCTAACCCTTAGACCAAGCAGGGTTTAACACATGGTAGTTAATAAATGTTTGCCGATTGATTGACTGAGGAAGTAACACTCATTGAACTTATGACACACAGCATCATCATGAAATATCACGAAATCTTCAATAGGACTTCCCTAAATCCAACTGATACATGCAGTTCTTAGTGTTTTAAACAATCTGTTAAGATTGTAGGCATGTATTAACTTGTAGCAATTTCATTTCCAAATATGAGTCAAGAGATGGTGACTATTCCTGTAAAATAACAGACTCATCCAATTCTCCATATGAGTTTATCAAAGAATTTGACAATAGAATGGGTAGAAAAGAAAATCTTACAAATATAGCATAGATAAAAGACATATGAATAAGTTACAAACTTTGAACAATTTTTCATCAGAGGAAGACCAAAAAATTCAATTTTTCATTCTTCTTACTCTTCTGACATTAGTGTTTTAATGTAATTCTCTAAATCCTTTAATTCCCCTTTGGGCTTTTTTATGATTCAACTCTATTGGGAAATGTTTTTCTTATGGGAAAAAAAAGTTGGTTTTTCTCAGATCTGACTTGTGGGACAAGTTCCCAGTTTTGTAACGCACATAATACATCCACTGTTCCTAGAAGACACTGCAAGACACATCATGCCTTTTACTATTAAAAAATTCATAAGTAGCCTAGGATAGATGCTTATTTGGGGCCAATGAAGACCTATAAAAGTGAAAGTTAGGTAGGAAAACATTGTACTATGCAGTTAAGAATCATTTTTAAAAGTTCCCCTTAAAAATAGAAACCTAAGTGAAAAAGATTGCTTTTTTCTTTTCATTTTTCATGTTTGTGTCTGCAGAATCCTATCTGATTCAGTAGCTTAACATTATGGACCCTTCAGTCCCACTTAAAGTTTCCCAAGTTGCTTCACTGTCATCTGGCAGCCCAACCATTAACATCTGAGGACTCAGCAGGTAAGAAGGGAAGATCAAACACCAACAATGCAACAACCACCTGATACATAAATGGTCACAGATGTGTAACAGAAATAAAACCAGCTACTCTGTGCTGTAGGCTTTTCCCTCAAGACGAGAAAAGGTTCAGTCTCCAAAAAGAACTAAAGAGGAGAGCAAGGCAGAACAGGTCTCCCAGGCTCCACATGCCTATAATGCTATCAATTTTCTTCAGAAAGCAGTTTGTTTTATCATGACTTTTTTATCCTATTTGTTGGCAAGCAAAATAAATAAAAATAAGTTTTCTCTAATTCATAATAAGCTTATTCATTTTTGTCTTTTACATTATCCTCCTCAAAGCTATCCAGTATTTTTGCATTAATGCTTGTGGACTGAGCTTTGGGAAAAGTAAACTCAAAAATGTAGATAACCTAGAAAGGGTATTATTCATATCATAAAATGATCATTTATTTTATAAAGCTAAAATGAAATTTAAGAAAAGTAAAAATAAAATCATAAGGTTCTTTTAAGTAGTAACTCCTTTGAAGACAGGATTCAGTGTATATATGTATATATTTATGTGTATGTATATGTGTATATGTATACACACATATACACACTTTTTGCATAAAATAGAAATTATGTGTTTTGAAATTCCATAGGATCATTTACTCCTTCATTTTACAAAGGAGGAAATAATGCCCCAGAGAAGTTGTGTTTGATCCATAGTCACCTAGGTAGTTAAACAGAGACAAAATTTGAACCCTGTTCTGCTAACTTGTGATTTTTTCCATTCCATTCCATTCTATTTCCATTCCATTCCATTAAAGCACAACACCATTACAAATAAGTTTTTGGACAATTTACATCTTAGACTTCATTTCTCCATCTGTAAGGGGATACTCATCTCAGAAGAGATGCATAATGACTGCCAGTTGGGAGGTACTGAGGCAGCTATCTATTGACTAGATAACTACTAAATAATCAGGAGGATGTTGGTAAGTGCTTAACAATTGGTCTCCAAAAAAAAAGCACCAGAAAAGTATAGTAATATAGTAAAAACCAGAAAAAGTATAGTAATAGTAAAAGTATATATTCTTTTAAGTTTAATGTTCATTATTAACATTTTCTGCATCACTTTCTTAAGTCTAGAGAATCAACAAAGCAATAAATCGAGCTCTGATTTGTGGTATTTTCTAATCTATGATGTACAAATGCTCACACTGAAAATTTAACAATTGACTCTCCTGAGCCACTTTGAACTAGCTCCAGCATGTCCCTGCATAGAAGTTGGTTGTCTTTTTGAGACATGTGTCCAAGATATGACACAAAACTTCCAAAGAATTATCCCAACAGATTACTTTCATCTGGGCATGCATCTGGTAATAAATGATCCTGTGAAGATCTAAATGAAACAGATGGTATTTTTCTTACCTCTCTCCATCGAAGGCAAAGAATTCAAAAAAGAAAGAAAGTTTGTAGAATTGAAAAGCTTCTTTTTTTTTTATGAAGATAGTGTTTGATCTGTATTTAAGTTTATCAGTATCCATGATATTTGATGGGATAAATTCTGTGACAGGATTGTGGCTTTGGAAGGGAATGTAATATTTGAAATAGAAGGTAATAAGGAAGGAGGAACAATAATGCTGTATTTAAAAAAAAAAAAAAAATATATATATATATATACTTATGTAAGGAGATCCAGGAACCAGAAGCAGAGAGAAGAATGATACACAACGTTTATGTGAAGATTACTAGGGGCAGAAACAGAAGCTATATTGTTTTGTTTTTTTTCTTTATTTTCCCCACTTAGTAGTATTTTTTTTCCAAATATCCGTAAGGATAGTTTTCAACATTTGCTTTTATAAGATTTTGAGTGTTAAACTTTTTTCTCCCTTCTTCCCTTTCCTCTTCTCCCACCTCCCTGAGCTGGCAAGCAATCTGATATAGGCTATACATGTACAATCATATTAAACATATTTCCACATTAATCATTTTATGAAATAAGAATCAGAACAAAAGGGGAAAAAAAAGAGACAGAAAATAGTATGCTTCAATCTGTATTCAGATTCCATAGTTCTTAGTCTGGATCTGAGTATCACTTTCTCTATCTAATAGCAATCCTAACTTAAAGAGAACCAATCTAGGGTAGGGATCCTGCATGCAGAAGGAACTCAAACCCATGAAAGAGTAGGTTTTCTCTCTCTTTCCTGTCCACATGACTTACAGTATTAATGAAGAACAATGTCTGAGTTTGTTCCAGGGGTATGCTGGTAAATGTGTAACAACCAGTTGAAGCACATGACTAAGCTTAATCTGTTTAGTAACATTTTCTCCATGATTTTCTTAAGTCAGCAAATCAACAAAATAATAATTCAAGTATTGCTTTATAGTATCAGCTGATTTCTGAGGTGCAAATGCTTGCATTGTAAATTTAACAATTGGGGGACCATTAGAGCTGGCTTCAGCAGGCCCTTGATTTGCTATTGATCTATTTTATACCTCAATGCCTCATTATTCTTTGGATGCAGCCCACGTAGCTTTTAGCTTGAGCCAGAAAGAGATTTTTTTCTTTTTACTAATTAATTTTGAGTTTTCAACATTCACTTCCACAAGATTTTAGTTCCAAGTTTTCTCCCCATCTCTCTCTTCCCTCCTTTTCCAAAGTGGCATTCATTCTAATTACCCTCTTGCCAAATCTACTATCCCTTCTAATACATACTCCCCTTCTCTGATCCCCTTCCCTTCTATTTTCCTGCAGAACAAAATAGATTTGTGTACCACATTTCCTATACATCGTATTTCCCAGTTACATGTAAAAATGATTTATAACAGTTGTTTTTAAAACTTTGAGTTCCACATTCCTTCCCTTCTTCCCTCCCTACCCACCCTCATTGAGAAGGCAAGCAACTTGACATAGGTTATACATGTGCAGTCATGCAAAACACTTCCATAACAGTCATGTTGTGAAAGACTAACTATATTTCCCTCCGTCCTATTCTGTTCCCACTCCCCCATTTATTCTATCTTTTGATCTGTTCCTTCTCAAAAAAATGTTTGCTTAGGATTTCCTGTACCCCCAGTCTGCTATCCCTTCTATTATCCTCTCCCCACTTATCAATTCCTCACTACTTCCTTGTAGGGTAAGAAAGAATTTCAGACCCAATTGAGTGTGTATGTTATTCCCTCCTTAAACCAAATACAATGAGAGTAAGTTTCATTCATTCCCTCTCACCTTCCACCTCTTTCCCTCCATTGTAAAAGTTAGTTCTTGCCTTTTTTATGTGAGATAATTTACACAATTCTACCTCACCCTGTCTCCTCGCAGTACATTTCTCTCTCACCCCTTAATTTTATCTTTTAGATATCATCCTTATTTTTAGATAACATCCTTTCATACTCATCTCATATTCAACTCCTGTGCCCAGTGTCTCTGTCTGTCTCTCTCTATGTGTATGCATATGCATATACATGCATACATATACACATAATGCATATATATACATAGGTGTATATACATGTATATATGTATATGTACATATACATGCACACACACATGTACACACATCCACAATGTACATATACACATACATATACACACATGTATATAGATACATATATACATAAACACATACAACATATATATGTGTGTGTGTGTGTGTATGTATATATCCTCCAACTACCTTGATATTGACAACAGCCACATGAGCTACAAATAGCATCTTTCCTTGGAGGAATGTAAACAGTTCAACTTTAATAAGTCCCTTATGATGTCTCTTTCCTGTTTACCTTTTATGCTTCTCTTGAGTCTTGTCATAAAAGTCAAATTTTCTATTCAGTTCCAGTCTTTTCATCAAGAGTGCTTGAAAGTCCACTATTTAATTAAATGTCCATTTTTTGCCCTGAAGGATCAGACTCAGTTTTGCTTGGTAGGTGATTATTGGTTCTAATCCTAGCTCTTCTGACTTACAGAATATCATATTCCAAGTCCTCTGACCCCTTAATGTAGAAGCTGCTAAATCTTGTGTTATCCTGATTATGTTTCTACACTCTTTGAATTATTTCTTTCTGACTGCTTGCAATATTTTCTCCTTGACCTGGAACTCTGTAATTTTGCTACAATATTCCTAGGAGTTTTCCTTTTGGGATCTCTTTCAGAAGGAGGTGATCAGTGGATTTTTTCCATTTCTATTTCCCCCTCTGGTTCTAGAAGATCAGAGCAGTCTTCTTTGATAGTTTCTTGAAAGATGATGTCTAGACTTTTTTTGATCATGGCTTACAGGTGTCTAGTAATTTTAAAATTCTCTCTCCTGGACCTATTTTCCAGGTCAGTGGTTTTTCCAAAGAAACGTTTCTCATTGTCTTTTATTTTTTCATTCTTTTGGTTGTTTTATAATTTCTTGATTTCTCATAGAGCTGTTAGCTTCCATTTGTGCTATTCTAATTTTGAAGGAATTATTTTCTTCAGTAAGCTTTTGGACTTCCTTTTCCATTTGGACAATTCTGCTTTTTATGGAATTCTTCTTCTCATTGGCTTTTGGGATCTCTTTTGCCTTTTGGATTAGTCTATTTTTAAGATGTTATTTTCTTCAGCATTTTTTGGGGTCTCCTCTAGCAAGCTGTTGACTCACTTTTCATGATTTTCTTGTATCACTCTCATTTCTCTTCCCAATTTTTTCTCTACTTCTCTTACTTGATTTTCAAAATTCTTTTTTGAGTTCTTCCATATGCTATGACCAATTCATACTTTTCTTTGAGGCTTTGGAGGTAGGAACTTTGACTTTGTTGTCTTCTTCTAGTTGTATGGTTTGATTTTCCTTGTCAACAATGAAAGATTCTATAGTTTGATTTTTTTCCTCTCTGCTTACTCATTTTTCCAGCAAATTACTTCACTTTTTAGCTCTTTGTTAAGGTATGACCCTGCTTCCAGTGTGGAGGGTGTACTGTCACAAACTTCTGGGGTTTTGTGCAGATGTTTTCAGAGATACTTCCAGGAATCTTTAAATTTTCAGCTCTTCCAAGGTGGTATGATCAAAGGAGTGGGGTTATTCCTCTCCTGGACTCTGCCCTGGTATGTTAGAGACCACAAACACTCTTTTCTGCCTTGGAACTGTGAGGAGGATTCCTTCTCTACCACCAACACAAGCTGTGCCACTCTAGCACCCTCCCTTATCCCAGGACTGCTATGCAGGACTGCTACCCAGGACTGCAACCCAAATCCAAGCACAAACAAAGTAAAAGAATCCTGCCTCTATACCAGCAAAGAAATCCCTGAAATCACATTTTTATTAGTCAGTTAATCTCCCCACAGTCTGCAGCCTGAGAGCTCTGGAAACAGCCACTACCACCACCACTGCCACTGCACTAGTGTTGGGCCTGGATGTTCTCCTCTCTCACAAAGGTCTGAAAGGCATTGCACACTGACCTTCTAAGTTGTCTTTGTTGTTTGTGCATTGAGAAGTCTGAAAACTGTAGTGGTTTAGTCCCCCCGAGACATGTTCTAGCCTGGTCTGTGCTAACTTGGCCCATGATGAATTGTGCCCATTTCTACAACCAGGGCAACAGACTTTTCCTGTTGACATTCCAGGCTGTCTTGGGCTGGAAATACATTTCACTATCATTTTGTGGGTTCTGCTGCTCTAGAATTTGTTTAGAATTATTTCTTACAGGTCTTTGAAGGGGTTAGGGTGAGAGCTCAAGAAAGTCCCTGCTTTTTCTCAACCATCTTGGCTCCATCCTCCAGAAGCTTTATTATTATAAGAATATATTACAAGTCATTTAGGAAGAAAAAGAAAAGATATCAGGAGTGTGGGAAACAGATCACAACCTTGGACCAAAGGCATGGAAGGAAACTTAGAAAATCTATACAAATTCCAAATATCTCTGCTTTCCAAAAGTACAGAAGCTAATAGTTTTATTAAACTAAATAAAATTCAGACTTTTCCTCCATTCCAAGCCTTATCCCTTTCAGTATTCAAAAATATTGTGGAGGGTATGGTATTAGACTAAGTCTAGAAAATGAAATTTGGTAGGGATCAATATGACATCTTACATGAGTTTTCAAAAAATCAACTTCATAAGGTGAAGGAAATGTGGCTAGGCAGTTTATGTAAAAAAACCAAAGATCTGAAGGTTTTAGTGGGATGAAGATTCTGAACAAGACAATAATTTAATATGGAAGGCAAGAAAGCTAACAAATCTTCAGTCGTGAGAAGAAAGGAGTAGGGAATGTCCAGGCCTAGAGAAGCAATCTTCCTTTGGCTTGGTCAGATTGCATCTAAAGCATTGTTTGTAATAATGTTCATAAATGAATAAACAAAAATACATAGGTTTACAAAGAGAGAGAATTAATATTGAAATACAGGTATGAAAAAAAATAAGTTCACAGAACACAGGCTAAGAACATTTGGAGATATGCCTTACAACAACTGAGATTCTATGATTCTCAAAACAGCTCTTAATAGAGAACCAAAGAAAAATCTTTGTTTGAAATTTTCTCTTGTGCTATGGTTCTTGTTGAGTTTTACGCTCACCAAAATCTTTCCAATGAACTCATTTTATTTTTCAAGCCAGTCTATGTCTATGTTCATTAGTTCATTGTATCATGTTTTTAGAGCAAAAGAGATCTTGGAATCCATAGGGTCCAGTTCTTTCATTTTATAGATGAGAAAACAGAGGTGCAGGGGATATAAGTGACTTCTTCGAAACCAAGCTAATAAGTGTCAGAAGTAAGATTGAAATTTTGGTTTTTCCTGACTCCAAGTCTTGTGTCCTATTTCTTATGTCATTTCCCCACTTTAGGCAAGAGTTGTGCCATAGTCATGTCCTTCTCAGCTGGAGCAATGAGGCTCATGCCTCCATAAGTCCAATTCTGAATCTAGAAATTTGGTGGAACTGTCAGTTCTTCCCACACAATTGTCCCTTGACCTTCATGTGTCCAACTGTGGCCATCTGGGTTCAGTTACTCAAACTATGTTGGTCTACTTTTAAGTTAAGCACTACCCTTCTCCCTAGTTACTGTTCTTAAACATCATGACTTCCTAATATAAATGGACATTTCTGATCAATACATTCCAGAAGTAAAAAAAAAAATTAATAACTTTTCATTGCCTATTGAATATAAGAACCAAGCCAGAATCTGACATTTAAGGCATTTTTCTACTGACTCCCACTTTCCTTTCTAGTCATATCTTCCAGTTACATAATGCTAAATAATTAACAAGTTTTGAGTCACCAGTGTGGGTCTACTTATCTCTCAATGTTGTCCAGACCTTCTTCTAGGTTATGCTAATCTTTTATTGTCACATCCTGCTGTCCCTCAATATAGGCTCTCTTGGTATAGATCAAAGTGTCTAAGTGATAACTTAAATTAATGCAAAGGGGCACCTGTATTACGTCTATGTCAGACTTAACCTTTTGTTTCTCAAACTCCTTATCTATATCCTCTCTCTGTCCAAGTGTTTGGTAGCATCTTCCAATGACAAAAAACACTCCATTTGAATATCACCCAAATGGATTCCATCTGATTTATTTCTTTACTCTTCTGACTTCTGAAACTTTCAGAGGTAGAAGCTATGGATACATTGCATATAACATCAGATTTTTCAATTATGTTCTTGGCTAGTTTTGCTGAACTTCTAAAAATCTCTTTGGAAAAGTTTTTGTTTTGAGGGATTTTTTAATTGACTGATTGATGAAGAATAAAAATGAGTATGACACAGAGGGTAAATCAGAAGTACATGTAGTACTGAGTATAGAACTCAGAAGAAGAACATCAAGTAAGAGGCATTATCATGAAAATATATAACAGGAATAAAAATTGGCTGGTACCTAGGGGATAGAAAGGTTGACAAGAAGACAGCAAGAGGATCCCACTGATAGTCTCAAAATGATGAGAGAGAGACAGAGAGACAGAGGCAGAGACAGACAGACAGAGAGACAGAGATAAAGAGAGAGAGACACAGCAAGACAGAGTGAGACACAGAGAGAGGCACAGAGAGAAAAAGTAAAGCCTTCAGCACACTGGGTGGACCCGTTGTCAGGAATTTTTCAAAGGACATGAATTAGACTCCCACAGGATGGGCAAGAATGTATGTCCTATGATCTGTATTTTTGGAGAGAACTCCTGACTCAATTAGATTATAGATTCATTTGAGTATTTATTGTTTAATTATAAGAAATAATTCTATGAGAGAGGGGAGAGGAAGGAGGGATAGAAGAATTGGTGGATCCAGATGATTAAAAAACAGAAGAAATGACTAAAATTTATTTTAATTTTACCCCACTGAATAGGTCGTTTAGATTTTCCCAAACATGGTGTAAAGGTCATCCTGGTTTTCCTTAACCTTGAATATTGTGTGATAGTATGTGATCTACAGCCCCACCCCTTGCTATCAAGTGCCTAAAGACCTGGCAACACTGGCAGGTTGTGGAGAATTTAATGCCTCCCCTGTCCCTGATGTAATCACTTAAGGAGCTAAAGATTTAATTACTCTTATACTAGTACTCTGTGTATTAGTACTATAAAATTATCCCAGGGAGAAGACTTATATGGAACCAAATCCCCTACTGCCTTTAATAGAATACATCATCTTTAATAGTTGCATTCAGTCATTTAAGTTGAGACTATACACGTGGCATGTATATTAGGGTATTAATATTGAGACACTTATGGAAAACAAATATTTTGTTTGAAAACAGCTGTTGTGAAAATGCCATGCCAGCACAGGATGAATAAGTAAGAGTGAAAAACTGCTCAAGTGCCTCCAGGATTGTAATTCCTTTCCATGTCACTGAGACTTTATTTTAGTAGTGTATCAACCTGGCAATTGTATTTAGGTTAATAAAGATAAATGTACATCAGCCACAGAAGGGCAGATAAAACCACCCATTTTACTGGAAGCAAGAGGGATTCTGCCCTGTCTGAAAGAGCACAGCTTCATATATTTACTTGAGAGGACTGCTCCAAACTGTAACTAAGGAGACTAAATCTTGGGACAAAATGTGGAAGAGGCAAATTCACTTTTGGAGCAAGGCAAGGTTTACACAGATTCGACTTTGCATTCTAAGAGCAAGAAACGTAGCTAGGACTCTTGATATCCAGAATATATTCAGTTTGAGGGGTGAAGTGGAGACTTTGTTCAGCATACTTGTTTCACAGATCATCCTTGGGATCACTTGAGACCTGCACAAACCCTCTCCTGGGACTAACAATGTTTCATAAAAGTACATATTCCATTCGTGTTTCCGGAGGCCCTATGTTGCTAAAATGTCTCTTTTTTTTCCCAGAAAGAATGGGTAGAAAGTATCCTGAAGTGTCCTCTTTCACACAGAACTCTTACTCCTCCCCAGAACATCTACTACTATCATTCCACTGGCATAGGAGTGGGGTGAGGATAAAAAAAAATGTTTTTCTTTCCAAACAGAATGAGATCTATGGACATAAGCTGCCTCCTCCCCACCTTCATATCTACAGAGAATTCTGGCTTCTAGGGGTTCTTCTCTGTAAAGATGGAAAGTGACTCAGGGCTAAAGCTATCATTCATTCTCTAGATATGTTGGAGAATCCATATCTCTGGAAGCTACTCTCCTCCTCACCCTGGGGGCACATCTAGTTTGCAGGAATCTCTCCAACAAATATTGTCACCTAACTAGTACCTGGTTTCCCTTCTTTCCCCATCCTCTATTTGTTTTGTTTTGTTTTGTTTTGCTTCAGAGGGGAAGCATGCCCTTACATACTAGCAAGCTTCCAGCTTTTTTGGAAGCTGGAAGTCTTCTTAATAAGATCGGGGTGAAGTGAGGAGGCCCATTATCACCCTATCATTCAATATTGTGCTAGAAATGCTAGATATAGCAATAAGAGATGAAACATGAAATTGAAGGAATTAGAATAGAGAACAAGGAAATAAAACTATCAATCTTTACATATAATATGATGGTATCCTTAGAGATTCCTAGCAAACCAACTGAAAAACTACTTGAAATAATTAACAATTTTGGTAAAGTTGCAGGATACAAAATAAACCCACATAAATCATTAGCATTTGTATATATTACCTACAAAGTATAGTAGTAAAAGATAGAAAGAGAAATTCTATTTAAAATAACTGCTGATAATATGAAATATTTGGAAGTCTACTAGCCAAGGCAAACCCAATATAAAACACTTTTCACACAAATGAGGCAGAGCTGAATAATTGGAAAAAATATTAATTGCTCATAGGTAGGCCAAGCCAATATATAAAAACTGACAATTATATTTAATTTATTTATTCAATGTCATACTAATCAAATGACCACAATTGTATTATAGAGGTAGAAAAAAATAATAAAATTCATTTGGAAGAACAAATGTCTAGAATATGAAAGTAAACCATGGGAAAAAATGTGAAAGGAGGTGGTGTAATTGTACAAGATCTTAGACTTTATTATAAAGTGAGCAATTATTAAACCAATCTGATACCACCTAAGGAATAGAGTGGAAAAAATCAGGTACACAATACATACCAGGAAGTGATCATAGCAATCTAGTGTTTGATAGACCCAAAGATCCAAGCTTTTATTATTATTTTTATTAGTTTATTTTCAGTGTTCTACAATCACTTCCATATATCTTAGATTTTTCCTGTCTCTCCTTCTTCCTACCTATCAACCCACTCCCGCCCTGAGATGGCATAGTTCTATATATGCTACCTCATATGGCAGTTTTATAAAGCTTTTATGTAGGTTCTACAGTTTTATATAGGTTCTACACATGCATTCCTATGAAATACATTTTGGCTTCAGTCATGTTGCACAGAAGAATTAAAATAAATGGGAGAAATCATAAAACAAACCAAAACATAATACAAAAGAAAATTATCTGCTTCATCAAAGATCCAAGCTTCGCATAAAAATTCATTATTTGACAATAACTGATGGGAAAAGTGGAAAACAGTTTGGCAGAAATTAGGTGTAGAACATGTCATACCATATACCAAGGTAAAGTCAATTGGATATGTGTTTTAGAGAAAATTAAGGGACATGGAATATTTTTACTGTTCAGATCCATGGAGTGGGGAAGAATTTATGATCAAACAAGAGATAGAGAGCATTGTAAGATGTAAATGGATAATTTTGATCACATTATATTGAAAAGATCTTGCTCAAACAAAACAAATTCAGGCAAGATTAGAGGGAAAGAAGAGAACTGGAGAAGTTATATTTTTTTGTGGCAAGTGTTTCTAATATAGGCCTTGTTTCTGTACCATATAGTGAATGGAGTCAAATTTTAAGAATTGAAATCATTCCCCAATTGGTAAATGGTTAAAAGATATAGACTGGCATTTTTCAGATGAAAAAATTAAAACTATTTATAATTATATGAAAAAAATTGCTCTAAATCACTATTGATTAAAGAAATGAAAATTAAAACAACTCTCAGGTACAACCCCACACCTATTGCAATGACTTAAATGACAGAAGAGGAAAATGATAAATTATGAAGAGGATGTGGGAAAATTGGGATAATAATGCACTGCTGGTGGAGTTGTGAACTTATCCAACCATTCTGGGGAACAATTTGGAACTATTGCAAAAGGATTATGAAAGTGTACATACTCATTGACCCAGCAATAGCACTAGTAGGTCTCTATCCCAAAGACATTTTTTTAAAGGAAAAGGGCCTATTTGTACAAAAATATTTATAGCAGCCATTTTTGTGGTGGCAAAGAATTGGACATTGAGGGGGATGTCCATCGATTGGAGAATGGCTGAACAAGTTGTGGTATATGATTGTAATGGAATTCTATTGCACTACAAGAAATGACAAGCAGGAGGCCTTCAGAAAAAAACGAGAAAATAATTTATATGAACTGATGTTGAGTGAAGCGAGTAGAACTAGAAGAACAGTGTATGCAGTAATAGCAATATTGCACCATGTTCAACTGTGAATGACTTAGCTAATCTCAGCAATACAAGGGACAGGGAAGGAAGGGAGAGAATTTGGAACTCAAAATAATAAAAAAAACTGTTAAAATAATTTTATATGTAATTGGAAAATATTAAAAAAAGAAATGCTGTTGATTTTTAAATTTATTTTGTAGCCTAAAACTTTGCTAAATTTCTTAATTGTACTAATTAATATCTTTGCTGATTGCCTAGAATTTTCTAATGTAACTATTCTAAGCTCATCAAATAGGGACAGTTTTATCTTTCACCATTTTTACTCCTTTAGTTTCTTTCATCTTATTGCTGCTATAGAAGTACACAAAGTAATACTGGAAAGGATGGGCATATAGTTACTGAGAAAGGTTCTACTATTGCATTACTTTTGGTTTTAGAGAATTTTAAAAATGATATTAGAAAAGTCCTTTCATGCTTATATTTGGTAGTTGTTTTTTTTCCTAACTTAAATGCATATTGGACTTTGCCAAAGACTTTTCCTACAACTATGAGATAATCATGTGGTTTGGGATTTTTAAAAATATGATTGTGTTTACTATTTTCCTGATATTGAACAATTCTTGCACTCCTGGCATAAATCAAAGATAATCACAATGAAAAATATTTGAGTGAATCACTGTATTGATATAATTTTTATTTAAAACTTTTGAATTTATATTCATTATAGTACTCTTGTGTTTTGTCTTTTACTGTTTTAGGCGTTGGGACTACATTTATTTCATAAAAAGGAATCTGGTATTTACTTTTTCACTTTTAAAAAATAATTTGTGTAATATTTGTACTAACTATTCTTTAACAATTTGATAGAATCCCACTGTAAATTCATGAAAGACCAGGTTCAATTTACACTTCACTAGTTGTGAAGCTACAATTCACACACAGCTAACTGGACTTCCTTTTCTGAGATTGACTTTTTTAAGATCTCTGTTTTGTTCTGTTTTTTGTTTGTTTGTTTTGTTTTGTATGTGTGTGTGTCCTTTATATTTTTGAAAGTATTCTACTATTTATTTTGTATTTTCAGTTGTTAGTATACACACACATATATATGGCAATATTGATTCTTTTTGTTTCTTCTGGTTTTGTTGCGATTTCCCTAGTTCATTTGCTATTTTTATGTAATTTTCTATCTTTTATAATTAGATTGATTAAAGGCTTATTAATTTTATTATTCTCTTAAAATAGCTTTTAGTGTCATTAATCATTTCTATGATTTCTTTTTTAAGTTCAAAGTTTATCTATTTCTTTTTTAATTTTAATATCTCATTTTTTTGCTTCTTCTAGATTTATTTGTCCACTTTCTAATTTTCTTAAATGCATATTATCTTCATTAATCCTTTCTTTTTTCTACTTTGTTAATGCATGTTTTCTGCTTTTCCTCTCCAAGGGTGACTATCACTCCATTTCAGAAATTTTGGTATTCTGCTTAATTTTCTTTCATATAATTATTGTTTTTCTTATTTTTTATTCTTTGACCCACTCATTATTTAGAATTTTAATATTTGGTCTCCATTTGGTCTATGTCATTTATTGTGTTCTCTGAAAGTATTGGTATTTTTATTGCATTTTGGTCTGTAACAGATGCATTTACTAATTCTACCTGTTTGCATTTCTTTGAAATATTCTTGTACCCTAATACATGATTAAGTTTTGTAAAGTTTTTTTTTTTTTTTGTGGTGCTAAGAAACATGTATATTCTATTGTAGTCATAAATAGACGTAAATCTTTTAGCTCTTGTTTTTCAAGTGATTCTTGAATTCTATATTTTTCTTTTTGGTTATCTTTTCATTAGCTTTTTCCAAAATTGAGGGACAATGAAGTATCCTTCCAGTACTGTACTGTAGTTTATTCATTTTATATATTATTAAATTTCCCTTCATAAATTTAGATGCTAAGGCATTTAGAATATAAGTTTATTTTTGCTCTTAATTTGTTATCTATAATTCCTGTCCACACAATATAGTATCTTTGTTCATCCTTTTTTTCTTTTTGTTGCAAACACTTGTTTTTTGCTATGTCTGATAGCAAGATTGCATATTGACTTGATATGTAAATTGTTTTTCTTTTTTTTCAGCCCCACCTTTTAATTTTTTTCTGTGTATGTCTTTGTTTTTTAGAAATATTTCTTGCAAGTACCAGATTGTAAGATTTTGTTTTCTTCTTCTCTCTACAAAACAAAAACAAAAAACATAAAAACCCTTCATTTGAAAGCTTGATCTGTCCATATTTAGACTTATATTTTCTTCCATTTATCTCATCTATATCTATATATGTTTTCCAAATAGGCTTCCCTCTCCCCTTTGAAAACATTGCACCTTCTTTCTTCAGTTATTTTAGTTTAATTTATTCTACCGCTATTAGCAGTCTGTTTCTACTAGATCTTTTTTCCTCACATTCAATCCTCCAATTCCATTTAATATTTCTCTCCAAGTTTTGGGATTTTGTTTAATATGTTAGTTTTTTCTTTCTTCCTTTTATCTAGTTTTTTAATTCTTCTATTCCTTCCCCTCTCTCCTCCCAACCCCACCACCATTTTGGTAAAGTAATTTTTCTCTTTTTGACTCACTTATTATTTTTTAATTTAATTTTCTGTGATTTTTCCTAAAGATTATTTCTTTCCCTCATTATCTCCAATACTTATCTTTCTTCTGTGTCTATTCTAGAATTTCATTCTATGATTAATGACCTTTATGCTTATTTTGTCTTTCTTTGGTTTTTGTATTCCTCATGGAGTGAAAACTTCTAAACTTAAACTTTGAGTTCATTCTTCTCAACATTTTCTGTAGTATAGTCTTCTAATTTTTGTTCCTCTTGTTCTCTTGTGCCTCACTCCTAGAAATGCCAATTCCTACATGTGATAAAGAGGATATCACTGCCTAACATCCTATGACCCTGATTATACATATCAGTGTTAACCTTTGTTCTGTCCATTGTTTCACCCACCTCTCTTCCTACCTGCCAGGAAATCTCCTTCCTAGGTCCATGCTTTCCTACTCATTTAGGTGGCAATTTCTTCAGGTATTCTGAGAAATTCCTCTTTTTCTGAGGTCATGTGACTGGAATTTTTACATATCAAATCTTTACAAATGATAATCATCATAAAGTCCTATATTCCTTTTATAGAATATTTCCATTCTTCCATAGCAGCTTTCATTTTTGCTAACCCACCCCCACACCACTGAAACAAGATTTTTCACTTTTGTATTCCCTGTTTCAATCCCTTCTTTTGCCTCCTCACCTATTGTCTTGTAGGCTTACTTCTTCCTGAAAAAAAAAAATGAAAAGAATTATTTTCCTTTTATTGTTGAACTTCGATTTGATCACAATACTTCATTTCTTTCCCTTTATCTCCTTCCTCCTCATTCCCCTTTTATGTATCCCTTTTATGTATTCTCTGATGGCTGCACACACACACACACACACACACACACACACACACACTTACACAGACACACAAATTGAATCACTTATAGGTAGGGTTTAGTTGATAATAGTTCAGGCATTTTCACCCTCATATCTCTTTGACTTCCTTTACCTGTGTCTCCTTGCATACTTTGAGAAATCTCTTAATGATGTGTTAATTTTTATTTTTGTTACTGTTGTTTCTGATTGCTTTTTCTTCTGTATGCATTATGCAACACTCACTGGAGATTTCTGTTGGATGCCAAATTGTGTTGTTTTTCAAATTTCCTTCTCTGTACTATATGTTTAAAAATCTTTCTCCTGGGCTTTTAAGATTCTGTTGTTTGTCATTGGCATTGTTCAATTTAATCACTGTCTCAAAATTTGTACATTTTTTGTGTGTTTTATTTTTTATTTTTTGGAGTTGACCTGTGGATCCTTGATCTTTGTTTCATGGTTGAGAAATTCTGGAAAGTTATTTTGTATTGTTTCTTCTATGATGATGTTGAGGTTTTTTTGACTAGCATTCTTTTGGGAGATCCATAACCTTTATGTTCTCTCTATATACCCTGTCTTCAAGATCAATATGTTTTGCTTATATAGAAATCACTTTTTCTTTTAAGATTTGCATTGCTTCACTTATTTCATTGTGCCCTTCACTTATGTGTATTTATATTCCAAAAATATCATTCTCTCTCTGTTTCTTTGGTGAAATACCACATGGATTCAAATATTTTTTTTCTATTCTACCAATTACCTCTGCTGTGTAGGGCAAAACTTTTGTTTTCAAAATTCTTATTTCTTTCCCTTTTACTTATTGAGGAACATTCTACTGGGGTTCCATACTGTCTTGGGAATCTACATGGTCTTTTCCTGACTCAGTTATTGATTCTCTTTCCCTTATTTTTTGATATTTTTTCAAAGATTTCTGGACTCTTTTAGCTGATGTAGAAGCCATATTCCCTTCTTTATTAGTAACTACAGCTTTTATACTCAAGATTTTTAAATGAGAATTCTTGCTCCTGAGATCATTGTTAATTTCTGACTCCTATCCCTTATTTTTTCTTATTGATAATTTTTTGTCTTTTTTTCCTCTGATTGCAGTTTCCTTGTGATGGGACTTCAAGGCAGTTTTAGCCTCCTCCCACCTGGGAAATTTATGTTCCATAGGCCTCAGTCTCTGCCCCAAGTGACTTCTGTGTGTTTGTTTGGAAGGGGAGTAGGGTATAGAATTTATTCCAGTAGAACACTGAACTCTTTCCTTCATGTCTAACAGAGCACCATACAATCATATCATGTGTTCTGCCCCCTCTATTCCATTGTTCTTTGGCTGATCTATTTGACAACGTAACAAGCTCTTGCCTTTTGGGTTTACTTTGTACAAGAAGAAATTGGTATATATTTGAGATAAATTGCAAGACTTTGGGCTAGTTTGTAGAGGTCTGCTTGATTATGATGGGCTCATGGAAGAGGGAATTCTCTTTGAGAATATTAGGGGTTAGATATTAGATTTTGGAGTAGTTTGAGATCTGGTTATGACTTGTGAAAGGTCCAGTGAACTAGAAATGGAAGAGTCTTCCTCAAGTGATAAATCAGTTTTGGATCATGGGGTTCTTAACATATTAAAAATAGAATACTACTTATTCATGTGTGACCACCTGGAAAATGCTTAATAAATACTACTGGATCAATTAATATCAAGACCTCATCATAAACATATAAAGGGTTATTCTATTCCAGTTGTTAATGTCATATCACCAACACTGGTCAACCAGAAGGCCCCTAATAATAATTTCCAATTATTATTTCTATCCTAACAAGTTACCAAAAAGTACTAATGTCCAAAACCAAAATTTAAGAAAAAAAGTCTTTTGTTAGTAGAAATAGTAACAGAACTATCACTCAGGTGGATATCATAAAAAAGGACAAGAGGTCCATGTAGCAAGAGATTGTTTCTTCATTTTTATTTTTGATAAATGTCCACTATCTATAGGAAAAGGAAAATTTGTTAGGATAAAAAGTAAAGCAATTATATCAGAAAAATATTGCACTTTACTAATGTAGCCCCAGTGTTCGAACTTTGAGATTTCCTCAACATTTTGAGATACGAAATTTCAACCGTCATGGCACATTAACTTGGGTCAAATTTGCATTTAACACAGATCACATCACACACATTGCCCCTTAAAATGTTAAGAGGAACTGAAAAGGAAGGTAGAAGGAGAATATGCAGAACCACAAACTGCTGATTTGGAATCTTTATTAACCATTACATTTTTAAATTACCTCCATATTGAGCACCTTGTAAATAATTCAACAACCTTCAACATATGTTATGCAAATATTTACTGAAACTACTGTTTTCAGCAAAACATATCTGGAACATGGTAGGACATAATTTCTCATTTGAATCATATTTTACTTTTAAAGTTGTGCTGGACTTAATGACAATGGAAATACCAAGATATTGTGTCTGGTGTTGCAGAGATAGCAACATTTTAATGTTTTAAGGTTGTATGTAAAGTTTGAGAGGTAGTGTGGCATAATGTATATGGTACTGAACATGGAGTCAGGAGCATGGGCTTGATTTCTGCCTATTCTGTAATTAATTCTATTTTATTTATTTATTTTCTAATATTTACACTTTTGGAGAAAACTTGCAAAAGGAACCTATTGAGCCTGTGCCTTGGAAATAAATAGTAATGGGTGTAAAAATACCTTGGGGATAAAGAGGTACATGGCATGGTATAATGGGTAAAGAATTCACCTCAAAGACAGGAATATTTCAAGCCTTGCCTCTGGCCATTGGGAAAGACACTTGACAATTTGGTGCCCCAGGCAGCTCTCCAAGTCTATGTTACCCACGAGCATCATAGCTGTCTTTATAGTAGAAAGAAGGCCTTCATTGGCCCGGACCATATCTCCATTATTATTCTTTGTATATGGTGCAGCTTACTTATATCCATCATGTACCTCTATGTAGTCATTTGCGTTACAGTCAGCTTCAACTCTTTGTGGAGAGCATAATATTCCATGACTTGCAGACATGGAACTTTGTGGAGAGGATAGTGATTTTTTTTTAATGAGGTCTTATTTCTTAGAGAAATTTGGCAGTGTTAAAGAGAATTTTGCATTTTCTCAGAAGCATCCTACCCACTTCCCCCAAGGGGTTAAACTATAACCTATCCATGCCTTCTTATATACACATGTGTATACATGTACACATGTGTGTTTATGTGACACTATGATCTTTACAAAAACATCTAAAAGACTCCTTGGCACAGGCCCTATATCATAGCATGGTATAGGCTAAATATAGAGAGAAGACTTGCTGCCAAAATATATATATATGAGAAAGCTAGATAATTAGATTTTTCATCCAGATGTTCAAGCTACTGTTGTCATTGGCCACAAAACCTAAACTTACTATAGAATGAAGTATCTCTTTTAGGGTTGGAGTTTTATCCCCTATTTTCATATTTCTAAACCTTTTGGTTTCTTAATTTCCCCTTTGCTTGACAGACTTCCCAAGCTTCTGGTCTCAGGAAGCCCGTCAATAAAGGATTTCAAAGTAGGCACATTGCAATCTGCAGGATTATAAGATTTTATTTCACGCAAAAGGTGCCATAAGGGTAAGCAAATTAAAGGGAAACCGCAACAACAAGAACCTCTACAGTTAGGAAAATTTAGGATTAAAAAGAAATTATGCCAAAGTAAGTGTACCTTAATATATACGTAAACTTTTAAAATCAGTTATACACATTTGCAAGAACTGAAATGAAATCATGTCTATGCAAGGTAAATTAGAGTGCATTGCAACTTCTGTTTTATTAGAAAAAAATAAATAGTAATAACATATAATTTTCTCTGTTGTGGCAGAAGACAACTTTGAATCCCAACTATAACACTTTCTCTTGGGTATCTCATTTAAATTGTCTGAGGCTGATAATTACATGACCTCTCAGGGTTAATGTAAGAAAATAATTTTGTGAACTTCAAGTTATTTAAGGTGAAATATTGTCTTCCATATCATTATAATTTATTATTTGTGTTCTTGACCAAGTAAGTGGATGTAATTTATTGCAGTTTATTCTCTAAGGCAATAATCTCCATTAAAAGGAAAATGATCCAATGTCTGCATCTCAATTAGAGGAAATGTCTGCTATCCCATAACCAGATGGATCAAGATATTGTCATCCTTATGTTGTTGAATTCTGCCAATAGTCCCTTCACTTAGGAGTTGATGGATAAATCGTCGAGCTAGTTGACCTTGTCACAACTGTGTGTGTGTTGGGGTGGGGTGTGTAAGCATATATGTTTTTGTGTGGGGGCATGCGTTTTAACCATTTGGATCATTCTACTGTATTAGAATTAGTTGATTTTTCAGTTGTGTCCAACTTTGTGACCTCATTTGAAGTTTTGTTGGCAAAGATACTAGAGTGGTTTGCCATTCCATTCTCCATCTAATTTTACAGATGAGGAAACTGAGGCAAAGAGGGTGAAGTGACTTGCCCTGGGTCACACAGTTAGTAGTATCTGAGGCCACATTTGAGCTCACAGAGATGAGTCTTCCTCACTCCAGGGCCCATGCTCAATCCACTGCACCATCTCACATATCTTTTATATGAAATACAACCTTTCACTTTTTTGGTTGGGGTACAACTTCTGTCAATAACTGAAATTCAACAAACCTCTGTTCAATTCCAAAACATGTACTTGACTGTATAAAATAATTTATTTTTTCCACATGACTTTGAATTTCATGAAGATGCCCTTTTGATCATTGTCAGAATCATGGAGGGAAGGGAGGGAGGACATATTTTAAATGGAAATAGAGAAGGCAAAGTAGAATTACTACTCAAACCTTTTTGAGTAGTATTTTTATCCTTCCCCTAGAGAAATAAAGAGGCTGAAATATTCTTCCACCAAACCTTGAAATGTCTCCTCCTTTTCCCCCTCTTAGAGTCCCAGTTTCCTTCAAAACGCAGCTCAGATACTACCTCCTAGAGGAAGAAGCCTTTCATGAACGCTTCCTCGAGCTGTTTTTCCCTCTAATCCAAATTAAATTGAATTTATTTTGTATCTACTCATAGGTATACTTAGCATCTCCTGGAATATTTTGTCAGCCCCCTGAGGAAAAAAGACAGTTTTCCATTATTGGCCCTGTATCCTCCACCCTGAGCACACTCTCTAGCATATAGGAGACCTTTGGAAAGTGCTTGCTGATTGATCTCTTTACAAGGAATCATATTCCATGAGAACCAATCTTCTTCAAGTAAATCTGAATCCATTCACTTATCTATACATGACAGTGGTATAAGATCTAGGTATTTCTCATCCATATATTTAAAAATTTCCATTTCAACTAAAAATGTTAATTCTAATAAAATTTCAGAATTGAGTGTAGATGGCTTTGAAATGACCGAGTTAAAAATCAAATAATGTTCTCATAGACTCACTGTGAAAATATCACCATAATAGCCTTATAGTACTGAAGGTTTAAGTATTATATTTATTAAATTCTTTTTGATTAAAATGTATTCCACTAAAATGAAAGAAACCCTTGATTTATTTTTTCTTTATAGGTTTCATAGAAAGTGCCAAGGTATACGATGCAGGCACAGAAGTCTTTTTCTATATACAGCCTACTTTATAAATGACAGAAAAAATACAGAGTTATTATAAAACACAAAATGTTTCCCATGAGGAATGGTTTTTGTCATGCATATTCTTTTAAATACCACTGATATGAAAACAAGTATGTGCAAGTTTATTATCATATTTATATTATCCCCTCACAGAATGGTCCTGTGCTGGCCTTGAAGACAGCTTGAGTGCAAGAACCTTTGAAGCAGGAAACAACGTTGTTCATCATGACTTACTTGGCTGATGTGGAATTAAGATAAATGCAAGTGATACTCTCTGGTGATCTCAGAAGTTCACATTTCAACAGAAAAAGAGAGAATAACTAACTTGGTTGAAATATTCCCCAAAATAATCCCATCTGCACACCTCTTTAAAATATTATCAAGAAATTGCACTTGCCCCAAATGTTTATCATATTGATGCTACTCCACCTGGAGGAGAAATGTGAATTAAGAAAGACCTCCATTGATAGCATGATCAAGTCATTAGGAAATCAGTAATGGAGAGAGCAGTTTCCCCAATGTTCTTTCCAAGCTTAATAAAAGTTACCTTTTCTTTTCTGTTGTTGTATCAGTAAATGTCAGAACAAAAAATTCTACTCTCAGAAGACTGTTTGTCTCCATTGAGATTTGTAGTAATGCCATTTCTATCACCTCTCAAATATTAAAATACTCCATTGGATGCCAGGATCATACTGATGTGAACGTTCTTTGCAATAATGTAGATCATATAGATTACAACTTTCCTATACCTCTCCATACTGGATATTTGTTACTTATGTCCTGCTATTGTCACAAAAGTTTGATGCTACCCCAACATGCTGGGGGCCATCTTTGCTTTCTCCTGAAATTTCATGGATATGAGGACACAAGCTACCCTTTGATTCTATTTTGTTTTTCATGTGACCAGTCTATTTTCCTTTTCACCCATTCATTTCTTTGATGTTGGCATCATCTATATTCTGTCGCCTCATCTATGTTCTCAAAAGTTCTATCAGCACAGAATAAGATCTAGCACACTCCACCATGCTGGACAAGCTTCGTGTATGATCTTGGCATCAGACTGAGTTAATTTCCAATGAACAACATGAGCACAAAATATTCATCATCAGTACACTGGACACTTGGTTATAAAATCTGTTGTCATAATATGCCATAAAACAAATCATCTCAAGTTAAAAACAATACAAAACAAAACATTAACCACCTTTTCTTGGCATTGTTCAGCAGTCTTTTCTGATGCTAAGCTGTGGCAACCATCCACAAAATTCTTTGGCTGAGGACACTGTTTTAGTGCTATAATGATTGAAAATAATCTGCAAAGGCTTATCACTGTGGTTGTTTTCCTCATCAGGTAGACTTCATCTATCCTGATACAACTAAACCATAATTAAACTATTATATTTAAGGAGGGGGACTTTATTTTATTTTGGGGATTGAAAATATTTTATACAGTAATCAAAGAAAGACTACCATGCCTAAGGATATTAGCTTGGTTAGAACATCTATTCTAGTAAATTGTGAAGCTTTGTTGTCCTTGTCTTTTCTCTCTCCCAATCCCAGAACATTTAGGGAAAAATGAAGATGTATAAATAATGGGAGGGGCTTTGATTTAAGTGGAATGGTCTTTTTTTTGGAATTTAAGAGTTTGCATTAATTTCAGAGTGAGAATAAAACTCAAAGTGAGCCCTCCTGGGCTTAGGAAGAGAACTATTGATTTTCCTCAATTTGTGCTTGAGAAATTTTCCTGAAACTTTGTGCTTCTCTTTTCCTTTGAGGTTTCAATTCTTGTAGTTGAGATATCGTGTTTAGCCATGTGCCCTGCCCTACTCAGGTGCCTGGTATCCCAGACAGCAAACTCCAACTGGCAATGGGTCACTTTCCCAGAAATATCTGAGCTGATGATTAGAAGGCCCTCCACAGGCAGATCCAGCTGCAGTTTTGATGCAGACTTTGTCTAAGACTAAACTTTATTGTTATAAAGGCCTGCTTATTATAGATGTAACAAGTTGGGAAGCAAGAAAAAAACTACATTAGTGGGAAATATTGGAGTCACTCTGTTTTAGATGTCAGAAAAGGCACAGAAATAGGAGAAGAGAATGAGAAAAAAGGTTGGGGCCAGAAAGATTTTCAGTTTCCTAGAATTTAGCATATGTGAATGGGGAAACATGAGACAAGACTGGAAAGGTAGATTGTGGTGGGCTTTGTATGTCAGGATCTGGAGATTATGCTTTATTTGGTTGATAATAGGTAACCTTTGAAGTCTTTTAAATAGATGAATGAGCTGATTAGAGTTGTGAATTAGGGGTATCACTCAGGCTGTGGTAAGAAGGAGATATTGGAGAGGGGACAGATTGAAGGAGGAAGCCTTATTTTGAGGCTATTATAATTGTCTTTGAAAGAAGAGATGAGGGACTGACATAGGATGGTTGAAGGAGGAAGGGAAAAGATAAGACTGATATGAGAGGCATAGTAGAGATATATTTGACAAGACTTCATAATTAGGCATGAATTAACTATGTGCGTCAAAATGTACATAACGGTGGTATCTATGCTGTCCTGTTCTTTAAACACACACACCAGTGAAGGAATTCATTTGAAATTTCTATCCTCACTTGAAACAAAAACTCATCAGGCTAGCATATCAACATTGTTCCTGTTTGATAATATTCTAGTTCATTTCAAATAATTATGAATAAAAGAATAGAAAAATAATAGTTTAGGTTTATACAGCACCTCCAAGAAACTTTTGATTATATTAACTATGATACTAGATCATATTTGATGACCACATATTGTATTTCACATATGTTGCGTACACTCAGCCTGCACAATAATTCTGAGGTAGGATCCAAATATTATCATTCCAGTTTTGAAGATTAAAAAAAAAAAACACCTAGGGCTCGGGAACTTACCCATATTCACAGTGCAGGTAAGTGGAAAATTTGGGATTCAAATTCAGGTCTTTTAATTGTAAGTTCAATGATATTTCCATTATACCATACTCCTTAGTAACATCCTTGTGAGTATTTTAAAGTATTTTTTCCTGCTTTAAACATTAATAATGGAGTAATTATTGACTTTATACAGCTATTCAGAAAGAAGTTATTTAAGTAGTAACCTTCCTTCATGTAGGGAAAATTCAATTTTATGTACATTTTTATGAAAACACATATTGGTGAAAGTGAGAGGCAGCTACAGTTGACAACTTTCAAAGAAAGTTTAATTTAGAATCTCGGTACCCAAAATAACAGGGCTGGCATTATCTTATTAGCCACTTTTTATGGCACATCAGCACTTTCTCGTTAATATTCACAATAGAGTTGTCTATTGTAAGGCAATGCTACTGGTTCAGGGCTGCTTTCTGCTGACTGCCAAGCTCATTGAAGCTCATTAGAGCATCCTCCCATATGCACCACTTCCCTGCATGAGCTGCTGGTGTGCCACTGCTCACACTGACATCCCCTTGTGATGGGTGAGGAAATTCTTGCTTTTTCTGCATGTTCTCCACACTCCAGTGCATAATAATTTAGATCAAATGATTCTGATACAAATTACCAGATAAGCAAACTTCTTTTCCTTTAGATTTTGAGAGAATGCATTAAAGCACACTGTCTTTTCAGGCCCTCTTGTTTTGTGTCCTGATGAGTAATGACCTACAGAGCTGTCTCTTGTCTGTTATCAGAACACATATTTGAGTAAAACATCCCTTACTCCTCTCCCATCTTACTTTTCCCCTTGTTAATTCAGAATGACATTACAAATGATTAAAGTCCTCTGCATTTTAAAAAGTGCAAAGGTGGTTCAAGGTTGCTAAATTTCAATTGAAAATACAAAAGCTTCTTATTGTTTTTTTGGGAGAATACTATAAATTCTGCAATTTTCAAGTGTAACCATAACAAAGTTAGAGTTTTTCAGTTCCATAGGAGCATGCTTTGTAAAAGAAGTGGAAGGTTTAGTGCCAAGTTTTTTAAAAATCAAAATTCTACTGTAAGCTTTTTTTTTAGCCTAGTAAATTCTTTTGTAATTTCAAGTACTCACAATACTGTTCCTTTATAATATTGATAATAGTTCACATTTATATAAAGGCTTAAGGTTTGAAATGCTTTGTAGGTATTCTTTTATTTGACTCTTATAAGGATCCTGTGAGGCAGCTGCTATAATTATCATTTTCAAATGAAGAAACTGAGGCCCAGATAGATTAAGTGACATGCTTTCACTCAGTGAAAGACAGACAAACTGAGCCAGAAAGATATGAAACTATGATTTCTTAGAATGAGACTAAAACTGATGCTAAGAATTTGATTCAGTTCAAAACCACAAATAACCAGGTATTTACTTCCCCCAAACACGTAAACAGGATTCCCTTGTACCATTAGCCACTCTTTATATACTCCATTCCCCAGTTTGTCTCCCACTTTCATTCCTTTGCACTGGATAGTCCTTTTTCGGGAAATGCTCTCTCTCTCCTCACCTCTACCTCTGCTTCCCATAGTTCCCTTAAGGCAACTGAACCCTTGTCTTCTCCAGGAGGCCTTTTCTTGTCCCTTCATTTGCTAGTGCCTTATCCTTTGAGATTAACTTTTGTCTAAATTGTATGCATCTTATATATTCTTCATTATTTTCACATATTTCACCCCTATTAGAATGTCAACTTCTTTAGGGCAAGGAATGATTTTGTCTTTCTTTATATCCTAGTGCTTCATTTAATACTTGTCACAGAGTAAGTACTTAAATCAAGTACTTAAGTACCTTAATACATAGTAAGTACTCAAGTAAGACTGACACACTGCCCTAACACCTGCACTGTACTCAGTCATCTCAGGACCCAGGAAAGTGAAATTGCTGATCAGATACTTTCTCTATCCTATGGCTGACAAACCCATGGTATCCATGCTTCACTGCTTAAAAATACCCCTTCATCTTAGATCTTCTTGGTAATCAGGGAAATATCTCTCTCCTGAAAACAAGACACACCTGACTATCCTCCCAGGTGCAGATTGATTATTCTCTCATACTTCTCCCAAAGAAACTAGGTCAGGAAAAAAGTTATTCAGTTCCCATCCTCCAATTACTTGTAGACCTTCAGTATATAAACACTTCTCCTTTGAGGCTCAATCATTCACTTACATCATCCTAATCAGAGCCTTATTTCTGTAATATGCTGATCTTTGTTACTTTTAAGTTTTCTTAAGGAGTTTGGTATCCGACTCCCAGTTTTCCCCAAAAACTTTCCATTGTCTTTATACTTTGGTACTTTACATATACTGTCAATCGTGTCTGACTCTTTGTGGCCATGAAGTGTGATAAAAGGCTTCTTTGTGTTTCACCTATGAGAAGGGGAAAGTGGGATTTTGCAGAAGAAAGAGAATATATTCATTTCCACTCTTTCCCCACTTGGTTTATAATGTCAATTAAGTTTTCTCTCTTTATTTGTTAAAATAACAAGCAGAAAAAATGGATGCATATTGACTATCGAACACTGAACAAGTCACTTAATCCTTTAGTGGCCCAGACAAGTTTCTAAGTTAAAAGGTTTCAAAAAGTTTTCCAGTCTACTTTGCTCGATGCAGTTTTCTTACCAGGCAGGTCCTTGCATTGCTGAAATCACAGGTCCAGGGACAGACATGCCAAGAAATAAAAATAAAATTTCCTCCATATTTAATTTTTCATTTGTATTTATTGAGTTTATAGTACCAAGCCAATAGATGATGAGGTATTGTGAGTTTATTTCTTGAAAATGAAATACTCTTTTCCTGTATTCTCTCTCTCTCTCTCTCTCCCTCCCTCTCCCTTTCCCTCTCCCTCCCCTCTCTCTTTTTCTCTCTCATTTTCCATTTGGTTGATGAATTCCTAATAGGAGTTAGGCAATTAAAAGTATTTAGAATTATAGCATTCACAAATTATTCATTCCCATTGGTAGGTGTTAAAAGTTTCTATGGAGTTAGTATACAGGTTACTTTTGCATATTAATAGATTGCATAGTAAATAATTCTCTAATTTCCTTTGGAAAGGTAGTTGCAGTCATGAAATATAGTTTCTCTTAATAGCTAAATAAAGATAAGCCACTGAAAATGTTAGTTAAAATAATTATAGAAACACAAGGAAAAATATAACCATAAGAAAACATTTAGAAGAAATTAATCAGAAAAAAATTGCTAAAAAAAAACCCTTTATCTGGAAATCTTCCAGCTCTGGTAATTGTATCTTAATGTGTTAAAATATTATATAGTTCTTCAAAGATGAATGCCTCCTTAGAGGTTAAATTCAATCAAGCATGCTGCAGTATATTTTTCTTGATTTAAATGAAGCAGATGTTGCAATTATCACAACATAAAGAAGATGCTTCATTTTAATTTCTGAGAAAAGCACTGGTAAATACTTTCAATGAAGTTTTTTTCTGTGCTGCTTGTTTTCTGTGTACTCCACAATATTTGCTTTTTTTCCTTCCATAAAAGACTCTCTAGGATGTTTAAAAACATATTTGAGTGATACAAGAGGGAGACTTGTTTCTTTTCCTTTCAAATATATGCTTCACAAGGTACAACTCCATCCCTTTATCTTCTTTATGATTCAGTCATTTTTTATTGAAATTTTGTCAGTGTTTCTTTGTCCTAGCTCCTGCCAGCCATGCTCAAATAGCTGAGTTGAGGGGTTGAAAGAGATGTGACTGAACAGAATTTTAACTAGGGGTAGAACATCAAATGGTTTACTTCATATTGTGAACAGGATTGCAGCAAACTACCTTATTCCACTCTTTCCTTTCAGCAGTTTATCCCCAAGCTTTAGAAGGACTTTCAGCTTCAGATTCTAGTTGTATCAAAATTTGGGAACAGGAGGTAGCACAAGTTGTGCTGAATAATTGCAAGGAAAAGAAAACATTCAATAAAATGAGTAATTGAATGTCATTCCCTAAGAAGTTAAAAACCAGACCTGTGCTAAGTTGGCACTGGGTGCGTGTGTCTGGCAATTCTGCAGTAACATGCAACTCTGGGAAATTCTCAAAATTATTCATTGTGCTCAGAGAGACTATGGAACTTCTAAGTTTATTTTTAAAATAGCTAAACAAATGAACATTTTGCTTAGCTAAATAAGAAGAATTTAGCCATGTCAATTCTTGGGCTAAATTAAGAAAATTCTAATTATCTGTTATTGTAGACCATAGTAAAGGGAAGATCTCCTTAACCTAATGTGAGATGTTCTTAGTGTCAGATGTTGAAGATACTGGGAAAGATGCAGGTCAAAGCTTTGGGGGAGGCATATAGGTACATCCATATTTGAGGAAACAGTGGGTACAAACTCAGGATGCCATTGTCAGGTAAGAGAGAAGAAATAAGCATTTATGTGTAGAGTGGGATGAGAGAGTAAAAGTGAATCCACGTAAGAGAAAAAAGAAAGAGAGAAGCAATTACTTTGAAATGGTGTTGCTATATATGAGTCTCAGGAGCTTTGGAAAGAAAAAAAAAACGTATGTTAAGGGTTTCAGAATGTCAGTACTCCAAATACATGACAACTGGGCAATTGGTAGGATATGTACTATGCTCTATCTTCTAGTGACTTCTACTAGTAACGTTAATATTTGAGCTCTGATGAGAAGCTAGGTCAAATTCGTTATTATATACTAGATATAAATATCCAGTATGCAATTCCAGTATGGCCATTGTATACTTTATTGCATTTGAAATGTCATTTCATATAGATCCTACATGGAATAAAAGAGTGCCTGGATCACAAGGGAAATTAGAGCATGGAACTGAAGGACCAGGATGACTATAAGTGAAGGTCCCTAAAACTGAATATATTTAAGTATTTGCTTTTGTAAGGACTAAATATTCTCTCATTCCTCCCCATGGAGATTTGAGAAGGAAGGAAAACAAATATTAAAAACGTACTATGTACCAAGCACTGTGCTAGAAACTTTATAAATATTTTCTCACAACAACCCTAGGAGGTAGGTGCTATTATTATTTCCATTTCACAGTTGAGAACACTGAGACAGGTAGAGGTTAAGTGACTTGCTCAGGGCAACACAGCTAGTTATATGTCTGAGGCTAGATTTGAATTCAGGTGTAGTATCCTATCCACACTGCTACCAAATGAGGTGAAGACGTCCAATTTTCCCATTTCCCATTATACTGATGAGGGGTATGAAACAGAAAGAGGGGGAATGGTTTTTGCCCAATCACCCAGCTAGTTAATTAATGGCAGACCTGGGACTAGAATCTGGGCTTCTGGATTTAATAGTGTTCTTTCCCTACCAGCACACTGTCTTCCCCAGAATATTAACTGTCATTTCCAGCCTCACACAGGAACAGAGAACTCTTAGTTCACAGGCAAATGCTTCTTCAGGAGAATGTGCAGGTCTCTATATACAAGAAAAAAAAAAGTTCGAAAGAGGAAGCTCTGGTTATGGAACACCAAAAATAGACCGAAAAACACCTCCACTTAGTAAAGTGAAGTACCATTGGCATCTGAACAATTGAAAATAGGGCTCAGACATATACTTGACCCTGGGTGTAATCTTCTTCTGCATTCTAATTCTAGTGGTACCATGTGTCTTTATTTTCTTTTAGTATTTTTATGCAATATACATGCATGCATACACATAAGCATACATGTACAGGTATATTGCATGTATGTGTATATATATATGCATGTACATGCATGTATATATGCTACACAGAAAGAAGTACAAAAATATATGTATGCATTTATATAAATATGTATGCTCTCTATATAGAATTAGTGTACTAATTTAAATGGAACCTTAGGCATTTTCTTTTACAACTTCTATGTAACACACATATATGCATGCAATACAACATATACTACATACATGTTAGTTACCTCATGTATTTTACAGAGATGTATTTAGGTATAGAAAATATATGTGTTTCAAGTATGCATATATGTTACATAGAAATGCAAAAAGAAAAGAAAGACAAAGGGAATCATTAGAATTAAAATATTAATTCTATACATACATATGTATATTTATGTAGCCCTTCATAAACTCCTTATCATGACCCTCACTCTTACAGAAAAATTAGTTCTCTGAGCAAAATTATATCTTCACCCTTTGGAGTTCTAGGGATTCCTGTGGGGTGTGGGGGTGGTTGTAGGGTGATGTTCTCTAGTGTGTGCTTTCCCAAATACCAAATTCCCACATAACCAGTGATTATCACTGGTTTGATTTTACAAATCAAAATCAGTTAGATTTTGCAAAGAGAAATATGCATGAATAGAAGCACAAATCATTGCTCTGTACCCAGGGATGCATTTTCCCCTATATCACCTTGATTCTTTAGCAGAGTATGCACACACTTAAAGGAATTTCTACAGAACACTCACCACACAAAGCTCACTTTCAAATGAAAGATAGTCATAAGTCACTGTTGCTCTCTCTTGCCTTCCTTTCATTGCCTTCTGTGCTGGTAGACATTTTGCTATTTATCAGGCTCAGCTGTCTGTAAAAGTCTGATATAAACTACAGATCCCCAGATCCCTGGTGGTTCCTTCTCTTGACCTTTTTTAGAGCTCACAAGGTTTCAGTTTTTTGATCTAGGAGCAGGAGAGAAGGAAGAATAAAGTTCATGGACCACATGGCAGTGTCTCAAGGTTGGAGATTGGGTGGGAGAGGTAAAAATAAAGGCCTGAGGTTTCTATACCCACCTTGAAAGTAAAATATTCCTTATATCCATACTCAAATGTTGTTAGGAGACCTATAGGACCTCTCACTTCGTTATTATCAGTTCCAGCTCATTAGCCAATCAAAATGTTCCTTTTCTTCAGGTAGGAAGAAAAATAAATTGGTGTATGATTTAAATTTCTATGCAGGACTGTATCAAGTAAAACTTCTTGCCCCTGCACATAAAGAAGGGATTCCCATTGGCTAGACCAATGTTATACACACACAACACAATATATGTATATATATACACATGTGTTCATATACACATATCTGCACACACATAGCATATTATATATATTCTTTCCTATTGATTTTATGTATGTGTGTGTGTATGTGTGTATGTGTATGTAAAATATATACACATCATATTATCTGAAAGTTACTTTCCTCTTATTTTCAAGTATCTTTTTAAGAAATGAGAAGCAGTTAACATAGACAATTGGAAAATCAATTCCTTTAGAACTTTGCATAGGTAATCTTTACCCCTTTTATCTTTTGAGAAATTGTGGCACAGGAATGCTTAGTGCTTTTTCAAAGGTGCAGAAGAAAGACTGGTGGTATCGTGGGACCTAGGGCACCGTAGAGGACAGGTCCCAGACTCAGTTTGATCCAACCACCTAAGCTTCTGTTTTCAATACTTTAGAATGCCAATAGCACTTCATCAACTAGATGGAAATGAAGTTGAGGCTATTCTTGGTACTTTGTACTCAGTGCTTCCATTTATTAAAGCTGATATTTTCTTTCTCAATTGGTTTCAGCTTTGTTTGATACTTCAGACATAACCTAATATAAAAACAATGAGGCAAAAACGTCCAGGTTCTACACTCTTAGATATTCATATACTTATTTTTGTAACTTGGTAACTTTGACTTTAATATTGGTAAATTTGTTTTCAAAAAATCAGTAACTCGCTATATTTCCAAATTTTCATACAAGATGAAAAAATTTTTAAAAATTCTGTTTTATACTCAAGGAAATCAAACCCACAATCTTACAAAAGTAACACATTTGGCTTAGGTGAGTTGACTGAAGGAAATAGAAGTGGTTTTTGTTATTGTTGTTGGTTTTTAGTAAAGCCCAGGAAATTTTAGATTAAAAATCAAGTCTACATTTATTTCTAGAATCTGGAAGTACTGATTAAAATGGAAGAATGCTCTCCATCCTTCGATTTTTAAGGATTCCACATATGCCCAGATAGTTTTCCCAATGGACTGGGACCCATTTAAGAGTAAATCTTCTCTGGGCCATTATAGATTTTTATCCTAATAGTCCAGGCAACTGGTGTGGAATAGACTAACATCTCCAGGTCAGTTTGCTGTAACAAGAATCTGAAACAACTGTCTCTAATACCAAGATTCCAGGTATCTTAGGATGTTTGAGAAAGGATGCTACCTAGCAGAGGTTGGGAAAGGTATAATTCTATAATGCATGTCACTTTGGTGGCAGAGATTGCTAAGTGTGTGTGTGTGTGTGTGTGTGTGTGTGTGCGCATTTGCATAAACATATATCTGTGCATGTGGCCGCTCACATAATTACAGAAAAAAATCAAGAAATGTGGCCTCTTTTCAGATTTTTTAAGGTGGTATTTACAGAGAATTTTATACTTTAGGCTCTATTCGTTTTGCATCCTGACATTCTCAAAGGGAAGGTCCCCACCCCATCTCAAAAAATAGGAATTGTGTCAGGGAAGTCCAGAACTTTTGCATGTGTAGTTGAACAATGGTAAATGCTTTGGATGATAGTGGCTGGGGTTTAGGACACTTAACCTGGAAAAGTTAGGGAAGAAGCTCTGGGGGTGTGGATTTTTAAAAATGAATTTTTGAGGAGGGTCACTTATTGCCTTTCATCTCCCTCTTGCATCGTTCTTTACTCCTCTACCTTAACTGCCCCAGTGACAATTTTGTAAAGAAAAATGTTATGTTTCTCTGTACCGCATTCTTCTTGGGCTTGAGGAAGTCCAAGTGAAAGAACCTTCTATCTCCCATAAATAGATCTATCTATTCCTTCACTATATTATCTGAACTTAGCTTGAAGATTTAAAGGAGAATGGAAATCATACAGGGGTAGAAAAAAGTCACATGACATCAAATGTACACTCAAGAGGAAGCTGAGACTGAAGGGGATCTGATGGGATTCTAATGTGAGAGACTGGTGCTTTTGTTTAGGTAAGCTTTCTCCAGTCATTCTCCCTAGCTTGATTACACAGTTATTCCACTTTTCCACTCCATGCTCCAGCCAAATTTGTCTTCTGTCATTCCATGGTGTGTGATTCTCCAATTCTTATCACTGTGTCTTTGCATAAATTCTAACCAATTTTCTCCAAGGCCATTCCTCAGGTGTCCCTTCTGGAGCTCCTCGGGGACTTCAAAGCTCAGCTCATGTCATCTCATCTGAATGAGGTCTTTCTTGATTTCCTTAATTTTTAGTGTTTAAACCGTAAACTTATAATCCCATTATATCTACTTGATTTGTATCCATGATGTACTTGTTTATAGGCATGTACAGAGTACTTATCTAGACAGTGAACAAAGAGGCAGTATTGAACAGTGGATAGAGTTGATCTGAAAGTCAGGCAGACATGGGTTCAAGTCCTGCTCCTTAGATGTCTCCATGCTGGCAATGTGACTTTAGGTCACCTCTAACTGTTGTAACAACACTCCAAGATTATACATCACTGATAGAAGGTGCTAGTTTCACTTAGAAGTTCCCTATACTGGTGAAATCTTAGGCCTACTCCTTTTCCCTATTAAAGTTTTTATCCCCTCCAAAACAGCTGCAAGTCCCTTCTTCTGTTCACATTCGTATGTCCAGCACTTAGCATAGTATCTGGCATACAAGAGTCACTTAATAAATGTGTTGATTGATTTGTACATTCAAAGATCTGATGGTCCATGAGACCACCCAGCTCACAAATTCTTACCTATCCTGTATAAATCTGTGATTAAACCTCCTGAAATTGATCAATTTATCTCACTTGTTTGAAGAACACAAGACAAATGCTCCTATTGGAGGTCATTTGTAATTGCTTTATTGAGCCATTATAAAGGAGGAGAGACAGATCTTTGCCATTAAAGCTCACTGCATCACCCTCTGCCGCTTTCTCTCCTGGTCCTTGTCAGCCCCAAGATAACCCTTGGTGGTCTCATTCGGTGGCAATGTAGGATAATGCTAGCAAATTAATGTTGTGCAGTAGAACTTTTCACAGGCTCCTCATCCATTACTGAATAATTTTTCATAATATAGAGCACTTCCTAAGTCAAACAAAGCAGAAGTATGGCCTAGTGAACTGCTGTGTTGAGTGCATTATAGTTTATTCTTCTGGTGAAAAAATAAACTATTACTTTGACTAATAACTCTGGTGGAATGTGGGTCAAGATTACCATTAAGTATTCTCTGCCAAAAGAAATGGATATCACAATTTTCTTGAAAGCACACAAAAGACATCTTAGTTCACATGAAGAGATTGTTGGGCCTGGCGTGTGTCATGAATGAAAATCTTTCAAATATTCAAAGTGGAAGAAAATCATTTAAATTTCTTCTTTCTGGAAAATGTACAAACACTATGAGATTTGTTATCAAAATACTCCTTAATTTAGAAGAAAAAAAGTTTATATTTATGTTTGCCCTGTATTTGTCATTTAATATTTTAAGCTAACTTGAGAGGAAAAATGCTTGAAGATATAGATCATGTCATATTATCTCAGACATTTTTGAAAGGGGAAATTTCCATTCCAAATGAAGTTTACGCTAAGGGTCATTACCTGGTAAAGCAGAATAAGATTCAACCGTTACCACCCCCCACTACTAATTCCTTTGCCACTATCTTTCCTTCTAACTTTCTTTTCCTTTCCATGTTTGCTTGGACCAAACACTATTGGACCAGACACATAGTAGGTATTATGCAAATACTTAATTGCTAGAGGAAACACTATAGTTGATAGTCTTATTGGCACAGTCTTGTATACCATAATCTACTCCAGACATTCCTTATGTAGGGATTTTTCACAAATATCACTTCTAATATTTCTTTGTACAGGGAACACTGGAGTTAGGATTCTTCTTTAGTCTTTAGAACGTTGACCTGTACTTAAACTGGATGTTACAGGCTGTGTTGGGGGAAATAGCCTAACTCTTCTGCCCCCGGATTAGGCCAGTTTTCTCTTAAAATTTATTAATACCATCTTCCAGACAGAAATAAAGGTTCAGATTATTGACATCTTTCCTCATCACCTGAGTACAAATCAGGCATAGGCCATTCTAAGTGCTCTCTGGTGCCCAGCTGAATAACCACAATGGACAACTCAGAGGAAGGGGATCTTTGCTCAGCTGAATCAACTTGGAACATATATGCTTATTGATCATTCTTCTCCTGCTAGGGCTAAGTAAATTTCCTTTTATTAAGGGGAAGGGAGAGAAAGCTGAATTTGCACAATACCTACTATGTGTCTGGCACTGTGCCAAGTGCTTTACAAAATGATAATTCATTTGATGTGTTATTTGATTTCTGAATGTTAATTGTTGAAAGACCTATGAGTATTCATTTCATTCCAATATGCCAGTCAATGCTAGGCACACAGTAGGAACTTAATAAATGTTTATTGATATGAATAAACTATTAGAGGATTGGCTTGATTCAGGACCAGCACAGAACATAGGCATTTAAAAAATACTTCTTTCCTGATATTTTCTTGTTTCCCTCTTCACTTTTCCTTTATCCATAGTGAAATAGCTTCAGTATTCTTATAATTTTATTCATTGATTTTTTCTTAAGCAATCAATTGAACAACTGAATAATTTTGTATGTTGAAGATCAAATATCAGAACATAGACACTTGTGTGATATATTAGGGTACTTTCTCTATGCTATGTACTTTGGAGGCCATAGTTTGGAATTTTCATGGAAAGATGTGAGATTCTTGAATAACTTCACAAATGATAAGCATATATTATGAACATTTCTTTTGTGATATGTTAAAATTTTGAAAAATTCTGCAAGTATTTTATTGCACCTGGAATAGTTGGTGGGAGACTCTGAAGCTATTTTTTCTTTCCATTTTTCAAAAATTGCCTGTGTGACCTTGGAAAATTTACTTAACTTTTCTGGGCCTCCATTTATTCGTATGATATGCAGAATTCCATGTTTGGGCTAGATGGTCTCCACAGTATTTATAATTTTAAATCTATAATCACCTATTTCCCTATAGCATTTTATTCATATTGGGAGGAGAATAAAGATATAGTCTTCCAATTTTGTTCTATGGTAATAAATCAGGGAGCATTATAGTCTCCAAGGAATTTGAACTGAGGATCCACAAAGAACAGCAGAGAAACTCATAGAGTTGTAACACTCTGAATCACAGTATCAGTAAGAAAATATGAAGGAGTTATTTAAAGGGCATCATAATAGTGGTAGAATGGATTATCATTAAAAAAAAGATGAACTGACTATATGGTAGAAATAAGGGATAAATGATAGGCAACCTGAGTGTTCCATTGCTATCCTCTTTATTTTAAGTGAACTTGAGGAACATTCAATTCAATTCAAACAACATTTATTAAGCATTTATTAAACGGCCTGCACTGTGCTAAGTGCTAGGAATACCAAAAGAGATGAAATAGCTCTAGTGGCAAACATCTGGGAAGATCTGGAAAAAACTTTACAGGTTGGCTGGCATGGATGGGTTATCACATACACACACACAGATGTATGGAAATACATCAACATCTTAAGGTTCACTGTAGATTTGGAGAATAAGGGGAAATCTAATGATGATTGGTCTTGGAATGATAATATTTTAGGACCAGATGGATTGTAAAGATCCTCTAGTTCAGTTCCCGAAACTCAGAGAGGAGAAAATTGAGGCCAGGACTAGTGAAATCCCTTGACCCAGGTAATGAAGCAAGAATATGGATGACCTAGAACTAAGATTCAGGTCTTTTGACTCCCAGTACAACGTTCTCAGACCACCTACTTTCTTTACCTTTTCTTTTCTTTTTTCCTTTTCTTCTCTCTTCTCTTCTCTTCTCTTCTCTTCTCTTCTCTTCTCTTCTCTTCTCTTCTCTTCTCTTCTCTTCTCTTCTCTTCTCTTCTCTTCTCTTCTCTTCTCTTCTCTTCTCTTCCCTTCCCTTCCCTTCCCTTCCCTTCCCTTCCCTTCCCTTCCCTTCCCTTCCCTTCTCTTCTCAATTAATTAATTAAAAATCCCACTTTCATTGTTTCTAAAAAGAGTGTGCCAAGGATTGCCTTGGTATTACAGTCACTATCCAAGTAGCTTCCCATTCCAAAATGCTCTTCTATAGCCATTACGATATGTGTTATCTTCCCCATAAGAATGAGGAAGTCCTTAGGACAAAGACTGTCTCATCTTTATATTTGTGTGCCCAGTTCTTAGTACAATGACTGGCACATAGTAAGTGCTTAATAAATGCCTTTTTCAGTCATTCATTCAGTGGGAATAGACAAATACTAATTCGCTTATCAAAAATTACTCATATACATAAATATATTTCAAGCATTGAAATGCAGTTCTAATGATAAAACATGCTTTTCAACCTAAGTGCTCACACATTTTGAGAATTCATGTGACTGAAATATGGAAAAGAAAAATGCTATCAGAGCAAAATCCTGCAACTTGTATACTTTGGGGAAAAGATTCAGATGAAAAGCCATGCTAACAAAATTCTGGACAGTAGGCTTGAAGTTAATGAGGCTGGTTTAGTGCCACCTAAGAGAGTCCAAAATGAAGTTCTCCCCTGATCCCTCCCCAACAAGTTTAGTTTGGCAAAAAGGGAAATATTTTACGCAACTTTTCTTTCCATTTGTCCATTTCCATTTCTGAGCAATACAGAGGGAGTAATAAGTAAGAAAAGATGGACATTTTTTCCTCTCCTAAAGTCATTCTAAAAAAAGTATCCATGAAACAAAAGAGAGACACAGTTCTGATCAATAATTCTGGACCAAACATCTTCATCAAAAGTAGGCAATTCACTGCCACTTCAAATGTGGCTACGTAAACCATACATAGGTCAGTCTAGAAGCAGGAGAGTTACAAATAGAAACAGGAAAACCTTGATCTATTTAGTGTAAGTGGGACCATAAGCTTGTTAACAGAGGAGAGTAAATACTGCTGGCAATGCAAACTTCTAAAAGCCAAGCTTTCCATTTACAACGCATTTGTTTAATTAAGTACCAAGTTCCCTGCTGCTGCATTTATCAACATCAGATGCAAGTGGCCAGAATCAATTATTTACCAAAAGATCCCTAAACAACTGCAGTAAATATTTACTGTCTCAAATTTCAAGTGTTACTAAGAGAGTAACTGGCTGGTTGGCCTGCCATAGTGAAATAATCTACTGTTATTAATCTGGGAATATTTGTTCAGGCCAACTGTGACCTGCCTTTTTTGAACCTAACCTGTATGCTGGCCTTGCCTTCCAGAAGCAGTGTGTGACTTGATGCTTTGAAGGTCATCCTTTGGAGGCCATCCATGTTTTTACTTTAAAATGAGCCCTGGAAATCCTAGTACAAACAAAAATCTGGCCAGGCCCAAGATAGTAAGACCCTTATCTAAATGGGATAATAACTTCCATAACTTCCATGTTTGGTAACGTTGGGATGCTGGAGCAAATAGATTTATAATAAAGATGATTCTGACTTAATGGAGATGAACAACACAATGGCTTTTGCATGGACACGTGCATAGCTGAATTGCTTGTCATATCATTTAAAAGACTAAGGAGTGTATGTTTCCAAAAAATTATTTTAGAAGATAGACTTTCCATGGTCTTTAATAGAGTGCATATTCTAAGTAACACTAATAACAGTGTTGTATGTAGCAGAGGGTCAACAATAGATTGGAGTCAATATTGACAAATATAGGTGGTCACTTAGTTAAATGATTCTGTCTGTTTTTAAGCTTCCTTAATTCTCCACCCCCAACCTCCACAGTTCTCCTTAGTTTCTCAAAAAAAGGTACACTTTTCTCTGTCTCTGTCTCTCTGTCTTTCTGTCTCTGTCTCCATTTCTGAATGATGATCCTTTGTGAGATTATTTTTCTTTGATAAATAAAACAGGTATCCATGGCTTTGCTTTACCATTATGAGGGAATCACTTTGGATTTTTGTACCATTTTTTTATCCATTTGAAGGACAGACTGACTGACTGAATTTTATTCAATCATTCAAACAAGAATTATTTATGGAATGCCTAACCATGTCCAAGGGGATGAAATACATGTATGATTTCTGCTCTATAGGAATTCACAATCTAGTTGGGAAGATATTGTATGTCTCTGTGTGTCAACACATTTTACATATAGATAAATTTTCTATATATTTATATCTGTACATATAAACACATGCGTATATATGTAATTTTTATTTTATTTATTTACTTTTTATTTATTTACTTTTTATTTATTTACCATATTTATTCTACATACACATTTATGTTATATCTTCATATAGATAGATATAGATATAGAAATGTATATCAAGTGTGGGCTTCAGGTACCTTTTCTTTTTAGATATTTGAGATAGCCTTGAAGGGTCAGGAGGATTTCAGCAAGTGCAGTAGAGCACAGGGTAGTAGTATTCTAATTAAGTGATTGATTGGAAGTGGAAGGAAAAATGTAAGGAAATGGCAGCTACAAGAGACCACAGTGTTGTAGGTAGAGAGAGGGCAATAATTTGTAGTGAGTTAATAGGGTTTTCATTAACAAATGTATGATGCAAGAATTCAAAGGATAAAGGCATTACCCATTACTTTTAAACTATTTCAATGACAGAACAAAGAGATGAACTCAAATTTATTATCTCCCAATCTACTGTGAATTCCAGTACAAACTATCCCTCTCATCCCAAGTTTGTTGTATATATGTTCCTTCTCTCTGACCAAAGCATTATCATGACTAATGTGGGGTTGGTGGAAGTGTGATAAAAATAAAGCATACTTAGTATTTAGGCATTAAAGAATAAGGGATTGATTTAGATAAAGTATTTCATACTTATAAGCTAAAGGCCTGGAACATATAATAGTTAGAAGAAGAGGGAGACTATTTATATAGGCAGAGAAAGAATTAATGGAAAAGAGAAATTACAATTATCAAGAAATGAATAGAAATATTAAGGAGTCAGTAGGACATATGCTATCTTTTCCATGGCTAATGTTCATGATTCCCTTGACCTCTTATTATTGGAAGGAGGTTTACTGATGCAGATACATTTAATCTGTACTTGTCATGTAGTCAACATATTATTTGTAAGCTACCTAATTAAATACGTGAGGAAAGGAAAGATATGATTGTACATCCCTTCAGCTCAACTGATGTCATCTTAGCATACAATGACAAAAGTGGAAATTTTAATGCATTAATGTAATGTCAATGAGATAACCACAGCAGCTCCTATGGATATGTGTGCATATTTCCAGATTAAATTCGCAAAATATAAATTCTCTTCCTCAAAGATGAAACTTAGACATTTATTCAAACATTAGAAAGCCAAATCCAAAATAGCAATAAACAAATGTATACACATTATCAATTCAGGGAGCATAGACAGCCCCAAGCCTTCCCTCCAGCAGGTCTCCCCACAAACAAGTTTTCTTAGGCAAAATCACTCCCTCTCTCATTCATGCTAGCTGCTCTGCTCTACTTTGCCTGCTCTTTCTCTCTCTCAGCTCTGCCTCATTCTTCCTGCTGCATCTCTCCTGTTCCACTCATTTGTCAAGATTCTCCCACCATGGGCTTTATGTGACTCAAGCTGTGGGCTAGGCCAAAGTTCAAAACAGGTCACATGGGCCTATTAAAGGGCAGGGAAGATCTTCAAATTCCGTTACTATTACATTGGCCCCAAGCATGTCCATTAATAGGTCAATGGGTGTTTAAAGGGTAACTGGTATCAGCATAACTTCACAACAATGTAACTGGGATAACACAAAATTAACACATAAAATAATATCTTAGGGTAGGATGGTAAGCATAAGGACCCCACAATTCACCCCTCAAATGAATGGGACCCCAAATCTCTTGGGGTAAGGGGTAAATGTCTCTTCTTCTATAACTACTTCCTGCTGAGATTGGACATAGAGCTATCCCTGCCTCACTAGGTCTCATTCAATGGGTCAGTTCTTTAGCTGATATCCAGAGCTTGGTCAATGCCAGATCCAGGGATGATGTATTGTAGTCTTGGACAGAGGGTGACATCAAATGTAAGCAGTCAGTCATCTACAAATAGAGGACACTAAGCCTGCAGGAGACAAATTTACCAAGCAGACTTAACCAACAAAGGCCAAAAAGAATAAGGAGACAATAACCAGAAGCAGGGTAAATATAGCATCAGCTGTGCTTCTGGAGTCCATGAACCCACTGGAACTGCACAATTTCCTGTTTTCCTTAATGTAAATTGGTATCTCCCCTCAGGTAAATTTAAAGTCATACCTCTCAATATATCTATTCCAATGATGCATTCAGGAATGGGTACAATTGACATGGTGTATTCTTTCTTAGGTAATTGTCCAATTTTTCATAATTTTTTTTAACTTATCTGGCCGATATTTCAGTGTTCCATGTTTAAATTTGTCAAGGTTTCCATATATATGGGAGGCCTTTGCCCCAGTATCTATTAATGCCTTAGTTACAGTAGTTGATTCATTTTTCCAGTATATGATTAAAATGATATGGAATATGAAATTCCATCTGTGTACTTCTTTAATCTGAGCTGGGGCTCAGTCAATTTCCTATTCTCCTTGAAGATGTGGCAAACTTGGATGCAATGATTCAGGAGGATCTGTAGGGGCAGTTCTTATTCTCTACTCCCTTAAGTCCCTTTTCTCAGTACATGTTATATAATTCATTAGTTGAAATACCATCTTTTCTTTCAAAATCTATTCCTGCTCATAATAAAACTAAACATTTCTCTCTTTGTTAGGCTATTCTAACTTTGAATAGGCTGACTATTTTCTCTTTTCTCTTGAGGAAATTTATCTTTTCCCCATTTTCGTAAGTCATCTAACTATGAAATCTTATCCAGCACCTCCAAAAGAGGGTCCCCTATTTCCCCAACTAGTAGAATCAGAATCAATTGCTTATAAGAAGGAGGAGCATATTTCACTATTATATTCCTATGAGAAACTGTTAAGGGAGAGCTATGATAAGATCTAGTGTCTCTGGCTATTCAGTGTTCATTACCTCTTCCTTTAATTTTCTTATACAGTCTCTAGGCTAGTACCAGGGTCTATCTCCACTAGGCTACATAGAACCAGTGGAATACTGTTTATTGCATCCCTGGGCTGCTAAAGCTAACTGATTAGTTCCATTTTTACCTCCTTGAACATGGTAATCCCTGAAAGCTTCTTGTATGAAAGGTTTCTAACTAATACTTATGAATTTCAAACAACCTATGTTATCCATCCATACTCCTCTGGCTCCTTCATCACTGATTCTCACCATCCAATATATTAATGATTCTCCCTTTTTTGGGCATGAATTGACTTAAAATATCAGTGACCTGAGTGAAATCTTAGTTACTTTCTTAAACACTTTCTTAAACTGGTTCTCCTGCTTCCTTCATAGTATTGGATCTGCACCTACATTCCTAGAAGTTTCCTTATCTAAATCTGTTTCATTTTCCTCCTATGCAGTCTTCCTCCCAGGTTTCTGGGCCTCAATCAGGTCCTGCATGTGCAAGTGTTGTATGAACCTTCCTTTTGTTTTTTTTTTTTTTTCTGAACTAAACTCACAACTGCCTTTTCTGTTACCACTTGAAACTTTTTAGCTTGCTGTTTTAAAGGAAAGTTTGGATGCTGTAGCAAAGAAAGCTTCTTGCACAAATCAGCCAACTCCCTTTTCAGCTGAATTTTTTCCTTCAGTAATTTTTCTCTACTTTTACATATAATATGATAGCTTGTTAACAATGGCCTTTCTCTTCTACATATCCCTGCTATTTCTTTCCCCTGTTCTATTGGTATTCCTTGCAAACATCTTTCTAAATCTCCAGGTTCTCCCTTCTGTACCCTTGATTCCCAGTTTTCACAAAGTCCTATGCTTCTAGCCCATTCTCTTGCCAGGGAGGAATAAGGTAAATCCTCCCATACCAGGATACCCATTGCTTCCTTAGAGCCTTCCTGTCTCCAAATAGAGGTTTTATATTTTTAGATCCTATCCTCATTGACATTTGTCAGACAAAAGTGATACCCACAACAGCTGCTATTGATATGCATGTGTGTTTTCAGGGTAAATTCACAAAATATAAACTCTCTTCTTCAAAGATGAAACTAAGACATTTATTCAAACATCAGAAAGCTAAATCCATCAGAGCAAGAAAGAAATCTATATACGTTATCAATGTGGGGAGCAGTCATCTCCAAGCCTTCCCTCCATCAGGCCTCCCTATAAAAGAGCTCCCTTAGACAAAATCATTCCCTCTCTCACACATGCCAGATACTCTTCTCTGCTCTCTCTCTCTCTCTCTCTGTCTCTCTCAGGTCTCCCTCTCTTACTTCCTGCTGTACCCTTCCTGCTCCACCTATATGCAAGCTCCTCTCATCATAGACTTCACGTGACTCTGGCCATGGGCTGGGCCAAAGCTCATAGCAGGTCACATGGGCCTATTAAAGGGCAAGGAAGATCTTCAAATTCCCTTACCATTACAGTTAACAAGGTCTAAAACCTGTGTTCCCATGAGTTTGGGGCCCTTTTCCAATTAAGTCAAGAAGGGAATCACATTCAATTAGTTGATTAAACAAATTAGTCACAATTCTAAGAATTTGAAATAGGTAAGTTATGAATGAATTTCGAGGGATTATAAAACAGATAACTGTGAAAGACACTAGTGTAGGTGAGAAGAAGGAATTTCCCCATCCACTCCATGTCAACTATGTACCTTTGAAGGAGAGGTACAGGACCTGTAGAGATACCTTGGGTACAGAGACACATTACAGGGCATTGCAATATTGCTAGCCTGGATCCTGCACAAGATAGGATTTATAGATGCAGGATGATAATTCTTTGGAGAACTATAATCAGTCAAGGTCATTTCTTCATGAGATTAGATAAATCTATTATGTTGCAGGGGAAACTGGAAAAGTAGTTACATATAAAGTCATATAATAATGTTGGTATTTGACTATGTAAGATATGCTTTACATGTTACTGAATATGTTCATGCTACATATATTTGTACAATATATACACTTATCTGTTAGCTATACATAATTTTGCTATTTGTCTATTTGTATGTAGTCTGTTATATATGCATGTCTGTCATTGTATGGACTTCCTAATATTATTGCATTCTTTTTATGGATATTTACTTGTATGGATATGCATGTTCTATTGTGAGAGAGACTAAGGAGAGGGAATGGACTTGTAACTTCTTTGCTATGATAAATTCCCTGATAAGTAAACCCTGTATATAATAACTCTATCTATAAAAGCATGTTACCACCTTCTCTGCAACTTGCTATTGTAACATCTTCAGATAATATGTCCTAAACATAATTTAGACATATAACTAGAAAGTCATCTAAAATTTAGGAACACAGACAAATACAACTAAAGACAATCTGATTGATTTCCTGAGGAATGCAAATATTTAGCAAGAGAAAAACAGAAAGGAACAACAATTATGTAATTTAAAAATAAAAGACATAGCCATTCTCTGGGAATCTTTGAAGTACATATACATTTTTTGAATTGAGTAGAAAGGGAACAATATTATTGGATGAAGAATGATAGGTCACATGTCAGAATGACTTTTAAAAAGTTAATTCTGTAAGTCCAGGATAGAGACCTGAAGAAGAGTCCAAATCTTGATAGTAGTAGTAGAAGATGCATAGAGTTTGAGAATGGAAACTGGTAAGAAGCACACAAATGAAGGCATAACCACTACAATGAAAGTGGCTTTGACTGGGAACAAAGCTGTTTGTATTCCCGCATGAAGCATGATGGGAAATAAATTATCTTGCTGACTATCCCTATACTGTTTACCCACTATAGGCACTGATGTAGTGTCTTGTATCTCTTTACACCCCCTAAGTTCCTTCCTGATAGTTTGAAGCCTTTCCCCCAAGGTGGTTGGAAGTTTATTAATCCTTCATTGTTTTAAAAGTTTACTTTGTCTTTTTAAGCATGATAAGCACTGTTGAATGCTACTTAGTGTTGCACTTATTGATAACACAGTTGAGCTAGAAAAAAATGAGGAAGCAAACTTTCCCAAAGAAGAGATATAGATCTGACACTGACAGGTTTTACCTAAGGTGTTATCTCAGGTGGGGGCTCACAAAGAACAGAAAGATAAGAGAATTATAGATCCTTTGATACTACTTCCCAGAGGAGAAGAGTGTTCATTCTGGGAAATCCCATCTGGGAATCAGTAAGCCCTTATTAGGGTGAGGGCAAAATAGAAATTGTTAGAAAGCCCAAATTTTCATATCATCCCTTTAGTAATCACAGAATCTCTGAGTGGGATGGCATTTAGGGTTACAGCATATCTGACAAATATTCATCCAATCTTTGCTTGAAGATCTCCAATGAGGAAGGAACAGCTAACTCAGAAACAGCCCATTTGACTTTTGGACTCATCCCCATTTCATTTGTAGGAGAAAATCATCCAAAGCTCTTGCTCTACTTACAAGTCAGCAACATGAACTCAGAAAGACAGCATGTAATGACTGATTTCAGTATTTCTGTGACTGACATTTTTCAGTGTAATCACCTTATTTAATTTTTTTCTTAATAACCTTTTATTTTGACAATTCAATCACTTCCAAATACATAATTCTCTCCATAGCACTGTGCAAACAAAAAGAAAACACAAAACTATAATATCACCCCTTCTAAATACACAAGGCAAAGAAAATAAAACAAAACAATGCTTCATAAAAGTTCCTAATGGAGCAAATGGGACTGCTAGCTCATTTCAGTTTCTTCTCTTAACTTTATCATTTAACAGAAAAGAAGGGAATGTGCCTTAACTCAGATATCTGCAACGAGTGTGGTAGATCTTTCATCTATTAATGATCAATGTTGGATGTAAACCTAGTACCAGGATCTTTGGCTAGAAGAAAATGAATCATTTACTAACTTTTCTAGCAAAATTCTAAATTGTTTTCCAAAATAGATGAACCAATTCACAACTCCTCTAATGCATTAATGAGCATTGGCATGCTTCTGTTTCCAAACTGCCTCCAGCAATATTTTCATTTAATAAAAATAGCTTGCATTTATATATGGCTTTAAGCAAAGTGCTCTAAGAAATGTTAACTAATTTGATGCTTACAATAGTACTATTATTACCCTGATTTTGCAGATGAGTCATAGAGCAGTTACTGTATTTGCCTGGGGCTGCAGAGCTGACAAGTGTTTGAGGTAACATTTGAATTCAGGTCTTTTTGATTTCTAAATCTTATACTTTATCTACTACTCCAGCTAATTGCCCATGTTTGTCAATTTTATGACTATCAGTTCAGTTTTCCAAGCATATAACTAATATTATGTCCTATGTAATTGTGCTAATTTAAAATATTTAATTTTTTAAACAATCATAATCATGGTTTATGTTACCATTCCCAAAGAATTCCTCTGTAACAAAAGAAGGGGAATGGCTGAGGGTAATGTCTTTATTATTTTGGATCTTTCTTTTTCCTATGAAATTGATACATTTTCAATCTACCAACAATTGCAGTACATGAATGAAAAAATGTTTGTTTTTTGTTTTTGTTTTTTTTTTCTTTTTTGTTCTTTTGGAAGTACTATACTAGCCTATTCTTAAGGCCCTACCCCAATGGGTAACAGCAAACCAGAGAATCACTTACTCAACCTTCTGTCTGATCATATGAATCGATCTCTTGATTTTATTTGCTTTGCTCTACATCAGTTTGTAGAAATTCTCCCAAGTTTCTCTGAATTCTTCATATTTATTATTTCTTATGTTGCTATAATGTTTTATGGATACACCATAACTTATTCAGCCATTCCACAGTGGATGATCACCACTTTCTTTACAATTCTTTGATGCTATTTATTATCATGAACTTATTAATAATACATACATATACATATGCACATACATATTCATATGTGTGTTTATATATATACATATATATCAGTACTATACTGAAAATTGCTAACATACATATGTCTATGAATTCATCTATCATCTATCTATCTATCTATCTATCTATCCATATGTCCTTTATAATCTTTCCTCTATCTTAATGTCCTTGGAGTATATTAGTAATGATGGTATGACTGGGTTAAGGTGTACATATAATTTAATGACTTTTCTAGGATTATTCTAAATATTTTTCTTGAGTGGTTGAACTAATTCACAGCTCTACCAACAGTATATTAGTTTTCCAGTTTACTTGTAACCCATATAATATTTGTCATCTCACCCTTTGTCAACCTGCCAATCTGATGGGTGTGAGGTAAAATTTTAATTCGCATATCACTTATTATTATTGATTTGGAGCATTTCTTCATGGGGTTGTTGATAGTTTACATTCTTCTCTTTCAAAGATTGCCTATTTATAATATGTTCCTTTAAAGGGAAATGAATGTAATGAATTTTTTGGAATATGTATATTATTATATACTTTTTTGAAAGAAACATTGGCACCAAGGTAATATTTTGGGAGAAGTCATGAACACCTGTACTTAATAGGCAGAAATGTAATGTTAAAACTGAAAGGGATATTATTTTAGAGATTCAGGATATGAGTGGCTTAAAAAAATTAAAACTACATGGTTAGAGTTCAGGTCTCATAATTACTAATTCAAGATTTTATCTTTGAAATTGAAATACTGTATTTTTTTCCTAATTTTAAAAAATGACTGAACTGTTTCTCTGTATTATTATTAGCTCACTCTCAAAGTTTTGGAGATTGAATTTGCTTTTGTCAAATGAAATTATTTATAATATTTTTGTTTCCCAAGACTTTTCAAGCCTAGATTTATCTCATAATCTTTTTTATGATCAAGATTAAAAAATGTCTGATAACTCTAATTTATACTTTCTTTTAAAGTAACCTAGAATTGAAACTTTAAGAGTATAGAAATTTTCAGCAAAAATGAATTTTTGACAAAGGGTATGTAATGTTTTGACAAAACCAAAACCCAGCTGGATTTATTCATCCTATGTTTAGATAAATTAAAACAATCTGCCTGTCATATGTTTCTCTAACCTTTGTTCCTTTGCTGTTCTTACATATAAATTTGTTGCCACAAGTTACTACCCTTGGAGTCTGCTTAGGAAGCCAATCGGTAACATCCTCCAAGGATGTGAGTGAGGCAACAGGAATCTGGATCCCCTCTATTAGTTATATGTTAAAACCAATGGCCCTATTTGTTCAATAGCTTACCCAGGGTAGCTCCTGATGTGGTGTCCAAGTACTTTTTTGACCTCATGAAATAAGGAGTCAAAGCTTGTGTTGATGCTGACTAATTTAACCTGGCTTTAAATTTCAATGAAACTGGTTTCAATTAAATCACCACCTGAAGGCCTTGCCTCATTTATAGGAGATGGAGAAGTCCACAAGCAATCCCAGGCAACTGTGATTTACTTGTTTGGGGGAATTTATTTTTTTTTTCTTCTTATATTCTCTATGTGAGAAGAACTTCTTTCCTGCTTGATGCTGCACTGAGTAGTATCCTAGAATATTACCTTACTGCAGTCAGGATGTCACTTTTTGATTATGTAAACAAACATGCTCCTATGTGATAATTTGTAATGGGTGACTCACTTTAGGGGACTGAATAATAGATGAAAGTAGTGAAGGTGAATCCCTAGTTTCAGAGATAATGGGAGTAAAAGATTATTGAGTAAATTTGTGAAGCATAGGTTAGCAGACAGCCTCCTGTAAAGCAAGAAAATTGATCAGACTATGACCTGGAGAATCAAGTAACTTGCCAACCATCCTGAAATTCAGCGTAAAGTTTGTGCTGTGGTCCAGGGTGGAGTTGGATCCGGAGAACCAGGGAGAAGGACTTCTTTCTATGTGGCTGAGAGAAATTAAGGAGAGGCTTTATCTGGGGTAAAAAATAAAGGAAAGGAAGCTATTATTATTTTATTATAATGGTCTGCTTCCTCTTCTTCCTTCCTTTAAGGAATAAGCACTTAATTACACAACTTCTAGTATGTTCCGTAATAGCATAATATTTCATAAGCAATATTTTTACAAATATTATCTTATGTGATTCATATAACAACTCTATGAGGCAGGTGTTATTATCATCTCCATTTTACCCTTGAGGAAACTGAGGCAAACAGACCACACAATAAATGTCTGAAGCCAGATTTGAGCTTGTTTTCCTGCCCAGCATTCTATCTGCTGCATCACCAGTTGCTTATAATAATTAATAATATTAACTGTTATAGTGAGTGTTGTTTTCATTGTTGTCATCAGATGTCTTGAATAACCAGAAAGAGAGAGTCATGAGAACGGGAAGAAGTTGGGCTTGGATGACTGGACAGAGACAATCAGTGCTGAGAAAACTATCTCAATTTCCTAATGATCTCAACTACGGCAAGTACTGTGGGGACTTGTAATTGTCTATATGAACATAAGGTCAGAGAATCATGGAGTCGTATATGAAGGGAGAAAAGGCTGTTCAGTCGAAAGCTTACTGAATTTGGGTCAGACAACCTCTAAGACGAAGGACTTATGCCTCCTTTCATGCTACCCAGAACAGGGAAGTAAAGGGCCCAATGTGCTCTGCTCTCATCAGAGCTTATTTAAAATTTGGCTGCGGGCAGAAGAGTTTCCTTAAGTTGAGGGCCTGGAGTCCATGTTACATGAGGATCATTTGGAGCTACCAGATATGTTAGTTTGGTGAAGAGAAACCTTGGGCATGGAGGTGGGGAATGACACATGTATTCAATTTTTTTTTGGAGCAATGAGACTCATTTTGATTGACCCCAGAGGACAGAGTTAATAACAGTGGGGAGAAACAACAGAGGCAAAATCAGGTTTAACTTCAAGCTGACTTCACCCACTTCAGACAAATCTTTCTAACAATTATTGTTCCACAATTTTCAATCTTCTGCTTTTCTTTTACCTCATTTGGGGTTTTCTTTGCAAAGATAATGGAGTAGTTTGCCATTTTCTTCTCTGGTTTATTTTTACAGATGAGGAAACTGAGGCAAACAGGATTAAGTGACTTGCCCAGGGTCATACAGCCAATGTCTGAGGCCAAATTTGAACTCAGGTCTTCCTGACTCCAGTTCCAGCCCTTTATCCACTGCACCATCTTGCTGTCCTCCTAACAATTACAGCTGAGTAAAAATGGAACGGGCTGTTTCAAGAGTTGATGAGTTGCACTCTCTTGGAGGAACACCTCAAAACAGGCTGGATGACCACTTGCTGGATATATTGTAGTAGGTATTCCTTTCAGGCATAAATTGGATTAGACAGCCACTGAGGTCGCTTTTAACTCTCCAGTTCTGCTGTTCTATGACATGGATTTTAATCTTGTCTCTGCTACTTATCACCTGTGCGACCACAAGCAAATCAGTCTGCTTTTCTGGGCCTCAGGTTCTGTAAGACAGATAAACACAGCACACAGGAGGGCTGCCAGCACAGCTTCACTCTTGATCTGGTCAGACAGGAAAGACACTAAGAAGGGGTTAACAATCTTACGCTATTCTAGTCTAGTTTTCTCAGAAGAGAATTGCTGAATATGGGAGCACAACTCCTGTAGCATTCCCTACCTAACCATCCTTCTGTCAGGGGCCGGCAAGAAGATTCCCCTACTTCTCGATGGGGTCAATTGAGACAGACACAACTGTGCATTCTCCTAAGTCCTTTCAAGCCTCAATGGGGGCCAGTTGAGGCAAACACAGATTCCCCCCAAGCCTCGATGCCCCGTCCCCCACCAATCAAGGGACACACAGCATTTGTCCATTCAACCCTAACGTTCCCAATTAACTAACCACTGCCCATCTGCTTTATAGATAGAGACAAAGAAGGCATATTACCAGCAAGAGCCTCACAAGTTTATATCATCTAATCCCTGTATCTCACTGCACAGTTGCAGTGAATGTTTATGTTCCATATCACATAATGCTGCACAAGCATGGTAGGACCTCATATCTAATACCTGGGAACAAGAGATTGTTATGGTTATGGATCCCGGGAAACTGAATTCTAAGAAAAAAATAACAAAAATTCACTTTACACACACTAAAATCCATCTTACATACAGTTTCCTTCTCTGTCAAATGAAGTACCTGGAGTAGATACCCCTGAGGTCTTTTCTAGCTCTCATGTGACAGTTCTATGGTGTGATCTAGCAGGTACATCTAGATCCTAGCCCAGTCTCCTCATACACATGAAAGAATGTGGCCTAGACAGTTTACTTGACTTGCCCAAGGTTGGACAATGACAGAGACATGATTAGAGCAGAGGCCTTTGACTCCAAGTTGAACATCCTTTTCATTGTACTATACGGTCCACACCCTGTTGAAATTTCACAATATAATAGCAGAGCTTTTGTAGAGTCAAGATGAATGACTTTAGAGTACATTTATTCCAGTGTCTTACTTCTATGAGAAAAAGTAAAGAAGATATGAAGGTCAAAGACTCCAGTAATATCTCTTTCCCCTATATTTCTGGTCTTCTGATGTGATAGGGGAAGGACAGCAAAACTGGGAGGCTGCAATTGCACCTGACCTCCTTACTGCTGACTCACCCTTGATACTTTCCTCTCTTGTGGATACTTCCCTCTCCTGCCTTGCCATTCACATAATAATTTAGTTCCTCTTGAAAATATCCATTCACTTGTTATTATGCCCTTACAAACTGTAGCCATATTCCATTCTGAACCAGAGAGTACATTCCAGAACATCTCAAACCTCACATTAGGGCAACCTGGAAGCAGATGCTTTTTTACCTCTGTAGTAATCTACAGATAGCAAAGTTAACAGATACCCTAGATGTGGTTCTTTCTAAAAAACCTTTTAAGGAGTGGCATCAGCTGGCTCCCTTAACTCTTCAAGAGAAAGACACTGGCCTCGAAAGATGGGTCCAAATAAGGAAGTATACAAAAGATGCCTAGTTTCAAATAGTTTCATGTTAAATTTCTTTGAGTAAATGGACAGTAAGTTCAGACTCAAATGAATGCACTGTTTTAAAGAGGAAAAGAAAAAAGCAACTTTAAAAAGAAAAGCTGTTCCAAAGCCTTGTTTAAGGGAAAGGTGAGCTGTTAGTGAGTGGTTACATTATCCCTGATGGGCTGATCTTCTCATACCAAGGTTTAGTCCTACAGGCTCCAAAAGAGTTGGTTAGAGTGCCCAAGGTCACTTGCACAGTCCTGACTCATTGCTTAGGCTAAGTTGTGAATACTAACAAAAAATACAATCTCTAACCGGATAAAACGAAGGGAGGAAAATTATAGTTAAAATGCCTTCCCCAAGAAGATCAAAAGCAAATACTTGTTTATGATGTAACATGTAGTATTTCTAATTTAATTTAATTTTGTTTTCTGAGAGGGCCATATTCATGTAGCTGATCAGTTAGTATTTTAGAGGCATTATGCATGCTGCAGGCAACATCTCTTTGGAGACCATGGGATACAAAAGTTGGCAGAAATATTATCTCGGTAAATACTAAGTATGTAAGAGATGTCATTAAGGTTAGAAAAGCAAGACATTCGCTGACCAATAACAATTATAGATTATCCATTACTGTAGCTTTGAAAGCATGTATCCTTTGCTGTCTTTTTCTCTGCACTACCAAGAGAATTAATTTAATTCAAGTTTTGTCTCATAATTTCAAGTCAGACCACCCTCTGGGCATCAATCCCAAGCCAGCTTTATCACCAGCCACAAAACCCTGACAGTTTGAAGCTTGCATCTGAAAACAAACAGAAAGTGGAGCCCTTTTTTTTTTCCTTTAGAGGCATTGACTTTCAAAACAGCTCTGTCTATTGCATACAATCTTGATAAGGGAACTTTCCAATGAAGAATTTGCTAGGTGGATGACTGATAGCAAAGCTGTCTTTCCTGAGGAAAATTATGGTCATCTCCAGTTTACATCAAATTGCTCTCATCTGAGACAAAAAAAGTGCAAGTAAATGGCAGAAGTTTACCCACTTATCCAAAAAAAAAAAAAAAAAAGGTATTGTGGCTGGCAAGGAAATTTTGCACATGTTCTCCAAATACGCCTTGAGATCACTTCAATAATAGCATTAATAATGATACTAATAATGTAATCACAGCTGCTTGTTGAAATCAAAGATTGCTCATTATTATGTCTTAGTGATGTCATTTTACCCCCTTTTTTTAATTGGTAAGTTGCCTTGTTTTCACTACTAGGTTTCATTCTATAAGCTTCTCTAATTGACCATTATTATGCACAAAGTAAAATGATTCTCCAGCCAAATTGCCCAATTGATATACTCAGACAGTGGCCATTTTGGATAATGCTGTAGCTGTCTGCTTTTTTATTTTTACTTTTTGCTTCTGAAGAATTAGTGGTACTGAAGAATTGACTTTCTGAATTGAGAGATTTCCCTACATTTGGAGGAAATTTGCACACACACCAGCGCTGGCTTTGGGGAACTCTTGTTGATTGCCAGGGAGTGGTGCTGAATAACGAAACGTCAAGTCATCAAAGTTTCTTCCAGTTGCTTGTTGCTTGCTTACCTAGATCACATGAAGACTCAGAGAAGCAAATGAAGGGGGGAAAATGGCTTTTGACTTAAACTTTATTGGGTCCCCATTTTCCCCTCTATGGAAATTTTTATAAGGGGCTTGGCAAATGACTTAAAAATAGCTGTGGTATTTGGCAGGACGGCATACGTACAAATTTGAATTGCTGTTTCCATTGCTTATTTCAACAGTAGAGCCCCATTTTTCATAGCGAAAGGCCAGCTTTTCACAGAAGAGATGGCAAAGATGAGTTTATCCATAGTGAACTACAAAAATATTTAGTTTTTCTTGTTCTAGGCTCTTGGGTGATTCAGAGGAAAATAAGTCCATATGTGTTTTTAATTGACTGCTTTTCTACATCACTCAGCTGCTTGAATAGGAACAACCTATACATTGTTAGGAAGTCATTGATCAATGCCTTCCCCTATCCCCATTCCCATTTACTGAATCACCTTTTAGAGAATGAGGGTGGGCAGAGGCTTATTAAGAGATAGTTTCTTGTTTTCTTTGCTCTTAAGATAATTCATGTTCCACTATTCTCAATGCAATAGTCATTTAAGTCATGTTATGTAAATTCCTGAAACCTGAAAATGAATTATATGACGATCAAGAATTTCATCTTAGGTAAGAACAGTATGATGAAGATACTTTTATATAATATTAGGTTGTATCCTTGAAAAAGTCTGAAAGGATTGCTCAGAAAAAAAGAAAGAAAAAACATAATTCTGGACACTTTATCCCTTCATGTTCATTTTCCCCTCTTCCACTTACCATAGCCAATAGATTGACAAATCTTGTCAATTCTACCTTCACAATTCACTCATTGACAAAGCAATTATGCTTTCATTCTCTTTATATTTCATACTATACTCCACCTAGCTGCTATATTAATATTCCTAAAAAAACAGGTTTGCCATGTCACTCCCCCAGCTCATCAAACCTCAATGACTCCCTGCCTTTCTCTGTCATATGATTCAGACTCCTCTTTTTGGCTTAAGTCCTTCACTATTTCTAGATTATCTTTTTGTTAACTCCCATTATATTTTTACATCATACTGTACAAAGGCACAGGGTGTCATACTTTCCCTTTTCACCTCTACTTGGCGGTACCCTTGGTTTTACTCAAAGCTCAGTTAAAGGCCAAGCCCTACATGAGACCATTTTTAAATTCCTTCCAATTTTTAGTTTTCCTTTCTAGAAACTACTTTACTTATACTTTTCCCTGTACATGTTATATCTGCCCAATGGAATGGAGGTGCCCTGAAGTCAGGGTTTTCTTTATTTTTGTCTTTGAATCCCTACTACCCAATTATTATTATTTTTTTTTTGCATATAGTGGGCATTTTATAAATGTTTTTCAAATGAATCTTGGTAGTTACAAGCTTTAAAATTCTCCCAAGAAAAAGGAAATGAGGTAAAAAAATAAACCTACTGATTTGATTTAAAAAAAAAAAAAGTTGTATAGCCCTTGTTTTTTTTTTTAAATATCCTCAGGCAAATATATTTACAAGAATAATTAAAAAAAAAAGTTTTGTAGGAGTTTGTGAATTTGTGAGATAGGCAACTACTTTCTTCTACCAAAAGGCACTTTACAATGGGAGGTTGTTTAGAAGAGGACTACGTGTCAATGTTTATAGTTATTTATGCTGCATGGAATCCCTTCCTATATTTAAAACATCACATGAAGTTATATATAGACATATGCATCATCTAGTGCTACCTGTCATTTATGAAATTTTGAATGCAAGGAATAATCATTGCATTTTTAAGGAAGTAAACTATCTGTTCCTTCTGAAAACTTTGATCAACCCTAAATTTTTGGGATACCTGAACCTTTTGCAATTGTAACAGGCTATTAACAATTCTCTTAACAGTAGATCCTCTTCTTAGATGTGCTTTATAGAATATTTGAGTAAAAAGTTGGACCCACCACCCTCAGTCCTGGTTTCCTATTCTTTGAAATGAGGATAATGAGAGTACCTACTTCACACAGTTATCGTGAAAACCAGATAATATATGTAAAGTGCTTTGTAAACCTTCGAGATCTATACAAATGCACATGATGGTGATGATAACAGCGCTAATGTCAAGGATGTGTCTTAACAGGCTGCATTGACCTCTGCTGACAGAATTGAGCATGAAATACTTCAGGCAGCCCCACAAATTTTACGATTGTCTCTTTCAAGCTTTGTCTTTCAGATTTCAGACTCAGTTCCACTTAATCACTTGAGATGATTGCATGTTTCCTGGCATGCAAGTTAAACAAGTCAAGGGTAAGAGAATTTGAAGAAACATGGGCCTGGCATATTCTTTTTTAAAAAAATATTTTTACAAAGGTACCTATTCTGATTTGTGGCAGAAGATGCAGCTTTTTAGCACTTATGGAGAAGTACTGTGCTCTGTGTGATGAGTTTAAGAAACATCAATGTAGAGTTGCTAAAATGCATGTGAATCTGGAATGCATATTTGCAATTGAGAATTATCATCTTAGTTAAGTCTGGAGGTAAAAAGGAAGTTATCATTACATGAAAGGGAGGTTTCTCTTGGCAAAATACAAATCTTCAAAATACTAAAATTACACAGTTCATTTCAACCAGATGCTGAATATACTTTCTTTAGAAATTTGGTCCTTATACTGTATGGGAATACAAACAGATGCTCTGTGGCACTTCATTATTGGATTGCTAGCACATTTATGTTGCATAAAGGGTATTGTCGAATAATGTTTGCAATGTTCTATGCCAAATACACTCTGAAATTGCTGCAGCATCACAGAACAGATGGAACTTAAAGTACTTTGTAAGCTCAACTCTCAGTTTCTTTTGATGAATGGACCCAAAGATGGCTTTATGTAAACTTTTTGAGCTAACTTTCTTGAGTGTCTAAAATGTGTAGTCTTTACAAATAAGGTTGATCTAAAACACAGAAAACATTAAGGTTTTGCTCATATTATGAGCCTTTAGAGCCTAAAAGATGATATTGGAAGATCATTAATAAAGCATTTCCATGCTGGGAAAAACCACATTTACAACATGTACTCAAATTCACACTTCATTTTAAGAGGTGAAATCTTTGCTTGTCTTCTGCCCAAGGGAAGAGCACAGCTATAGCCAGGGCCATCAAGGGGCAAATGAGCTCATCCCATCTGACCCAAGCCATTGCAGTTCTGACACTCAGAAAGGAATCTTCTGAATTCTAACCAGCTTAATATCAAAATAAGTGGGAGTGAAAAAAAGCAAAAGGAATGAGATAAATGAGTTTAATTTTAAGTACTGTAATTCCCCTTCAAATTGATATTATGAAAAAATATTGAAATATAGAATTAAAATTGCTACGCTATCTAGAATCACATATTTGTGTATGTTCAGATACACATATATCTAGTTGTGTTACAGAAAGGCAGATTTGTAAAGAAGAGTTGAAAAATCTTCCATTTCAGAATATTTTTTTAATTGCCCTTCCCAGCTTCAAGATTTGCTCTTAAAGTTAGGTTATTATCATCTAATAAAGTGCAATTCTTTAAAAACAAGTATAAAAACAAGCAAACAAAAAGCAAATAAAACAAAACTCCTGACACATTTCTACAGTGTGGTAATTTCATCTAACATTTATAAAGGATGGCAAAAATATGTTCTCATGTAACCTACATGTAGCAGCTGAAATATATTAAAGTTAGCACATCAACAGTTTGTATAAGACTCTACTTTTATTAGGATTATGGATTTAGATGTGGGAAGTGCCATAGAGTCAGTAATCATTCATTAAGCATTTATTAAGCACCTACTATGTGCCAGGCACTCTGCTAAGTGTATTCAAATATTCAAATACTTTAAAAAAGCAAAATACTCTGCTGTGAAAGAGCTCACATTCCATCTAGTGTAACTGTTATTTTATAGATAAAGAATCTGAGACGTAGTTGTTAAGCGACTTGTCAAGGCTTGTAAATGTCCAAAGCAAAACTTGAACACAGGTCTTATGTCTTCATATCCAGTATTTTTTGCATAAGTTAATATTCTTTCCACTGTACCATGCAACCTTTGTGATAAAAATAATCCACAGAGATATACTCACCATTTATTCAATATAATTTATTATACTTAAGAAACTCTTATTAAAAATCTATGGGCCATGTACTGTTCTAACACAGATGATGGGGATTCAAAGTCAAAAAAATTCCTCCAAAAATGCTCCAAAAGAGTCCCTTTCTTCAAAATGCTTATTATATAATTTGAGATAACACCAGCATCCAAAGAGTACCAGGTGGCATTTGATCCCAAGGAAATGCTTATGGAGAAAGAGGTCACCTTCAGCCTGGAGGAGATAGAATCTCATCTTTTTTTTTGCCACAAGAAAAGCAATTGACAATAAGGACATGGGCTGAGTTCATTATAAGTATGAAGAATGGCCTGCTCATTGAGGTGGTAGAGGACAGGATGAGCCCGAGAAACTGGAATGTAGTGTGAAATGGAACAAATAAGAGCCAGATTGAAGAGTTCCTTTAAATACTTAGCTGAGGGGTTTGTGATTTATCCTAGAGACAAGAGGAAGCCAATGGAAGCTTTTGAGATGGGTAGTCATCTGATGAGATATGTGTAGTAGAATGATGAATTTGATGGCCTTCTGGAATATGGTTCAGAGAGTGAGGATTGGAGGCAAAGGGACCAAGCAGGAAAATATTACCATGTCCACATGAGAGGTGATAGGGGCTAGAAATAGTTTTGCTTTTGATGCCAGCCCAAAGGCCATGATGCCAGAATGTCTACTGGTTTAACAGCATTACAAGGAATTTATTTTTTGCCCCAAGCTGAGCCATCAAAATGAGCTGCCACATGTTAAAAAGTTGAAAATATATGTTTCTTACTATGCTCCATCTGAAAATGTTTATTTGCTTCCAGCCACTCTTTGAAATCGCCAGTATCTTAAAGGAAGGGCAAAGAATGAAAGGCAGACCTCAACATTTCAGGGAAAGGGTAAAGCAGGAAAGGGTAGGGAAAGGTGGAGCTGAATTTAGTCCAGTTGCAGGGTAACAGGTAAAAACTGTGACGAGCAAAATATCAAACTCTTTATTGACTTTAAGACAACTAGAGAGCTTATCCTCAACCGCATCATCCTTATTACAATAAGGCTGTGATTGACAGACACAACCTGTCAATCTAGGAATATACTCGTGACCTCTACACTAATCACGTAGGGGCAATGCTAAGAGTAACAGACCATTTCAGTTACTTGAATGAGAATTATTTGCATGGTTTATACAAGAGCCTCCCTTTAGAGTAACAGAACACGAGGTTTCCCTGAAATGATGTGATAATACATTACATTTGTCATACATAGTTCATCACTGGGGCATGTGTGTCTCCAGCCATCCTAAACCCTGGTTTGTTCCCCAAACATTTTCTAGCAATATAAAAACATGTGCTAGGGGACTGTAGTTATAAGGAAAACAGTAAAGCTCACTTAATGGTGAGGCTGCATTTTATTTTCATTCCTAACATTCCCAACTCTCCTTTTCTTCTTATTCTAAATATACTCATGTACAGACAGGCTGCATGGTAGGGAGCAGAGAGTTGGTTTTGGAACCAGGAAGATCTGGGTGGTTGTGTGACCATGGATAAGTCGCTTAACCTCTTGGTGCAACTCTCTAGGACTGTACGTTGCAGAGAAGGTATAAACCCATGTTGGTCAAAGAAATTTCCTCACCCGAAGTGTTCTGTATAGAATGATAAATTATGTGTCTAGTTCCTGTTTTTTCAATACTGTCTGTATTATCTTTGATGATAGATTGCAAACTCTTAAGGACAGGTACTCTCATTTTTATATCTTTTTTTTTACCTAAGATAGTAACTGGAAGACATTAGGCACTTAATAAATGCTTGTTGAGCCAATAAGAAATGTGGAGTTAACAAAGGTTTGGAGGTCAAGATTTACTTCCTTAAGTATTTTATCTCTGTTATGAAAAAAAAGGAAGAAAGAAAAGAAAACTCTAGAGTTCAGCTAGATTTAAATGTATCAAGAAAGGTCTCTATTGACTTATGTTTTCACTGTATGAAAAGTATCTCTGGAAATGCCCAAACCCTTTGGTTATAGGAACTGTGTAAAGCAGTCTAATTTTCTTCACGCAGGATAAAGTGAAAAGAGACAAATCCTTATTTGACTGGAAGTAGGTCATTAGAGATTTCCATCATTCTTAATAATCCTTCTAAGAAAATTATAATTCTCCAAGAGACTTCGATTATTGAAATGAGAAAACAAGAGTGTTTATCTTCACAAATGGACATGAGAATTTTGAGCAAAAACATTCAATACAAAAAAAAAAGTCTTAGGTGAAAATATAACCTTTTTGGAATAAATAACCCAAGGGAAATTCTTGACTATACAACAGTAGCTCTGCTTTGTTTCTAGGCTCTGTTGCAGCCTGTCAAAAAGAGCACATTGTAGGGGATAGTATCATACTCAGGTTTTTTTTTTTTTTTTAAATCTAAAAAATTAAATTAAAAAAGGAGCAAAAGCACACACACAGAGCTCTGGGTATTGCCAGTTTCTTGCCCTAGATATATTATGGCACTTCAAAATGTATTCAAAAGGAAATCTACAGAGCATCATTAAGGGTGAAAAGCAAAACTCGGGGAAACATTAAGACATTTTTAGAGTTTCTATGGGAATTTTACTTCATGAAATTACTTACATCTGTCTACCTGAGAATTCCCCTGGGGATTTTATCAACATTTCTTCCTCTCTTCCCCTTCAATTGAAATCAAGATCAATTCACAAAGCCCTTCATTACTTGACACAAGGAACAAATGTGTTGACATGATTAGCAGTGTTTAGAACTGGTGTTTTCAGAAACAAGGAGGGCTACAGACTGTAGCATTACGCTGTCAAGTCATCAAACTCGACTGTTTCTTACCTTTCTGCTGCAGAAAGACTCTTAAATTGAATAATTGTCATTTTCCAGCTCTCAGTGAGGCCAGAAATCACTAAAAATCTCATTTAAACTTTCTGTTCTAGTTCTCAAGCAAATTTACAGCAGAGGTCAGTACTTTTGCAAGATTTCTAGAGGGAATTTTTCATCATAACAGATGTATTTTTTCCATTGTAGATCTAACTATCTTCCATCAATTTTTCTCCTCATTTCACCCATCTTATTATGACCTTCATGGGATAAAAGAGCTACAGTCCTCACTCCTTTCTCTGCAAACCGTGCCTCCCAGTATATTATGTAGTTAATATTGATTATAAATCACCGTCAACTCAGTGAGCGCTGCCCTTCCCCCACTGGGTCTCTCTTCCACTTCTATCTGAGTCTTTTTCAGGCTTTTGCTAGGCTTTGGGGGAAAATGCAGCTTTGAATATTTCTTCTTATAAAAGGGACTCAACACTTTTAATTTTATTTATTTAAATTTACTTCTGATGAGGCTTAGGGTATATCGTACACAAACACAAATACACACACAAACCATGCAGCAAGTTCTTCCATGTTGATAGCAATAGATACCAAGTAATCTACTTTGACTGGTGACTAAAAATACTAGAGGCTGTGAGTGGATCCATTTAACTTAAAGGTCGATTGGATGGAGCAGTAAGTCTTCGTTTGGAGTGTATTATTGTATGACCTAGCTCATTTCTATAAGGATATGTGTAATATATGTATGTATATGTGTATATATGTGTGTGTATAAGTATATGTGTATGTACATATGTAGATACACATATACATATATATTAGCAAATGCATAGGATTAGATTTTAAGAATGAATAATCCTCAATAAATGCCCTCTAAAAATATTGAACAGTATATGAGGGTAAAAAAAATCATTAGAATTTTAAAGATGCTTCATCTCCCTTTCAGTGATGTTTTGCCCATGATTACTAAAGTACAACATTAATTACAAAACCATATACACATATGTATGTGTATGTATGTACATATATACATTTATTATGTGCCACATATTATACACAATACACATAATGCATACATGCATACATATGTAGCTTAATCATTATGTCATTCTTAGCTGACTGATTTATTTGTAAGAATACTATTTTCAATATATTAATTATAATTCCCTAGATTCACAGATTTGAACTAGTTGGAATTCTAGAAACTATCTGGTTCAGTCTCCTAATTTTAGAAATTAGGAAGCTAAGGTCGAGATGAAGTGAATTGCCCAAAATGACACAGCAGGGTTGAATGTGAACCCATATTTTTGGACTCTCAGAGTCCATTAATCTTTAAACATACTTTTTCTTTTCTTCCTTTTCAAGCTGCTGTGTGTGCATGTGTATGTGTGTGTGTGTGTGTGTGTGTGTGATTGTGTGTGTCTGTATAAACACATAGAGTCTAATTTTGCCATAATAATGCCATCCAACATTTAGCATTCAACAAAATGTTGGGACTCAGAACTGGAAAAAATTTTTGCAGAAAACTCTGAAAAAGACATTGGAGAGAAAGGAGTGAGTTGAGTTCTAAATTCAGATGGTACCTTACATTTTGGTGCTATGTTGAAAAAGAAGGGGGGCCAGTCCTCTGCGAAGCAACAGAATTGGGGCAATCACAAAACTGTAGTGTATCTTGACTATTTCTTGGCTAGTTCACAGCTAATTTATAGGGAAGTTTTAGGTACAAAAAGATTGATAACCTGAAGTACATCAAAAATCCAGTGTTTCAGTGAAAGGGATGAGAGCAGTCCTTCATCTTCTATAGCACCAATGTGATACTCAAAGCACCTAAGGCAATCACGAATATGCTGGCACAATTCTGAATCATGAAATTCAACAGACTCTCCACATGGAAGAGAGAAACAAAACATTTATTCAGACACCAAAATGCCAAATCCATCATAGTAACAAATCCACACACAATTACAAGGCAGAGGGCAACACTAGCCCCAAGCCTTCCCTCTATTAGGCTTCTCACAAACCAGCTCCTTTAAACAAATCAAAAACAGGCTCCCTTTAACAAAATGCCCTTCTCTCACTAGCAGCCAGCTTGGGGGCTTATCTGCATCTTTCAGTTCTGACTGCTCTCTGACTAACTTCCTCTCAGCTCTGCTCTAACTCTGCCTCTTCCTGTTCTGCCCTTCCTGCTCCACCCCTACCTGTTCTACCCATTCAACAAACTCCTCCCACCACAGACTCCATGTGACTCAGACTTCTATGTGACCCAGGCAGGTTACATGGGTCTATTAATGAATGGGATTTTCTCATTTAAATTACTATCACATGCAGCCCCAAGATCTTTCACATTCATTACACAGATCAATGGGACAACTGGTATCAATGGAGCTTTAACAGGCATGAGAGAAAATAAGCATATACAATAATATCTCAGCGTGGGACTTGAGAACAAACACTCCATCATTCCCCCCTTAAATTAATGGGGCCAAAAATCTTGGGGTAAGGGGCAAAGATCTCTTCTTCCATAGCTATTTTCTTCTGAGATTGGATGTAGAGCTGTCCCTGCCTCAAGAAGTCCCATTTGAGAGGTCAGTTCTTCAGCTGGAATCCAGAGTTTCATGGATGCCAAATTCAGGGGTGACACAGCACAGTCGTGGACAGGAGGTGAAATCTGGTTTAAGGAGTCAGGCATGTGCAGGTGGAGGGTATTAAGCCTGCAGAAAACAAATCTTGATGAACAAGGTGAACAGACAAAAAGTCAGAAAGATACAAGGAAACAATAACCAGAAGCAGGGTAGATAGGGTCAACCATGCTTCTGGAGACCATGAACCCACTCTCATAGTCTCATTCACTGTTGTTCACTTTTTCCTAATTTGCAGTTTTGGGGTCATTCTGACAAAATGCAAACTTTCTTTAATCTGAGCTGGGGCCTGGCTAACATTCCATTCTCCCTGCAGGTATGATAAACTTGGATACAACGTTTCAGAAGGATCTGTGGGGGCAGTTCTTATTTTCCTTCTCAGTCTAATATCAAGCCCCTTTTCTCAGTACATTTTATATAGTTTGTTAGTTGGAATGCCATCTATTCTTCCAAAATCTACCCCTGCTCTCAATAGAGCAGTAAACAATTCTTTTCTTGTCAATCTATTCTGATTTGGAATCCACTGACTACTCTTATCTCCTGAGAAAATTTATCTTTTTCACTGATTCTCAGCATCCAAGATACCAATGATTCTCCCATCCTTTGGATGAACTGATTCAAAATATCTGTAACTTCCTGCTGAGTAAAATCCTGAATTGACTCCTCGAACAGTGAATGCCCCCCCACCTTGATTCTCCTGTTGTGCTTCTGTTTGGGAAGCCTCTCATGCATCCTTCCTCATATTACTTTTTTGTTTCTTTTTGTAAGCTAAACTAACAGCACCTTTTTCTTCTACCACTTGAGACTTTCTAGATTGCTCTTCTAAAGGAGAATTTGAACACTGCAGGACAAAAAGTTTCTCATTCAAACCAGCCAACTCCTTTTTTTTAACACAGAACCCTATGCTTTTAGACCATTCTCTCACTAGGGAGGAATAAGGTAGCTTTGAGTTCTATATTCACTCCCTCCCTCCTTCACCCACCCTCATTGAGAAAACAAGCAATTCAATATAGGTCATACATGTGTAACAATGCAAAGTACTTCCACAATATTTATGCTGTAAAAGACTAACAACATTACCCTTTGTCCTATCCTGCCCTTTATTTATTCTATTCTCTCCCTGGATCTGCCCTTCCACAATAGTGTTTGCTTCTGATTATCCCTTTCTCCAATTTGCTGTCCTTTCTATTATCTTCCCTCTCCTATCCACTTTCCCATTGCCTTCCTGCAGGGTAAATAGATTTCCATACCCACTTAAGTGTTTGTTATTCCCTCCTTAAGTCAAATCCCATGAGAGTAAGGCTCAGTTATTTCTTTTCATCTCCCTCCTCTTCCTCTCCATTGTAAAAGCTTTCTTCTCTCTATTATGTGAGATGATTTGCTACATTCTACCTCTCCCTTTCTCTTACTCCTAGTACATTCCATTCAAAAGTAAATTTTATTTTTTACATATTCTCCCTTCATATTTAGCTCACCCTGTGCCCTCTGTCTACGTGTATATACATACACACATATACTCATGTACATATACATAGCTACATATATATAATATACCCGTACATACCTACATATATCTATATCTATCTCTCTCTATATCTATCTATCTATCTATATTTATATTCCCTCTAAATACCCTAATACTGGAAAAGGTCTCATGAGTTACAAATAACATCTTTCTATGTTAGAATGTAAATAGTTCAAATTTAATGAGTTCCTGAAGGCTTTCTTTCCTGTTTACCTTTTCATGTTTCTCTTGATTCTTGTATTTGAAAGTCAAATTTTCTATTCAGCTCTGGTCTTTTCAAAAAGAATGCTTGGAAGTTTTCTATTTCATCAAAATTCCATTTTTCCCCCTGAAGTATTATAATCAATTTTGCTGGGTAGGTGATTCTTGGTTTTAATTCTGTCTCCTTTGATCTCTGGAATATCATCTTCCAAGCCCTTTGATACCTTAGTGTAGAAACAACTCCAATATACATGAATTATTTCTTTCTGGCTGCTTGGAATATTTTCTCCTTGACCTGGGAATTCTGGGATTTGACTACAATATTCCCAGGAGTTTTCCTTTGGGGATCTCTTTCAGGAAGTGATCAGGGAATTCTTTCCGTTTCTATTTTACCCTCTGGTTCTAGAATGTCAGGGAAGTTTTCCTTGGTCATTTCTTGGAAGACCATGCCTGGGCTCTTTTTTGATAATGGTTTTCAGGCAGACAAATAATTTTTAAATTATCTCTCCTGGATCTATTTTCCAGGTCAGTTGTTTTTCCAATGAAATATTTCACTTTTTCTATTTTTTTCATCCTTTTGGTTTTGTTTTATAATTTCTTGATTTCTCATAAAGCGATTAGCTTCCATCTGCTCCATTCTAATTGTTAAAGAACTATTTTCTTCAGGGAGCTTTTGAACTTCCTTTTCCATCTGGCTAATTCTGTTTTTTAAAGCATTCTTTTCCTCATTGACTTTGTGGGCTTCTTTTGCCATTTGGGTTAGTCTCTTTTTCTTCTTGGTGTTATTTTCTTCTTGGATCTCTTTTAACAAGCTGTTGACTCAATTTTCATGATTTTCTTGCATTGCTCTCATTTCCCTTTCCAATTTTTCCTCCACCTCTCTTGTTTGATTTTCAAATCCTTTTTGAGTTCTTCCATGACCTGAGACCATTGCATATTTTTTTTTGAGGTTTTGGATGTAGAAGCCTTGACTTTGATATCTTCCTCTGATGGTATGCTTTGCTCTTCCTCATCCGAAAGGATAGAAGGAAAATATCTTTTCACCAAGAAAGTAACCTTCTACAGTCTTATGTTTTCCTGTTTTGGGCCTTTTTCCAGCCTGTTACTTGAATTTTGAGTCCTTTGTCAAGTAGAGGGTATATTCTAGGGACCTGTAAGCTCTCAGTTCCTCCAAGGTAGGGAGAGAAGTTTTTTCCTCTCCTGGCCTGCACTCTGGTCTGGGAGCAACCACAAACACTCTTTTCTGCCCAGGATATGTGAGTAGGATTCCTTCTCCATGGCCAACACCAGCTCCACCAACCCAGCACTTCTCCTCACCCCAGGACTGCCCTTCAGAACTGAGACTCAGATTAGCTGCTGGATTCCCCTAGGGTCTCTAGGCCCAGGGGTCCAAAAGTGGATGCTGCTGCCACCTTGGGGCTGGGGGTGGGGCCAGATCATGCTCCCTTCTCACCCAGGAGAACAAGCTTTCTTACTGACATTTGAAGCTGTCTTTGGTGTTTGGTGTTGAGAAATCTGGGAGCTGTGACTACTATCTGTGATTCTGTGCCCTGGAGCCTGCTCTAGGCCTGTCCTTGCTGTGCAGCCCAGTGTGGGCTGCTCTCTGTTCTGAGTCTGGTGTGATAGACCCTTCCTGTTGACCCTCTAGGCTGTCTTGGACTGGAAATAACTTTCACTCTGTCATTTTGTGACTTCTGCTGCTCTGGAATTTGTTTAGAGTCATGTTTTACAGGTATTTTATGGGCCATGGGGGGAGAGCTAGAGCAGATCTGTCCTTCTACTCCACCATCTTGGCTCTGCCCCTGGAGTTAAATATTTTCAGTTTCAGGTATCACTAACTTCTTAATCATATGGCACCCATTGCTATCTATTCTTTCTTGTTAAAGAATATTTTTAGGCAAGTGTGACTTTGAAACCATATTAGCTCTCTCTATTTTGACTTCATGCTATCATTTCCCATAGTGCTTAGATGACTCAATTTCTACCACAAAATGAGCATACCTAAGCACTCTATTCAAAAAAGAAAAAAGGAGATCTACATCTCATAAGACATAACCTCTGAATTTTGGGGAAATTTTAACCATGTCTAACTAAAACATTTCTTGCCTCATTTGAAAACCATTTTTCTCTGTCTAGTCTGTCTTCAGGTAAAACTAAGTCAAACTTGTCTATCTTCTCAGTATTATATGTGTGTACCTTTACATTAAGACTTTTACTTTCCTAGGAGCCCTTTTCATTTTTCCCCTCTATTCAGTGATAGGTGGAAATGGGGAACACCTGGTCATGATATCATCTAAAATCCTTTTTCATACTTGAGCATAGTTATTCCATCTTTTCTTTTGCAGGAAAATAATAGCTTCTTTAACCTTTCTTCCTAAGTATCATTCTCAAAGTCTCTAAGTAGCCTTATGGATCTCTTATTATCTACACTAGATTTTTTTTTCTGACATTCTTTTATATTGTTGATGAATACCTTTGTGAAAATTACACTGATATAATTTTAAAACCCTCTGTGAAACTTTTAAGTAGAAAAGTCAAATTCAAAAAGTGGGTTGGTCCTTTTTGAAGATTTTTTTTTCTTAAATATTTGTTTATTTATTTAACTTTTTACATTCGTTTTCACAAAACTTTGGGTTCGAAATTTTCTCCCCTTTTATCCCCTCCCCCCCCACCCCAATACACCAAGCAATCTAATTTTCCCTATCTCCAATCTGCCCTCTCTTCTGTCATCCCTCCCTTCTCTTGTCCCCGTCTTCTCTTTTCTCCTGTAGGGCCAGATGACTTTCTATTCCTCATTAACTGTATGTCTTCTTTCCTAGTAGCAACAACAATACTAAACAGCTGTTCCTAAAACTTTGAGTTCCAAATTCTCCCTGTCCCTCCCTCCCCACCCATTCCCTTTGGGAAGGCAGGCAATTCAATATAGGTCATATCTGTGTAGTTTTGCAAATGACTTCCATGATAGTCGTGTTGTGTAAGACTAACTGAATTACCCTCCATCTTATCCTGCCCCTCATTGTTTCTCTTCTGTCTTTTGATCCGATCCCTCCCCGAGTGTTGACTTCAAATTGCTCCCTCCTCCCTTTGCCCTCCCTTTTTGAAGATGTTTAAGAAAACTTTAAATATTTAGATATATTTGTATAAAAGAAACTCCACTAAATGCTTGCTCCAGGGCCTCATCATCATGTCATGAAGGTGACACTAGGTTCTTAAAAACTATTCCAGTAGAGGACAAAACTTGTCCACTCTTTCTAAATCAGACTGTAGGGTTTTTTTGTTTTTTTGGGTTTTTTTTGTGAGTTATGCCCCACCAGCTATAAGAGACCACCAGAACTTTCTTGAGATATTCAGATATATAGACTTGCTAGAATGTCATCTGCTGATGTTTCTGATGATGTGTAATAATAATATCTGATATTTATAGTTCTTTAAGCACCGAAAAATACTTTACTTCACCATCTTATTTAGTTTACAGAAAAACCCTTCGAGGAAAATACCTCTGGCAAACTCTTATAAAATAAGGATAATTTTACAGATGAGGAAGCATGGACTCAAAAAAGTTAACTGGCCTTTCCAAGGTCACACAGAGCAGTAGATTTAAGCTGAGGACTTTACTAATCCGAAGTCCAATATATTTTTTCTCTTCTCCTTTCTTGCTTCTCAAAAAGTATAAAATAGCATTAAACTTTAAAAAAGATAGAGAGTTAGTATTTGCTTTGTGTTCTTTGCTAAAAGTTTCATAATCTTTGCCAATACTTCTGGAATTCACATTTGTGCTCATGTGAATCACCAAGAGTGAGTATTAGTCACCCAATTAGATATTTTTTTAGTAAGTATCTTAGATATATGCCTCATGAAAATCATAGTCTTCTAAATGGTTGTCATTAGGTGAGGAAAAAAATAAACCAATTTATTTTCTTGTCATGATAGCCAATTGCCACCATTATTTTTTATTTCTTTCACCTTTTTGGAATGATCTCTTTCTGACTTCTGTGGTTCTAACAATATTGTTCTTTGGAGGACAAGCTTGTATTTCTTCTTCAGAGCACTTGGTATTCTCATCTTCAGAAAAAGACCTTTTTCGCACTCCAAGTTATAACTTTACTCTATGGTACTTCTAACCTACAAATTCCTATAATAGTTGTCCATCTCTATCACTTCAAATTCTCCCCTATCACTGCCATTGATTACCTAGTTCCACTTCTAATTGGAACATTTCAGTGGATTTTTGCAAGATGCCATTTTAAGTCTATTCACCTTTTTAAAGGTAGTATACTATATGACATATTCAACATAGTGGGTATTTAAGTATGGGGGAAAGCACTAAATAGTATCCCACTCATTGCAAGCTGTTGTAAAATTCATCCTGCTCTTCATGCTGAGTGATATTTTCACATTTAAAAAAATTACTTTTGAATACTTATGCCCCCTTCCAAGTGCCTATGACTTTTATTATTGTCTATTATCATGTCTTAATAATAATAATAACCAACTTCCTTTTCTTAGTCTCAACAATGTCATGCCAACAGTTTATTCCCTAATCCTAACACTAATTTTCTATCCAATTAATCTATTCAACCCAAGCTACTCTGTCAATATGCTTTACCTACTTTATTTGACTTGCCAATCATCTTTTCTTATTCCTTCATTTCTCCTTAACATCTTTTTAGCTCTGTTCTCCTTAATCTTTATTAATCCCTTTCCTCTTTTTGTGTTGGAATTGAAAGTTGCTTGAGCACAGAATGTAGTAATGGTGTCTAGAATTGAATTTTTTTTATTGAATTTTTCCTCTAATTCTCTAAAATTTCCTTGACATAAATTCAGTCACTGGCATACTTCATAGTCTAAGTGTTTTTAAATCGTTCATACAATTTCTATCTCATACTTCAATAGTGCAAGTCCTTTCCTCTGCTCTTATTTTTCTTTATCTTCTCCCACAGATGGATTTATATTCTTCATATCAAATATCTCTGGTAAATATGTGAAAGCAAAATATTTGGGACATTGAATCAAGTGTATATCATAGTATACAACTGAAAGAGAACATTGAGACTTATTTTCCTAATGATCAAAGTCAAGTGTAGAGTTTAAGTGACTTGCCCAGGTTTATACATCTAATTAGATCCTGAAGTGGAATTTGGACAAAGGAATAGCTAGGTTGCACAGCGGATAGGGTGTCAGCCTGAGGTCAGGAAGATTCCTTTTCTCAAGTACAAATCTTGCAGAAAAAACTTTGGCAAGTAACTTAGCCTGTTTCCTCATCTGTAAAATAAGCTGGAGAAGGAAATGGCAAACCACTACAACATGTTTTTGTCAAGGAGACTCCAAATGGGTAACAAAGAGTGAGGCACAGCTGAAAAATTCTGAGCAACTGAAACACAAATATATAAGAACAAAAATAATCAATTATTAGATTGATGGTCAAAGGAGATGAGCAATAGTTTTCAAAGGCAGAAAAATAAACCATTAAAATTTTAAAAAATATTATTCCAAATAGCTACTATTAAAAGAAATACAAATTAAATGACACTGAGATTTTATCTCATACTCTATACTGGCAAAGGCAAGAAATTACGAGAATTCTAAAAATTATAGGGGATATGAGAATACAGACCCACTAATACATAGTTGTTGTGACTATGAATTGGTTCAAATTTTCTGAAAAGCAATTTGAAAGTATGGAAATAAAGTTACTAAGCTATACTTATCCTTTGACCCATAAATATCATTCCTAGCAATTTATCATGGGAAAAGTTCCCATATACACACATACATATGTGCATGTATACACATGCATATTCACATATGTACATATATGCCTATATGCATACATACATACACATACATATATAGTTGCTATTTTTGTCATAGAAAAAATTCTTTAAACAAAGCATGTCCACCACTGAGGGGATGATTGAATTAATAGTGGTTTACGAATGTGATGGAATATTATTAAGTAATAGATTATGATGAATTCAAATAATTTAGGGAAAGTTGGAAAGACATATCAACTGGTATGTAGCAGAGTTAAATCAGTAGAACAGTTTATACACAGAACACAATAATAAAGAAAAAAGAAAGGAAAAAATGAAATTCATCAGAATTCTGATCAACACAATGACTAAGCTCAAATTCAGTATATTGGTGTCCCCTGGGTAGAAGTAGTGGATTCTGTATGCATGATGCGGAGCACTTGGTCAGATATGACTAATGTGTTTTTTTTATTTTGCTTGTTTTTAATGGGAGACAGTGGATGATTGCTAATTGACAGAGATGGAAAAGAAAAAAATTAAAAATTTATTAAAATAAAACATTTTTAAAATAAAATTTTAGTAAATTAAATGTATTTTGATATGTACTTTGTGAAGCAACTAAATTCCAGTAAAAAATGAGAATGGATTCATTTTCAAAGAATTTGTTCCTAGTGAGCCCCTGAGATCATGGTAAACAACTGGAACCAAATAGCCAAAGATCTTTCCATCTCTTCTGCAGTCTTGTCAAAACTTTGCCGCCGCCGCCACCACCACCACCACCACCCCTGAATACAGTGGAAATCAATAATATCCTCCTTAAAATATGCTACTTGATGGCCTCATCACACCAGATCTAAAACTGTATTATAAAGCAGAAATCATCAAAACTGCTTTGTATTGGCTAAGAAATAGAGTAGTGGATCAGTGGAATAGGTTACATGTGCAAGACAATATTCAGTGACTATGGTAATCTACTATCTGATAAACCCAAAGACCCCAGCTTCTGGGATAAGTACTCACTATTTAACAAAAAACTACTGGGAAAATTAAAAGACAGTATGGCAGAAACTAGGCATAGATCAATATCTTACACTTTATACTGAGATAAAGTCAGAATGTGTACATGATTTAGACACAAAGGGTGAAACTAAGCACATTAGGAGAGTAAGGAATAGTTTACCTGTCAGATCTATGGAGAATGGAAGAATTTATAAACAAACAAGAGATAGAGAATATTATTAAATGGAAAATAGATAATTTTGATACATTAAATTAAAAGTTTTGCATAAGGACAATGCGACCAAAATTAGAAGGGAAGCAGAAAGCTGGAAAACAAGTTTTATAGTCAGAGTCTCAGATAAATTCCTCATTTCTAAAATATATAGAGAACTGAGTTAAATTTATTAGAATTCCAGTCATTCCCGAATTGATAAATGGTTAAAGGTTATGAACAGGCAGTTTTCAGAGGAAGGAATTAAAGCTATCTATAGTCTTATGAAAAAAATGTGCTAAATCACTATGAATTAGAGAAATGTGAATTAAAACAACTTTGAGGCACCACATCTTCTCTATCAGATTGGCTAACTTGATAAAATAGGAAAATAATAAATGTTAGAGAAGATGTGGGAAAATTGGAACATTAATGCATTGTTGGTGGAGTTGTGAACTGATCCAACCATTCTGGAGAGCAGTTTGGAACTAGGTTCAAAGGGTTATAATAATATGCATACCCTTTGATACAGCAATACCACTACTAGGTCTGTATCCCAAAGAGAATATAAAAAGGGAAAAAAGACCCACATGTATACAAATATTTATAACTGCTTTTTGTGGTGGCAAGGAATTCGAAATTGAGGGGATGTCCATCAATTGCGGAATGACTGAACAAATTGTGTTATATGAATGTAATGGAATACTATTGTTCCATAAGAAATGATGAGCAAGCCAGCATCAGAAAAACCTGAAAAGACTTACATGACCTGATGCTGAGTGAAGTGAGCAGAACCAGGAAAACATCATACATAGTAATAGCAACATTGTTCAATGACCAACTTTGTTAGACTTTAACTCTTCCCAGCAATGCAAGGATCTAAGAGAACTCCAAAGAATCATAGTGGAAAATACCATCCACATCCAGAGAAAGAACTATGGAGTCTGAATGTAGATCAAAGAGTACTATTATCTCTGTTTTTTTCAGGTGTGTGTTTTCTTTCTTGTAGTATTTCTCTTTTGCTCTGACTCTTTTTCCACAACGTGGAAATACGTTTAATACGATTGTACAAGTATAGCCTACATCAGACTGCATACCATCTTGGGGAAGGGGGAAAGGTGGGAATGGGGAAATTTAGAACTCAAAATCTTATAAAAGTGAATATTGAAAACTAAAACTAAATGAACAAATAATGCACATCTGGTTCACAATAATCACCCAAAAACTACATGGAAAAGTTTCTGGTTCACAGAAGAAGGGGAAGGGCAAATCAGTTTCCTAAATGAGTGTAAGTCACTTTCAATATCATTTGTAATAATTTGGCTAATAGTATCTCTAATTCCTACTGCACAGGGGTTGTCATGGGGCTCAATGTGATCATATATACCAAGTGTTTTGTTAACTTTAAAACTCTGAAGAAAATCAGGGTTGTTTTTTTTTTTTTTTTTTTATATTTAGGGACATCCAGGGATGAAGAATATTCAACTAGTACAGAATATTGGAAAAGAGATTTTAGACTGAAGATGTAGAATTTCGTGGTATCTGATGATGGCTTATAATATTATCTCCTTAAGGAAGTAAAAATTAGGAATGAGTAAGACAGATAATTTTTTTTAAGAAACTCTGTCCTTTTTGTGTGGATAAGAATATTGGTGATGGTATTTTGGAGAAGCTATGTCGTTCTCTTGAAAGTTTACTCCTTATGTGCTAGGATGATGGAGTCTAAAGAGCATATGATAGAAGTGGACTGCACTTTATAAATATTATAACAAACGAAGCTCCACAAATAGCAATTGCAAGGGATTGAAATTTGTAAGTGACAAAATATATTTTAAGAATCATTGATTTAGCAAAGTAATCTCTGCAGACAGGAGGAGGTTAACACTATTTGGTCAATGATTCTTTAGTGCATCTGCAATTTAAAAGTGTCTATAATTTCCTTGACAGTAGAAATTATTTCTGTTTTTCTTTTGTCTTTATAACTGCAATATCTGATACAGTGCCTCATACATAGTTGGCATTACCTATATTTATGTTGATTGATTGATAAGTCAAGTCAATAAGATTTGATGAAGCACCTACTCTGTGCTAAGCACTGGATGAAAAGCACAAATGATTTTTTTTTTCTATACTTATCTCACATAGAAAAAAACGAAACACAAAGCCATTACTTTTAAGCATGCCATCTACTTGTCACTGGTTAAAAGATTTTTGATACCGTTAAGAATTTTTTGAAAGATGCTAACATAATATGTAATAATATGTGATAATTGATTTTTACTATAAGAATGTAGAATATTACTATGTGCTGCTGACATCCCAAGGGATCAATTGTAATAATCTCTATGTGTCCTATTTTTATGCTGTCTGTAGGATAATTTCTTTTTAGAGAAATAATAGCTAAAAGAAAGCAAAGATTCTACAGGTATGTTATGCACTCTCTCCCCACCATACACACACACACACACACACACACACACATTTTGTGACCTTTACTGATAGTAATAGCAAACATCTTAAAAGAAAACACATCAAAATGGATTTTTTTTGAGGAAGTGAACATTAGATTTGTAATAAAATGTTCATATTGGAAAATCCTATTTGCATTTGTATGTAACTTTGAAAGTTAACACAAATATCAACATGAACAGCATTATTCTATAAATACTATAGCTGTGTGTCTTTCCGGTACCAGGAGCGTAAGAGACTGTCAGTTTTCACACCATCAGCATCAATTTCCCATTACATTTCTTGAGATTATACAGAATTATCCAATAAATTATAAGACCTTTCTGAAGATGAAAATAAATGACCTAAGTAGGGGGTTTCCTTTTATTTCCGAAACTCTGAAATATTAAGACATATTGTCATCACTGCATGGTATAGTTTCTGAGAGTTTACTTGAAATCATATTCAAAGAGTTAAGATTATATTTATGGTCTAAGAATTAAGCTTGAAACAGACAAATCTTGTTGCAGAGTAATATGGATGCTATATAGATTAAATCAATGACTTTTTATTGGATTACTAAATCACAAAAATGTGCTAAAGGGTTACAGATGTCTTAAAAGAAGATTTGAAAGGGATTTTGATTAAATGGCTAGGTATTATATAAGTAACTTTAGATCATAGCTATAGTTATATGAAAAAAGGTTTCATTGCTCCCACTTAACAGAAACTTTTGATTTTGTCAGTGAAAGCAAGTAGTTGAGCACAAACACACACGTGTGTGTGTGTGTGTGTGTTTTACAACAGTAAACATAGTCTGGAAATTTTCCAAGACACCAAATGATATTTGATATGGAAAGCATTCTTAACTATATAACCTTATTATTATATATGGCATTAGAGATGTTTTTTTTAATATTTTCTTTTAGTAAACAAACATGTTTTTCTGATGCCATTACTCATTTTCTTGCTGTTTTTCTTGTTGGAGTGAGCCAAGAAACAAATGCTGCTCACATATTTTTTAAATGATCAAATTTTTGCTAAATGAATCAAGATGAAGGGTTTTGTTTAAGCGAGACACACCATACTCCTTTAAATAACTAGTCTTTTAAGTCTTAAATCACACAGAAAGTGACAGGGTATTAGTAGAGCCAGTGGAGTATAAGAACCTGGAGGGAAAGATTCTTATTCAGTCATTAATGTAAGGGCTACAGGATCTAGTACTATGTTCTTCATAAAGGAAACATTCAATAAAAGCCTTTAATTAACTGATGAGAAGACAATAATTTCTAAACCCTTTAAGACATTTAATCTATTTGTGCCGTGGGTTATTGCTACTTCTCCAGTGAACACAGGATTCAGAGTCAGAAGACCTCAGTTTGAATTCTAACCTTGATAGTACCTATGTAATTCCACTTAAGTCATTTAGTTTCCTGAGGCTCCTGTCCTTCAGCTATAAAGTGGGAGGTGGTTTCACTAGATGATATGTAGAGTTTCCCTTATCTTTAAATCTTTTAAGTTTATAAAATTCTAGTATCCAGTTTTTATTTGTATTTTCTCCTCCTGATCTCTGCCAAGTCTATCAGTAAGAAGTATAAAAGAAAATGAATACTGAAACATCAAAACAGCCTACTAAAATTCCAGAGCAAGAATAATTGAATACATCTGACAATAGACTTTTCTGTGAGCTGTAGTTTTTTTTTCTAATTATATTTCCCAATCACTATTTTCCTTTCAGTTACTTTCTAACAGTTTGGAGGAGTTTGAAAAGTCAATATTCTTAAGATCTTGAGATTCTTAAGACTGGAACTTAGAAATATTGTCGTCTAGCTTTCTATCTATTGGATTTTTCAAGTTTTAAGGACCCTCTGTTTTTTAAATTGATCTTCCAACATGGATTATTTCTACCTTTAATCATTATTGCCAACTATCTGGATTACAAGCAAATTCTCAGATTTGTTTAAATTTGCATTCTTTTTTTATTGATGATTTGGAGACTTTTCATTTTTAAAATATTTTTTTTTGGAGGCAATCGGGATTAAGTGATTTGCCCAGGGTCACATAGCTTGCTATGTCTGAGGCTGGATTCCAAGTTGTGACCTCTTGAATCCAGGACCAGTGCTCTAGTCACTATACCACCTCGCTACCCCCTTTTCATAAAATTGTTGATAATTTGGAGGATGAGTCTTTGTATACTGGTGGCAACTGAGCAGAAATTTGAAGGGTCTTAGGGAGTCTAAAAAGTAGAGGTGAGAGGACTATATTTCAGGCATGGGGGCTAACTAGTCTATACAAAAGTGCAAAGAAAAGAAATGGTCTATCACTTATAGGGAACAGCAAGTGGGCCAATTAGGACGGCCCATTTAGTGGTTTAGGTTGAATAATGGGAAGTAATTTTCAAGATAAACTGAAGCCATATTGTATTTGATCTTAGAGGCTAAAAGGAGCCACTCTTGTCTAGCTGTGCTTTTATAAATTTTAACTCATTTTGAAATTTCACAAAAATTTCTGACATATGTAGGATAGCTATTATTTCTATTTTGTAGTTGAGGACACCCAGGAAACAGAGAAGTTAAAATGATTTGCCCACCATCCCATATCTAATTTAGTAGTAGAAGCAGGGCTTTAGCTGCTGGGAAAATATAATTTCCACCAATTCAAACTTAGTCTAATTGTATCCTACAGTTCAGTGATCTTCTTCCATTCCTTGGTTACTGAGTGACTCAAGGAAAATGATCTCTTAGCAACTTTGTTCATTTCTATTTTTTTTAAAAAAAGAGGACTATTGTTGTATAATGTGCACATTCAAAAGAAAAAGTATTGTAGTCAGCTACTATATTCTGGACATCTCAAAGTCAATTACACTAAATCCATACAAAATAATGCCTGTGGGTTACATGTTCACTTGGTTTTAAGATGTGATATTATCTATATTTTACTATATTTTTATTTATTTTTGTCAAATACTTCTCAATTCATTAATGCCTTCTTTATGGAGTTGTAAACTGATCCAACCATTTTGGCGAATAATCTGGAACCATGCCCAAAAGTCTATACGCCCTTTGATTCAGCAATGCCTCTACTAGGTCTGTATTCCAAAGAGATAAAAGGAAAAGGTCCTATATGTGCAGAAAAAAAAAATTATGGTAGCTCTTTTTCTTGTGACAAAAAATTAGAAATTGAAGGGATGCCCATCAACTGGGGAATGGCAGAACAAGGTGTGGTATGGGATTGTGAGAGAATACTATTGTGCTATAAGAAATGATAAGCAGGATGGTTTCAGAATAAAACTGGGAAGACTTATGTGAACTGATGCAAAGTTAACTGAGCAGCATCAGAAGATTATTGTACACAGTAATGGCAGTGTTGTAGGAAGAACAACTATGAATGACTTCGCTGTGTCAATACGATTATATAAGACAATTCTGAAAAAAAAAATGATGAAAAATGCTATCCACCTCCAGAGGAAGGACTAATCGAATCTGAATGCAGATGAAAGCCTACTTTTAGAACTTCTTTTATTTTCCTTGTTTTCTTTGTTTTGGTCTGTGTTCTATTTTGCAAAATACTTTGAAATATTTTTACATGACTGCATATCTATAATCTATATCAAAATCCTTGCCTTCTCCTGAAGATGGGGGAAGGGAAGGTTGGAAGGAATTTGGGACTCAAAAATGATTGAAAAACAAATGTTAAAAATTGTTTTTACACCTAATTGAGAAAAATAAAATAAAAACATTCTTTAAAAATATTTCCCAATTACATTCTTATCTGTTTCAGCCTGAACTCAGGAGTTTGTAGACTCCATCCAGTTGGCTGCTTGTTTGACACCTCTGATCTAAGTTATAGTGAATTAGTTGGTAGATCAGCCAGACAACTTTTTGTGTTTGTTTTCTGCCTTCAGACCTTTTCAGGTTCAGGGCAGACAGGTAGGAGTGGCATCAAAGTTAAAATGAATGGTTAGAATGTTTTTGCAGTGTTGTTATTTACTCCTGCTTTAACTGCTCCCAAATTAACATGGATATTGAAAAATAGATTATAGTTTTGCACCTAAAGTGAGTTGCAAGAAAAAGTGGATATTTTTGTCCTGATTTTCATGTTTTACTGTCTTATTAGCCTGAATTAATTCTACTCTAGGCATATGGATATTGGCTTAAGTATTCAACCTTATTTGTTAAGTATTAATGGTAATGCTTTTTTTTTTTAACCTTTTTTTTCTTTCAGGGAAACCAAAAGCATTTATTCTTTCAGACTACTAGGGTAATTTTTATTGGATTAGGATGATCATTTAATAAATACTAAGTAAATGTTCTCAGAGTTATCAGTTCTTTTTTAATAAAAATTTATTTATTTAACTTTTTACATTCATTTTCACAAAATTTTGGGTTCCATATTTTCTCCCCTTTTCTCCCCTCCCCCCACCCCAATACACTGAGCATTCTAATTTTCCCTATCACCAACCTGCCCTCTCTTCTATCATCCCCTCCCTTCTCTTGTCCCCATCTTCTCTTTTGTCCTCTAGGGCCAGATGACTTTCTATTCCCCATTAACTGTATTTCTTATTTCCTAGTAGCAAGAACAATACTCAACAGTTGTTCCTAAAACTTTGAGTTCCAAATTCTCCCCATCCCTCCCTCCCCACCCATTCCCTTTGGGAAGGCAGGCAATTCAATATAGGCCATATCTGTGTAGTTTTGCAAATGACTTCAAAAACAGTCGTGTTGTATAAGACTAACTGTATTTCCCTCCATTCTATCCTGCCCCCCATTGTTTCTATTCTGTCTTTTGATCCTGTCCCTCCCCAAGTGTTGACTTCAAATTGATCCCTCCTCCCATTGCCCTCCCTTCCATCATCCCCCCCCTTGCTTATCTCCTTCTCCCCCACTTTCCTGTATTGTAAGATAGGTTTTCATACCAAAATGAGTGTGCATTTTATTCCTTCCTTTAGTCGAATGTGATGCGGGTAAACCTTGTTTTTTTCTCAGCTCTCCTCTTTTTCCCTCCACTAAAAAGTCTCCTACTTGCCTCTTGAATGAGATATAACTTACCCCATTCCATTTCACCCTCTTTCCTCCCACTACATTTCTCTCTTACCATTTACCTTAATTTCTTTTAAGATATGGTCCCATCCTATTCAATTCACTCTGTGCTCTCTGTCTCTGTATGTGTGTGCATGTGTGTATGTCTATGTGCATGCACGTGTGTACATATGTGTATGTGTATGTGTGAGTGTGATCCCACCAGCTACCCAGATATTGAAAAGTTTTAAGAGTTACAAATATTGTCTTTCCATGTAGGAATGTAAACAGTTCACTTTTGGTAAGTCCCTTATGACTTCTCTTTGCTGTTTACTTTTTCATGTTCTTCTCATTCTTGTGTTTGAAAGTCAAATTTTCTTTTCAGCTCTGGTCTTTTCATCAAGAATGCTTGAAAGTCCTCTGTTTCATTGAAAGACCATATTTTCCCCTGAAGTATTATACTCAGTTTTTCTGGGTAGGTGATTCTTGGTTTGAGTCCTAGTTCCTTTGACTTCTGGAATATCCTATTCCACAACCTTCGATCCCTTAATGTAGAAGCTGCTAGATCTTGTGTTATCCTGATTGTATTTCCACAATACTGGAATTGTTTCTTTCTAGTTGCTTGCAATATTTTCTCCTTGACCTGGGAATTCTGGAATTTGGCCACAATGTTCCTAGGAGTTTCTCTTTTTGGATCCCTTTCAGGAGGTGATCGATGGATTCTTTCAATACTTATTTTGCCCTCTGGTTGTAGAATCTCAGGGCAGTTTTCCTTGAAAATTTCATGGAAGATGATGTCTAGGCTCTTTTTTTGATCATGGCTTTCAGGTAGTCCCATAATTTTTAAATTGTCTCTCCTGGATCTATTTTCCAGGTCAGTTGTTTTTCCAATCAGATATTTCACATTCTTCTCCATTTTTTCATTCTTTTGGTTTTGTTTTGTGATTTCTTGGTTTCTCAGAAAGTCATTAGACTCCAACTGTTCCATTCTAATTTTGAGAGAACTATTCTCTTCAGTGAGCTTTTGAACCTCTTTTTCCATTTGGCTAATTCTGCTTTTGAAAGCATTCTTCTCCTCATTGGCTTTTTGAACCTCTTTTGGCAATTGAGTGAGCCTGTTTTTCAAGGTGTTATTTTCTTCAGCATTTTTTTGGGTCTCCTTTAGCAAGGTATTGACCCATTTTTCATTCTTTTCTTGCATCTCTCTCATTTCTCTTCCCAGTTTTTCCTCCACCTGTCTAACTTGATTTTCAAAATCCTTTTTGATCTCTTCCAAGGCCTGAGCCCAGCAGACATCCACCTGGGATATCTGGGATGCAGAGGCCCCGACTCTTTCTCTGATGGTAAGAATATTTCCTCATCATCAGAATTGAAAGGCGGGAACATTTGCACCCCCTCAAAGTAGCTCTCTATAGTCTTATTTTTATTCCTTTTTCTGGGCATTTTCCCAGCCAGTTACTTGACTTCTGAGATTCCTGTCCACCCCCACCTAGATCTGCCCAGCTAGTGCTTGGGGTCTGAGATTCAAATGGGCTTTCCGTGGCAGGCAAGGCTGCTATTCAATGTGAGGTTAAGTTCTGGTGCTTGGGTGGGGGCAGGGCCGCCTCCCAGGCTCAGTTCCCTCAGGGGCTTCATGCAGAGACCTGAACTTCTGCCTGCTGCTCGGGGAGTCCCGGGCTGCCTCTGCTGCCTCTGCCACTGCCCCTGCCTCTGCGGCTTCCTCCCGAGGGTGCCGGGCCACGGAGACACCCCGCTCCCCTCTGGGCCAGCCCAGACATCTCTTTCACTGACCTGTAGCGTCTGTGGGCGGAGGGACCTTTCCGGCCGCCAGAGGTTCCATCCCTGAAGCCTACTCGGATCTGCTCCTCTCGCTGCGCGGCCAGGGCAGCTCAGGGGTGGACTCCGCTTTCCGGAGCGCAAGGGACCCTGGGGACGGCTCTCCAGGGCTCTCTGGAATGGAAATCTTTTCCACTGTGTTTCTGTGCACCTTGCAGTGATCCAGAATTTGTGGGGAGTTCTTCTTGCAGGAAATATATGGGCTGTGAGTTCGGAGCTAGCATACGTGAGTCTTTCTACTCTGCCATCTTGGCTCCATCCCCAGAGTTATCAGTTTTATAAAAGTCTCTAATCTATATCCTGGGAGTAGCTTATGATCAGTTATTAAAAGGATTCAATATCACAAAACATATACTTTTTAAATACCTTTCTCAAAAAAAAGAGAGAAGTATCTGAAGTTTCCTTTTCTGGCATACATGGCATGAAGCAGAGGTTTATAAAAGTTCAGACATTTGTGGGGTTTGGTGCTGCACCCTTGTAATCCCAGTTCCTAGGGTAGACCGAGGCTGGAGGATTGGTTAAGATAGGGAGTTTTAGGCTTCAGTCTGTTAAACCCACCAGGTGTCTATTCTGCCTAGCACCAATATATCGAGCACTGGGAAATGGATGGCCAGCAGGAGTGGAAAAGGAGGAAAAAACAGGATTATGTCAGAAAGGTAGCAAGTCAAAGCAAAGTCCCAATCAGAGTGGGACTGGTATGTGGATAGCCCTTGCACTTTCAGTCTGTGTAAATTAAGAAGAATGGATAAACCTTTAAAAAAAAGACTGTTAAAAAGAAGAAAGCACATTCTGTTGGAGTGTTTCTTTTTAAGCTCTGATGAGACCTTGGACTCAGGTAGATCAGAGAAATCAACCTTTTAAATCAGCTTTATAAACTCCAGAATTCTAACTGGCATCGTAACAATCGTATGTCCAAGTATTCCCATCTATATCTATCTGTTCTCTTCTATTAAGGCATTGATAGCAGTAGATGCCTTCCTTGCATTTCAACTGTTACCCAATCAAACCTCAGCTGGAATTTCCTCAAGAAAGGTTTTTAGATAAATAAATGAAATACCAATTCTGTACACAAGCCAACACTTTTATAGGTGACTGGTGGGTGACGCTTTGTAGGGGTTTGATTTACCACTTTCAGGAAGTTAATGACAGTGGAGAACACAGACACTCTTCTCTCTCTCTCTCTCTCTCTCTCTCTCTCTCTCTCATACACACACACACACACACACACTCTCATACACACACATACACGCACTCTTACCATCCAGGAATCTTCAGCTAGCAATAAAAAGAAGACTGTATCACTGAAGAAGCCCCTCCCTGCTCCTAGATCCATTTCAAAACAAAACTGAAGCTGAACCAGTAGACCTCTTGAATCCATATTGGTCTTGTGGAAGTCATCTCCGAAATATTACAGTTGTCTGGTTGCTCATTGTTTGTTTGTTTTTTCCCTCTTTCATTTTGCTTTGCTTACGACTTAACCTGGTTCTTATGATAATGGGGAGGGGTATGGTATTTTTCATCTCTTGATGTGACGGAAGTAAACACTCTCCCACCTACTATTGTGGAGTGTAATGAGAAGTCAAGCTGGAGTCACAAAGGCTGCACGTTGTAACTTGGCATCCTGCCTCTGCAGAGTCCACTCCACCGCTGACACAGGGTTCTATTTAATGCGCTGCCGGTCGCTCATGTCAAAGACTATACCACAAGTCTGGGAGAAAAGTTTCCAATTTGACTGGGGCTGGGGGGAGTGGTTGTGGTTGGGGAGGGAGGGGATAGGTGAGGAGGGGTGGGGGAAGGGGACAAAGGACTGGGATGGAGAGTATTGTTTATAACTAATACCTTTTCCTGTTAGTATTTTGTATGCCATCAATTGGAAGATAGACCACACTTGCCACAAGTCATCTCTTGAAGTACTACTTTTAGAAGATGTAGGTAAAGAGTGAGAAATCACTTAATGAATGACAAGAAAGATATGCAGACCCTGGCTATTCTAATGGCATAGCGACTTGATGCGGTGTATATGGGATGTGGGGCTAGCTTTTCATCTCCAAATTTCACCCCTCAGCTACAATTACAAACATAAAGTGGTTTATAAAAGGAAAGCAACTGTTGGATTTAAAGAGCCTTTAATTGAAGAGTGGAAATGTAAGCTACATGAAGGTATCAAGGTCGGACACACTCAGAGGGAAATGTTCTGTGTGATGAAATCCAGATAAATGATAAATATTAAAGGAACCTTCTTAGCAAACCTATTTGCTTGTGCAGATACAGCCCAAGCTGGTTTGTTGGTGGATACAGCACTGAACTTGGAACCAGAAAGAACTAGATTCACATACCACCCCAGACACTTATGAGGTGAATAAGTCATTAACCTTTCTTTGCCTCAGTTTCCTTACCTGAAAAATGAAGAACTAAGGTCCATTCTAGCTCTAAAACTGTGGTACTTATGACACAAATGATTCCTGAATTAGGATTTTTTTGTTAATTTTGGTTGGTATGACTTCTGTATTAAAATTGGAAAGAGCTTATTTCTAACACCTAAGTCCACTGCAGGTGCCTTGGTGGCTCCTCACAATAATCCTAGGGAAGAAGTCAATATTGGTGAGAAGAAATGTAGAGTGTGACTAGAAAAAATGGCTTCCACTCCTATCCCTGAAACAAATGAGCTGTTGGACTATGGTCAAGTCACTTAACTTTTCAGTGTCTGAAGTAGGACTCCAAGATTATGTTAGGAACAGTTGTCTCACCTACTTCAGAGGAAGGGGATTTAATTAAAATGGAACTAGATGGACAACACAGGGTGAAATTAAGCCTTGCTCTGTGACCCTAGACATTAACCTGTTTGAGCTTCTATTTCCTCATCTACAAAATGGGATTACAATGCCTGAAGTACCTTCCTAATAAGCTGGTTTTGAGTCTCAAATGAGATAACGTGTATAAAGTACTTCACAAACTTTGATCTACAATATAAACATATTTTCTTTCTTATGGCTAGGACTTCTGATTAATCAAATATTCTAGTGCTGTGAATAGTGATTCCCTATATGGAAAACCAATTTTAGAATTAAAATACTACAAAATACATTCAGAAAAAAATTATGAAAAAACATAATTTCTTTTTCTTTGATTCAGAAGCATTTCAGAAATTTACAGTGCCTCTAAGCCAACTTGGTAAATATCAATTATCATTATTCTATAATTCACAAAAATGACATTTAAGAGATGATGAGTTGATTGAACAATGGGTAAAACAGCCTTTACTCTAGTTTTCAATTGCATTTTGGCACACCTGAATTCTATCTGGCCTGAAAAAAATGCTATTTATCTGAGTCACATTTACCAACATTACCTTCCTCTGCCTGTCTTTCACTGCCAAGCATGGGGCACAATGCTAAGAGCACTGGGCATAAGAGTTTCTCAGTAAACAAGAGCTCCATTAAAACCTTACACAAAGGGAGTAAAAGGAATACACTAATTTTCTTTTTGGTCCACAGCCTGATTTCTTTTCTCTTTAGGGCATGTGATTAAAAATTTAAAGAGCTCATGGATGCCTATGGTGATTCTGTGAGGTTTTTTTTTTTTTAACTGCTGCCAGGCGATTTGTTTTTAAACAAATACTTTTCACATCCTTTTCCTTTTCAGGAAAAAAAAAACCTGTGACTGGCAGAGTTATGTAATTCTTCATCAGAGGCCTTCAACCTGGCATCATGCAGTTTTGGCAGGGTAAAAGAAAATGTGTTAGTAGGAATTGAAATTATTAATAGACTATTTTGCTTTTCAGTTGCATTCATAAAGTTTAGCTGAATAGAGCAGACTTATCTGTAATGATTAGCCCTGCCTGCATGGATAATATCAAGTGTCAGAGGATACCACAGACCTTGATTCACTTTTCAATTGTGTAGAGACTAGTAGGAGATTATGTACTCCTCCACTCTGGGGCTCATTCTGTATTGCAGGTGAAAGAGTCTCAAACAGCCTCATAATGCTCCCTTCATGTATTATTTAAAATGCAAGAAGAGCTTGTTTAGGTTATGAGGTAAAGCAAGCAACAAAGTAGATCAGTGCCAAACCTTTTAACCTTCTGCTATGGAAATAAAGGCAATGTGTGGGGGAGGGAGGGAGGGCGGGGGAAAGCAGTCACTAAGGTAGCTTTTAGCTACACCTAAATCCTGCAATTACCAGAGCTCAGAATTGCATTAATGCCATTTTTCACCTGCCATGGTTCGACATTGTGTTTACACATTGCCTTTTATCAAATGCTAACTCAAAAATCCTAATAACACCTTTGTCAAGCAAGGAGCACCACTATTGTCACTGCCACTGCCATGTAAAACCCAGAGAAGGTGAAGCAAAGGCAGGTTAAATGCCTTTCCTGAGCTCACCTAATAAGTGAGGAGCCAAGCTTAGGGATGTCTCTGATGAACCTTCCTGCTTGCATGAATGGTTCCGGACACAGCATTCAACCATACAAAACCTCCAACTCATTTATTCCTCAACCTGGTAGCTAGAGGTAGAAATACAGTGAGAGCTTTATCCTCGTTCTACATCTACCATGGGTTTATGGGAATTTTACCCAAAAAGGGTGGAAAAGAAAGTTCTTATTTGTTTAATTTCTGTTTAACTGAATCGTTACCTGTATTCTATTAATAATTCAATATGTATTTATTAAGTACTTAGTATGTGTCATCTACTAGCCAGTGCAGTTACAAATCCAAAAATAAGATAGTTCTTTACAACTGCCCTATGTTAAGGGTTCAGACTAGTCAGATTATTTTCCACATACTTGCTTCCTTGCCATGGCTCACTCAGTTCTCAAATCCTACAATACTTTTCTCTTTTGTATCTGGCCAAAGTCTCCTAATCTTTCAACAAGGCCTAACTTAAGTTTAAATTTCTCTGTGACCTTTCTCAGGTAACTACAGCTTATACTCCTCTCTCCTTTCTCTCACACTTATATATTCCTTTGGAAATTAAGCACACGCCATCTCATGACATCTCTTATACCGAATTCACATTATTATTTAATTTCTCATGTAGGTGCGTGTTATCAGTCCAACTGGATAGATTGTAAACTTCTTGAAGGCAAGGTCTATGTCATATTTCTCTGTACAGTCTTAAGGAGGGCCAGATAGATTGTAAACTTCTTGAAGCCAGGGTATATGTCATTTTTCTGTACAGTCTTAAGGAGGGCCATCTCTAGCTGTCCTGATCTATATCTTGCCACTGGACCCAAATGACTGAAGGAGAAAGTGAGGCTGGTGATTTTTCTCAGCCCTCCCTCCTTGAAATCCAGGTCACTCGTATGTCTTGGCATCACCTCCCTGATGACATGGTCTTCTTGGAGAGCAAAGGACAAACAAAGTAGTTTCAAATACAGTGGAAACCAAATAGTGGGTGTTCAACATATGCATGTGTGTCATATGGTATTTTCGAACCTCTGTAACATACTAACTCTATGAATTAATCTATAAATTTGAAAAAAAATGAGGAATCTCATTTATAGTAACTATGGAAGAGATACTATATAAGTACCAATGCTTAGTACATAGTAGGTGCTTCGGAGATCAAACACAGAATTTAATCAGTAAGTATCAAGTCACTACTATGAATTAAGTTAAAAATTTGTAACACTCTTTTTACTTGTTCATGATCCAACTTCTTTTAGATTTTGTTTACATCTAATGGATGAGTTAAAGAACTTGTGAGAAGGGACAGGCCCCATCACCAATTGAACCACATATGATGTGAATGTGTTTTTCCTAGTGACAGTTTGTCTAAAAAGTTACAATGCTTGAGATTTTTAGTTTTCATTCTTTTCCCACTGTGCTTCTGGCTTTCAGAACTTAGACCCCTGGAAAGAAAGAAAGACAAGAGAGAGGTAAGGGAGGAAATCAAGAAAGAAGAAAGGGAGGTAAAAAAAGAAGGAAATAAAAATTTATTAACTGCCTACTATATTCCAAGCTATCTGCTAAACACTTTACATAGATGATCTCATTTAATTCTCCAAACAACCCTGAGAGGTAGGTACTGTTGTTATCTCCATTTTATAAGTGAAGAAGCTGAGGTAAACCATTGCTGTGACTTCCCCAGGATCACATAGTCAGTAAATATCCAGATTTGAAGTGGCCATATCTGAATTCAGATCTTCCTGATTCTAGGCCAAGGGCTCTGTGAACTGTGTCGCATGGCTGCCTTCTTACCCTGGAACTTCCCTCAGCAAGTGGAATCTTCTCACCCTGGAACATTGCTCTTTCTTCAACTGTTGAGTGCCTTCTGGGAACATCTATTTTGGGAATACTTCTAGGACAGGCATGCTTCATTCCTCATCTAGTAGGGCTCTGATTCTTAGGACTTTAATACCATGCTGCCACATGAATACCTTCTTCCCCACCCCCACTTTCAGCTCCCTTTGTAGATTTTCTTACACCAATAGAATGTAAACTTCTTGATGTTGGCGATTGTCTTTGTTTTCATGTGTATTTTTAGATCCAGTGTTTAGCACAGTGCCTATCACTATAATAAGTACTCAATAAATGTTTGTTGTCTACCCACCTTTTATCTTGGCTTTCATTTAAATGGACAAAGATCAGTAAAAAAATGAGGGGAAATGAGCAAAAGAAAAAAAAAAAAACCAGGAAAAAACAAAACACAAGGTGAATTGAACCACATATTCTTATGCAGTTACAATCTGACCAGCTAATGACTTAGCATGCATACTAGCTCCTGCTAGCCTAATTTAAAGTGATCAGTAGAAGATGAAGGTGGGGAACTAGGTGGTACGGTAAATAGAGCACTGGCCATCGAGTCAGGAAGACCTGAATTCAAATCTTGCCTACCCTGCTAGTCTCAGTTTCCTCATTTCTAAAATGAGTTGGAGAAGGAAATGACAAACCACTCCAGGACTTTTGCCAAGGAAACCCCAAATGGGGTCACAAGGGGTCAGATTGAAAGATTAACAACGGAGAAGATAAAGGAAGGGCAGAAAAATCAGATATTATAGAACTTTGTTTTTAAAATAATGCTTTACCAGCATCAAACCACTTCTTGGAATTCCACGAGTTTCAGACAATGTCCTGATCCTATTATCTTTGTGAAAGAATATGGTATTTTATAGGGACTTGGTAATATACTTGTGTGCAATAACATTTTGAAATGAAAAGTAGGTCTAAAAATACCCATTGGAATTGTTACACAGTTTAATTGAGGGTGGGCTAATGCTCCCCAGGTATAACATGATGTTAACATATTCTGTATGCATTATATTATGCTCATAGCATTTTAATATATTTTATTGAGTAAGGAGGCTTTCCCACTTGGAATACTATCACATATTTTGATAGTGTTATAATTTAAAGGGATTACCAGTTGTGGGCAAGGCAGGCACTTACCTCACTGAACTGAATGTCATAAAGTATGTTGGTGGCCATTTCATTAATTATGGGCCCCAGAGATTGATATAACCTGGAATTCATCAGAGCTGGTAGTCAGTTGATTTTTTTTCCTCTTTGGAGGTTGTGTAGCAAAGTGTAAAAAAAGCCCTAGATCAGGAAACAGAGAACCTAGGTTCAAATTATAATCTCTACGTATGGTATTTGTGTGATCTTTGAAAAGTTCATTATCTATCTGGGCCTCAGTTTCTCCATCTGTAAAAGGAAGGTCTTGGACTATATGGGTTCTAAGGTGCTTTCTCTATGATGCTATGATTTAGAAAACTCTTTAAGATGTGCCATAAAGACCCACAACAGAACTTTAACAACATACTCCTTGAATGGTATGTCAAATACAGAGAGCAAGTATAGTATCAGGAGAAGAGACTTAGTTATAAGTCAGAAGTCTTGGGCTCTAGTTCTACTTTGTTAGCTAGAAGTTTGAACTCAGTCAAGTTTCTTCACACTTCTGGGCTATATATTTCTTTTCTACAAAATGAAGAAATTGAAATAAATGATCCCTGAGACTATCTTTTATTCTCAAACTTCATGATTCATTAAACATTGAGGTTTGGGGCATATGATAGAAGTACAAAGGGATATCATACTGCCATGATGAACAAAGTGTTTCATCACCCATGAAGGACGAAAGCAAAATCTGGGAGGACTACATAAAACAAACATTTTCTAGTAGTATTAAATTTCTTCCAAATGCCTTCCTTCTCTGCCTCCCTCTTATTTTTCATTAAAAGTTAGACAGTTGTCCAGGGACAGGTAGAGTCCTGACAGGGTGAGGGCCAAAGACATAAAATATGAGTAATGGAACAAGCTCTTCTTTAAAGCAGCAATTATTATGAATTAAAGATTCTGATAAAATGTAGTATAATTGAGGTAAAGCTTGTTCCCACATTAAGAAAACCAGCACCATGGTCATGTGCATTGTTTAATTTCTTCACAAGAAATCTGCTAGCTCTTTTGAGGACACAGACTCATATCAGCTTTAAGGATGGAAAAAAGTTGTATAGGGATCAAAGATTTAATGCCCTCTGCAATGTTGTATATATTTCAAAATCTTGCTTCGAAGCAACTGTATACCATCTCCATATCTGATGACACTTTTTCAGATGAGATCAATTAATAGTACTTCAGGACAGGCTGTTGAAAAAAAATCCATGGATTTCTAATGATTTAAAATAAAAGATTTACTTGCCAGTCTCTTCATGTGAACTGAAATTAGTATTCTGTGCTCATAGTGAGCTCCGATAGATTTGACGCCTTTCATGTCTAAAACCTCATGATCAAGAGCAAAATCTTTTGCTAGAGCTGGAATCTGGAGGGGAAAACAAGATACACACACGGCTTTATCACTGTGTGTTTTACTGAGGAGACCATGGGAAAAATATCTCTATTGGGCTTTATTTATTTAAAGCACATTGCCCCTTTTGAATTTTAATTGTTTAAAAGTCTTTCTCCTATACATTTTTGGATTTAAAATCTCATCAGATCACACAATTTTCTTTGGATGAAGTCTCACCCTGAGCTCCATGATATCTGCTCCCATAACCAAACAAAAGAGTTCTGAAGTTTAGCCACTTATTCTGGATTGGATATGGTCCTAAAAATAGAGGGGAAAACAGTTGTCACTGAATAATTATCTTCCTTTAAGGACAGAAAGAAAAAAAAGCACAAGTTATGCCTCAAATAAACTAAGTTAGACTGTGACTGTGTTTAAATAGTAATAATATCAATGTGTATTTATATTAGTACCTTAAGGTTGACAAAGCCTTATTTATAGATATCATAGATATTATCACATTTTATCCTCACAACAACCCTGGGAGATAGATACTATTATTATCTCCATTTTACAGATGAGGAAGCTGAAGCAGACAGTGATTAAGTAGCTTGCCCTAGATCATACCTTGTAAGAATCTGAGACGAGATTTGAACTCGAATCTCCCTGATTCTAGGCTTCATATCCGATCCACTGCACTGCCTAGCTACCTAAAGTTAAAGTTCTTGAAGTATTCGTTAACTCTTTTGCATATGAGACAAATAATCTTGTATGTTGAATTTGAAATCAGAAGACTTGGATTTGAAACCTAGATCTTTTAATTACTATGTAAGTGACCTTGAGAAAGTAATTTCCCATTGTTATATCTCACTGTCTTCATGTGTAAAATTAGGGGGTTGCACTCTAAAATGACCCCTAATTTCTCCTCACATTTGAAACCTATCTTCCTGTGATGTTTTCAATCAACAGTGTCTTGAACAAAATGATTAACTTACCTTGCTCATCATAAGATTAAGGCATGTTCACTTGAAAATGATTGTAAGATACAGCTAAATTGGTTTTGTTGATATTTAAATTGAGATTCATGCTGAATCACTTGAAAAGTACAAAATAGTGATACATAAATGTGAATTGGATGTATTTTCCAGCAACAAGATTAGCTAATATTCAATAAGAAAACGATGAAATAAAAACTTGGGTAGCATCACCATGCTGCTGCTTAGTACCTGTGGGACCAGGAATGTTTATTTCATCTCTCTGGACCTTCTTTTTCCAGTGAGAGACTGGAAAGAACACAGGGTTTGCAGAAAAGATCCAGCTTTGACTCTAATGTCTTGTCCTCCCAGTCTGACCTTGGGGAAACCACTTAAACTCTTTGAATTTCAAATCCCTCATCTGTGAAATGAAAGTGATAATAATACTTGATTCACACTGTCGAAGTGAGGATCAGATGAGATCCTGAACAGAAAGTGTTTTGTAAAGTGTATAAATATTGCATATTATAAATGATTATTTACTCATCTCCTAAACAAAGAATTTGAATTTGATCTCTGAGGTCCATTTTATCTCTAGTATTCTGTGATTTTGTTCTTCTAAGTGGAATATCATTCCATAAGAATTTCTTTGGCACCCACAGTGAATATAACAGGATACATAACATTTGGGTGCAACAGATGTGATCCCTGTCTCCCTTGGCTTACAATTTCATAAGGTAGAACAACATCAACCTTAAAAACAGGGCTCCTGTATGTAACTAATTCAGTTCAATTCATGAAATGCTTTTCTGTGTCAGACTGTACTAAGTACTGGAGATGCAAAGACTAATATGGAATATTCTCTTTCTACTTTATCTATAGTGCTAAATGGACATAAGATTGATAAATAATTATTTTGGTTTGAATTGAAGGAAAATAAAAGATAAAGCCCTTTTCTTATAGATTTCAGGATTTATATCATTAGACCCTGCATTTAACTGTTGTTCTAGCCATTCAAATTAAATACATGTTATACTGTAATTTTCTGTAGATGACACAACATTGAGACCAAAAAAACTGAGTAATTATTATGACTGTCCCACACTGTAAGAGGAGACTACTTGCTTTTTTTTAAACTGAATGATATCTTGAGTTCCACAAACATTATAAGCTACAAAAGATGCATGATTTTAATTACATATCTAATATTCTTATGCTAACTTAAATTAAAATTGTGCCATGTTGTAGTAAACACCTTACATAAATTACTTAGATATACAAAAGTATATTATAAATAAATTCAGAAGAAAAGTTCCTAATTAAATCTTCATCTATACCAATGCTTCGCAATTACCTATATTTGTCTATGTCTATGTTTGTACCCATATCTATGTTTTTGTCTGTTTCTCTATTTCTGTGTCTAAGTTCATGTCTCTATATCTAAGTTCTATATCTCTATTCATCACCTAATGGCAAATCTGTTGGTAATGATGCTTCTGTTTCCAAAGTTAACTAGAGTGATTCTTGGAACCAGTTCCTGGGCTCAGTTTCCTTCTAGTTTGGTAGGATTTCTGGAAGACAGCAATTTACTGACATAGCCTTTGAGAATATAGTCCCATTTCCATGCCATAATGAGTTTTGTGAGTAGAATTTACATGACAAATTTAGAATGAATTTCAAGAAGTGTTGGGTTCTTTGGAAGGAAGCGGAACAATTACAAGGCTTTGAAAAAGGAATGTGAGTAACTGATGAGATTTTTACACAAAATGCCTCTGGAGGTACGTAGGAAGAATTTTGGAGAGGCAGAGTCAGGAACAGACTAGTAATTATGATTAGGGTGAACAGATTGACTTAGAGCATGAAACATTGCTACTGTCATGATGACCCCAAACCATCAACAACAGCATCATTAGTCAACATTATTTCATCATTAGCATTAGCATCATCACTATCACTTTGTATTTTGACAACATGTATATCATATATATTTATATGTGTACATACCTGTATATAAGATATGACTTTATCCTCAAAACTTACATTAGATAGAATGCCAGATATTCATGATTTGAAATGTCCCCGTTAGTACTCAGAGTGTCACAAATGTCAATGATTTAAAAATTCTTGATTAGTTATGGAGTCAGAGTTTTTTCGAAAGATCCCCCTTAGTTCTGGAATTATCACAGCTTTCTTGGCTCAAGCTATTACCTAGATCTGGGAAAATTTCTCATTTGAACAAGCCAGAAGGTTGGCAATAACTTTTGCCAGCAAGGATGTTGTCTATACATGATATTCCAAAAGTCTTACCTATTCAGTTTCAAACTACAGTAAGACTTTTGGAACTATACACACATATGTATATGTGTATAAATATATAAATAAATACATATATACAAGCTTACATATGTAGTTTGATTAGATGGAAATAATAGCCAGTAGGGAACTGAGTTTCTAATCCATCTCTACCTTGCCACTCTCCCAAACACACACAGTTTTATAGATGGGAAAACTGAAACCCTGTGGAATAAGGTAATTTGCCTAAGGTCCTCCACATTATATGTGTTAGGGATTCAACTTGAATCTAGGCCCTGAACTCTAAATCCAGCATTGTGTATGACACCGTTTTGCTTCTCAACACATCAATTATAGTAGTGCAATACAATGACTAACACTGAGAAAATCTTTGAGTGTGACTTGAAGGTTTTGCTTAAGGAGAATTCTCATACGGATTTCATCATGAATCATACCACAAAGGTTCTCTATACTGTTTCTGTGGTGTCTGCTTCCAAGATTGCAGATTTGGGAGAGTTCCCAATATCGTATTATTCCAAATCTCTACAGCTGTGACTCCTGCTGTTCTCTGATGTTTTTGTTCATAACTCTTCCACTGTACTTAATATTATTTTAAATATGTGATTCCCTGAATATTGTTCTCTTGCCTGGCTATTCAGAAGTCCCAGTGCTCTACTTTTGCAGAAGCATTGGAATTTTACCATTCAAGCTTTTCCCTAAAGAGTTCATGGAAATAGCAATGAACTGCTGAATCAGGCTTGTTTACTCCCTCTAGCATCCAGACACAGAAACAGGTCCTTTGACACCCAAATTCTGTCCTCCATGCTGCTTAAAAGCTCCCAATTCACACGGAAATTGAATATAGGGTAACTGAAATCTCACTCTAAACTCAAGATCCTTCCTACAACTCCACAAAAAGTGTTCTCTCTATGTTGCCCAAGGAAACACTCTCTATTGCTCTGAGTCAGTAAGACATTCCATTTGTTTTAGCCCACTTTTTCCTAGTTTTGTGGTTGTACCAGAGTTCTTCTCCATTTGTCACATGTGAGGAGTAGCAGTAGAGGTACCTCAGGTCTAATGTCTGATATCTGGCCTGCAATGGAGTTGGGTTTTATCAGTATAAATTTTTCTTTTAACATGACCATTTCAGACCCTTCTGTTCAGAGGTGGACAGTGAGCGAACCAACTCCATTCTGAATGATTCCCATTATATCAACACTATAATTCACCTCACATGACTTCACAAACCAGAAAGGAGAGGTCCTAAAAGAGACACGTTGTCAAAAAATACAGAAACAGAATCAAAGGGGAAGGATCCCAATATAGCAAGTAAAGAGAGCTTCTGGCTGCACATTGCCCTCTCAAGCATCTCGGCTGTGGAGCATAACACATTTATTTTGAGGATAATTTCTTCTGACAAAGATGAGAAGTATAGCTAGATGAGATGACCACTATTATAGATTTCTTCAGTTGGTCTCATAGGTTTACTAATTTCATGAGGAGAAACATCATTGATGAGTCTCTTGCCTGAGATAGTTCCCTTTCTTCAAGCTATGCTTCGTCATTTTACTCCCCTTCCATCTCTGCTTTGAGATCAGTTTCTCTTATAATAGCCTTCTTATAATACAGGATACTCTTGGCACATCAGTAAATCAGGGGATTATGAATTCTCAAGAAAATAAGCCCTAAAATCTCCAGGGACTGTGTTTCTATGACTCAAAAGAGATCAAAATAATCTGGGGAAAATAAAAAGTCATGTGAGACTTCCTATAGGGCATAAAGTGATTTGCTATCCCTTGTGTTTTAGGTGACAATATTATCAATCTTTCTTGAATTTTCAACTGAATTCATGCACACATGTACATCAATAAGTAATATCATAAATTTTGATCTAGAAAGCGGTTTAGAGATCAACAAATCCAACCTACTCATTTTAAAGTTGAGGAAATTGAGGACCAAATAGGTTACACATGTTGAGATTAATTAAAATGTCAGAGCTGGAACTTGAAACCAGATTTTCTGTCTCCAAGACTAGTCCTAATTTACCAAATCGTTTTTATAGATGTAATGCCCCCTTATACTCTCTTTCATGAGTTGGTGTCCCAGAGAGCAACTGTTATTTCAAGATTTTAGGTTGTATCCCATCTATATCTTCTCCTAACACTATGGCTAAGGAGTCCCTCACTGCTTTGCTTCTAATTAATAGTCAGCAAGAAATCACAATTAGCTCAAAGCAAAATAATAGCTAATAATAACAGCTAACATTTATATAATGCTTACTATATTCCAGGCATCATACCAAGGTTTTACAGTTTTCTTATTTGATTTTCATAACAACCTGGAAATGAAAGACCAAAAGTATTTCCTGAGACAGCATAGTAAGAATGGTAATTTAAAAATACCCTCCCCATAAACTAGAGATACTCCTCTCAAAAACTCATGCAACATTCATAGGAATAGTGGGCACAAACTTGGAGAACAATGATAGGCAGGCATATATATGGGAAACACCTAGGATGTAGGGACTCAGACCTCTTGAAGGCTTCATGGAACATATTGCTTCACAGAATTCACACACTTCTCTAAGATCAGTATGTCTGCTTTGAGGGATGTTCATCTACGGCCTCAGGGTTTTCTTTTTCTTCCCAAATCAATTTTCAGTCTTGAACCCATGGTCCACTTTCTTCTCTGCTTTGAGGGGCCATGCTCTTTGAAACTTCTTAAATACTTGTCCCTAGGTTTATGTTTGTGTGTCTCTGGTCAATACTGGAAGTGTTTCAAATATGTCTAGAATTCTTTTGAATTATTCTGTGCATGTCTGTCTGGAGAGTGCATATCTTTCTTATCTGATGGATACATATTGCCTGGACATATGGCTATGCTAATGATACCAGGGAAGGTGGTAGAGGAGGAGAGAGAAATCCTAAACCATGACCAAGGATACTAGAATGAGAAGTTTCAGGCAAGGTGTTGAAGTTTAAACTCTGGGACAACAAAAACTATTGGGGTTTCATGATGTATTGGAGTGGAACTGTCTCAAAGAATTCAGAGTCAGACCACCTATAATCCAAGTACAGATATTTATTGAGATTAACTCCTCTCATGAAATGAGCAAAATTCCAAGAAGAACGAGTAACTTCAGAGAAAGCATTTTTATAGGATAAAGATGCAGTTATATAATATAAATTTACAAAGAATATAGGAATATGATTAATATTAAAAAGACAGGAGGAGTTTGTTAAGGGATTAGGTAATGGAGGAGGTGTCCCATTGATGGTTTTGTGGTTAAACATTCTGGTCATGCTGCCCTCCAGTTGACTAGCTATTTTGGTCCTAAGACTAGATGGATGTGGTTGTGATTGAATGCTTGGACACACCTGCTGTTTCTATGGAAAATATGAGGAATGGGTCTAGTGGCAGTGCCTAGATAGAGAAAATGGCTGGGTTCTCATGCCTACAGTTTCTGTGACATAACTACCGTTTCTGTGAGAACTGAGTCTATGAACACAAGTGTTGTTCTAGTGAGCAGTGAGGCATATATGAAGAAGTCAGGAGATTGGGGTGGGGGCTGCTGGGAAGATACAGTGGGCCTCGATCAGTAGGACCTATAATGAAGTCAGAATATTGAGGATGGGAGCAGCTTTATTAGGATTCCATCAAAAGGACAGAGTTGATGAAACTTAGGCATGCCTACCTGATTATTTTTCCCTCTGAGTTCAGATATAAAAGATGACTATATTCAGATTTGTGTGTCACTTTTTAGGAGAGACATTATCAAAGTACGGTTCATTCCTAGTGAAATGACTGGGTCAGTAAGAAGACTAGACAATATCCTGCTTAAAATCCTTCAGTAACTCCCTAATGCCTTGACTTCACAGCTAAGTCCCTCTACTATCTTCAACTTATCTTTCCAGTTTGGTTTACACGATTCCCCTTTAATGTAATGTATATTTTACCTAAAATGAACTACTAAGTACACCTTTCTTTTTGTCTTCCAAATGACTAGAGCATGCACACTTTATTTCCAGTTTGTTGAATGCCTCTGTTTCTTCAGAATTCAGACATTATTTCATGAAGACTTCGTTGATTCTCACCCTCAGTTAAAGTGATCTTTCCCTCAAACTTCCTCATGCCTTCCTTTATGCCGATTCATGTTCTTGATATATAACTCTTCATCTTTGTATTTCTAATACTTGGGACAGCTGAGTGGCATAATGGATTGAGCTCTGGGCCTGGAATCAGGAATACCTGAGCTCAGAAACAGTCTCAGACACTAGCTGTGTGACCCTGAACAAGTCATTTTGCCTCAGGTTCCTCATCTGTAAAATGAGCTGGAGAAAGAAATGGAAAACCACTCCAGTATCTTTGGCAAGAAAACTCCAACTGGTTTTCACTTAGAGAAGCAAGTATACCTGAAAAAATGATTCAACGAAATTGAACTAGATATTCTTAAAATTTTGTTTGATTTAATGCTTATTATATTGGGTTATTAAACTTGTGGATGATGGAAATGTCATTGTATATTTAAAATAATATTGTATCTTATCAGCAAAGTATTTGATGAAATCTCTTAAATATGTAACACTAAAATAGAGAAGTATTGATTGGATGATAGTACTATTTGATGAAATTCTAGTTCAAAGATTGTCAATGAATGGATTGAAGTCAGCATGAAAGGGCATATACTATGTTGGGTTTGCTGAATTCTGTCCTTAGAATTATCCCATTCAATGTTTTCATCAAACCTAGATGAGGACATGAAGGTCATACTTTTCAAATGTTAAGATGAAACAAATATGAGAGAAAGATCTATTAAACTGAATGACAGAATCAAGATGCAATAGGGGAAGAAAGGTAACAAGCTGAAATATAATGGTAAAAACAACATTGTGCATTTAGGTTTAAAATTTTAATTACTAAAACTAAAGTTTAGGACAGGAGTGAGCTATGTTAAAAAGAAATTTCTGTGCAAAGACTTTCAAAGGTTTTATCAGCTGCAAACTCAACATGAGTCAATTGTGTCACATAGCTGCTTGCAAGAACCAGTGCAAAATCCCAGAGATAAAATTGAGTGGCTCATGGAAACATTATTAAATATTCACTATTAACATTACCTCAGAAATCAGCAAAAGCTACAAATTGGGATGTGGCATTTTATTTTATTAATTTTCTATCCTTTTGAAGGTGATGGAGAAAACGTTGAAAATTCAAGTTAAACTTAAATATGTGTTTTACTTTCACTTCTTCCCCCAAATTTTTAAATTTGGAAAATGAGTCATTAAACATTTGCTAGCATACCTCTAAATATCAAGGAAATATAATTTTCGGACTAAGGGAAGTACTAGTTCCACTTTATTTCGTGCCAGTCAGGCATCATTGGGAGTACTGTGATAAGATTGGAATGATTTATTTTAGATAAAAATAGAGTACATTTAAAGAGTGACTGTAAAAGTTAGAAGTCTGGAAAACATAAAAATATTTGAAGGTACTAGGGATTTTTAGTTTGTGAAAAAAAAAACTTAGATAAGTCATCTATAGATATATTCAACTATTTGAAGGGCTTCCATGTGGAAAAGGGGAGTAGATATTCTGTATTGCTCCATAAGGTAAACCCAGGAACAAATATTGGAAACAATAGAGAAACAGATATCTATTCAATATAAAGAAGGATTCATAACAATTAGAGATATCCAACAGTGGGAGAGACTACCATATGTGATAATGTGTGCACATGAAGAGTTAGATAACTTTATTGTCTTCTTAGGTTATTGTAGGAAGGCATCCTTCAGTTTGAATGAAATTAGAACAAATGGCCTCCATGGTCCCTTCCAGTTGCAATATCAATATCTATCTCTCTCTACATATGATATATATATATATATATATATGCATATGATTTTTTTATCTATTCCTCATTTGAAAACACAAAGATTGAATTGTAAATTCAAGATTTATTTTAATCAAATGGATATAGTTATATTGATAAGGAACTTGGTGGATTAATGAATATAAACTTGCAATAGGGAAAAACACAGCATAACAATGTATTTTTATAAAAAAAAAGTCAAATTGAAAGTGAGTCTTTTGGCTCAGTAGGATAACCACATATTATGGATAATAAAATATGGTATTTCCCCCCAAAATCATGACCCTGCCATTGCATTTTTGCTTTATTTTTTTTTATAAATTCAGTTAATATTAAATTCCTCTACCTCAGTTTCTGTGTCTATACAAGCAGAGAAATGAAGAGTTACATACTTATTTAATTTTTCACAAAATATATTTTAAATAACTTTTATGTGTATATATACATATGCATACATATGTAGATATACATATATACAAATATATGTATATGTGAACCTATTTCATTTCACCTTTCATTGATATCCAAGGAACTAAAATATTGTAAACTTTATAAACATAAACACAATTAGCAATCAAATGAATAATATACATGCGACAAAATCTTACACAAAACCCTTAGCCTTCTAATTCCTATAATTTTCTCAATTCCAGTAATATGTTTAATATGCTTTTTAAATACACACCTTCTTTCAGTGGTGTTGTGTAAAATAAATAATTAAAAATGAAGGAGTAATGGTGTTTCCCAATGTTTACTATTCATTTACTTTGGGCAGTTTCATTTTGCTACTTTTCAAAATTGTATGCATTCTATTTCTTTTTCCCCCCACATTTAAAAATGCATTATTTCATCGGCAAAGTCTCTTTGTCTGGGGGAATTGCAACACCATAAGAATTCATTCTTTTCGAATGTTATGCCCTTCCTATCATGGGCTTCATCAGGGGATTCAAATCCAAAGCTGTTAGAGTGGCTTCAAAGTCTGAGATTGAAAAGTGAAAAATAAAGTCTTTTGGTGTAATTCTTTAAAAAAAAATAAGAAAAGAAGGAAGGCACTTCTATGAACCATCACTGCTAGAAATCTTGGGTTTATCATTTGAAAGAATTCTTATCAAACCATTTCAAATTTTTTAATGGTCCAGCTTTAATAGAAAACTGTACTTGGGTAATGCATATTCAGTGTCTGTTCCCCACTGCAACTAAGTGAACTAACTTGACCCCTCCTTCTCCACTGTGCCTCACATCTGTTTTTAAACATGTCTATAGAAACTGAATCAGGTAACAAATCAGATGTCTTAAGATGGACACTGATTTCATTCCATTAGGGCAGATTTCATACCTACAGTATCCATGGTAAGTCTTAGTATTTTATAATACATCAAAATATATTCTGGAAGGATGGCAAATACCCCACCCTCCCCCCACCTCACCAGTCTAATCTTGAAGTTGGGAAGATAAAAACCCTAGGGTTGGTTGCATGGCTGATTCTGCACTTAAACCTGCCTTCCATCCTTTGCCTAATAAACAGCTTGAAGGCACTTGTTGGTAGTGAATATGGTGGTATCTTCTTTGATTTGAACACTCTGAGGGTCAAAAGTTATTAGTCCCATGCATAGCACTACTGGTAAGGGTGTCAGTGCTGTTTTCTGGGACCAAAGGGAACAGTAATAGTCCTTTCCTGTGACAGTTCTTCAAATATTTGAAGAGAGTGATCATGTTAAGATTTCCCTTCCCCAAGTTAAACACCTTCATATTCATCAATCAGTCCTTACATAGCTTGGTCTGGAGGCTGTTAATCATTTTCATGGCTCTTGACAGCACCTACACTCTCCACCCAAATTTGTTTGAATTTTTCAATTTTCTTCCTAAATCATGTCACCAAAAACAGTACTCTAAATGTGCTCTAGGAAGTACAGAGTGCATAGCAACCCTAACCTCCCTCCTTATTGACACTACATGAAGGATGGACAAGTAGATTCTGGGTCTAGGAAGAGAGCAATTTAACTTTAGGGAGAGAGGGTGGGACCTCACCTACTTGGAACAATCAGTTTTAACGATGAATGGTAGGAAGGAATTTAAAGATCTAATGGTTCTTTAATAGAAGTAGTGCTGTAGTTGACATAAATATCTGTGGCTGTATTTACTAACTCATGGCTATCCATGATCCATTTTAGACTGGTTCTAAAAGTGATCATGGCAAGAATGCCAAGACTTTGTTTTTCATTTAATAAATAGTTAAAATGGATATAGCATTTCAAAGTTTGCAAAACAATTTATGCCTGTTATCTCATTTGATCCTGCCACAAATTTGTAAGCTAGGCATGGTTATTACTCTCATCTACAGATGAGGAAACTGAGACTTAAATATTACCTACCGTGGAATATTTGGTCAGGATTTGGATTTATATTTTCCTGAATTCAACTGATTTTGTAAGCTGTATCCAGACATGAGCTTAACTTGGCTTTTTTCAGTATTAAACTTACATATATTAATTATGGCCAGATGACTAGAAATGTTTTACATCTCAATCAATATCTATATCCATGTATACTTTTATCTCTATCTATTCATGTATCTATATCTGTAACTGTCTCTACATGCATAACATATATGAAGCACTTCGTAATCCTTAAACCATCATATGCATTCCATTATCGTTGTTTTTGTCACTGTCATTACTATCATTACCAGAACTGCTACATCCTACTGAGTGCTATTTACCTCAAAGTTGTCACCTTGAGAAGCTGTAACAGCAAGGACCCCAGCATGCACAGAAGGCCCCACTGTGCAGGTTCTTAGATCTGCTTTGCTAAAAGGAAATCAACTTTTGAGAGGTTAACAATCACTTTAATCAAACACATATACCACTGGACAAACTGAAAACAGAGAAATAAAGACCCAAAGACAGGACGTCGAATTGTCTGACCATAAGCAACACATATATCACAGATCAACAGACAGATCCAAACTATCTGACCATTACATACATACATAGTTACCAGAGAAAGACGCACCCAGCGTCTGGGTTTCCAAATCCTGGGGTTCCTTAGTGGCTGCCCAGAATCTTGTCTACCATCAAACACTTCCAATGAGTAAGTCCCAGAGTGAAACCTCACCTCAGAGTATTTATACATTTTTCAGAGGCAGAGGGCACAACCCTCTGACTCAATGCATCAATAGAAATTAACAGAAAGTACCGAGGCCTAGTGAAGAAAGGTGAAGACCTTTAACTCTCCCCCCCCCCACCATTAACCTTACATTAACATTACAGAAGCTATACACTTACTCCAATACTGTCCTCAAAATATATTTAGGCTACTTCTCTAGAGATTATCCTCTGAGACTGTATACATCTTTTTGAATAACTGCAGTTTTGGCACAGTGTCACTTTTAATCACAGACTTATTTGAAATCACTTAGGGGTAAAGTAGAATGACCAGTTCTCACCTGAACCTACACAGTTTTGGACATATGATTCTGTTAAACAGGACTCATCCTTTTCATTTTTTGTTGAAACGTTGAAGGATGAGATAGGACTAACCACCCATCCAGAGAGATAACAAATTTAGGTGAAATAAAATGACTTGTAAAAATAATAAGAATAATAGTGGTAACTCATTATGTCTTGAGATATATTCCTCACAATAGCCCTGTGAAGCAGGGAGTGGAATTATCATCTCCATTTTATAAATGAAAAAGCAGAGACTTCAAGAGGTAAATTAATTTGCCTATAATTGTACAGGTAATAAGTGACAGACTCAGGATTTGAACTGACCTATGATGATTCCAAGTTCAATACTCTTTTTATTATATAGACCTCCAGTTGCCTGAATCCCATTTTGTATCTGTCTCCCAACTTGAACTCTTCTAACCCAAAATTAATTCACAAGAAAACTCCTTTGGCCTGTTGCATATCATTTTTCGGTTTACATGTATCTCTAACACCTAATATTTACCCCAGTTACTGCCAACTGATGCATGATTCTTGATTCATTAACCAAGTAATGCCATCCTCCCAACACTGCATTAAATTTTCATAGTATTGGTGTTTAAGGTCTATAGTTTGTCAATTTTTTACCTGGCTATGGGATGTCTGTGGAAATAATTTTGTTAATCTAGAAATACTGCTTATGTTGGACATAGAGGATTACAGACGTAAGCACGAGCCACCCCAATCTCTATTGAATTTATCTAAATCCAGTGTTACATAGAAGCTGTTGTCCTGGCTACTTCCTGATCTTGGTTGCAAAGCTTTCAGTTCTTTGGGGGTCTGAGCTGATATTGTGGTTGAGATGATGCTAGACTGTTCTTGTATTGTCTTTTGTACCAGTATATTAAACATTTTCCTAAGCAAAGTGAGAGGCAGTGCCAAGTATTTCCATCCCCTGCAGCTTCTCACAAAGAAAACCAGTCCCCAGCTTGCTAATAGAGATGGAGGGACTCTTCTAGCAAGCTTTCAAAATCGTGCATTCGAAAAGACTGCTTCAAGATAATAAATTGATGGTAACTGGAGAGTCCAGTGTGTCACAGGGAGACAAGCACAGTACTGTATAGGCATGTATCTTGCCGTTGGAGCCTTGCTGCGAGGTATATGTGTCTCTGTCTTAGTTGAGGACAATGCAGATTGGATGAACACATCAAACTGTCTCTGTTTTTTAAACCCTGTCTGACCAGTTTAGAAAATTCCAATTAGGAGACCCAAGATTTAGCCACTATGATATTGTGTTGATCTGTGTTATGTTACAAAATTTGATGTTATGGTTGCATATCCTGTACATTATGCTAGTTATGTTATATTACATATTATTCTATATTACTTCACATTATGATAGGGTAGGTAGGTATGTCTCTTCTCCAAATATCATACTAAGCATCCAGAGAACAGGTAACAAGTGCAAAAACTTCTGTGATCCCCAAATAATGGATTTCTTTCCCTTCTTTGATATATGTCAGACTTAGTTCACTAAATAATGAAACCCATCTGCAATACAAAGGTAATAACATCAAGGTATTAAAATCTTGAACTGACTCTAAGATAAAATACTCTGAGTATCTTCACCAAAAAGTGCCAACGTGCCACAAGTACATTCGAGGCTAAGTCGTGTACTTTATCAGGAATTCTTGAAATGAGACAATTGTTGATAATCTTTTGGGAAGCTCATATTCTAAGGACATGCTTCTGAATACAGAACTGATCTGAAGGGTAGGGGTTAGTTCGTTTCCATTCAAGTTCAATGAATGCTGCTTTCCCCTTCCAACTCCCCTGCACAGGCCTCAGACCAGTACCAAATACCTTCAGACCTAGAGCACCAATGGAATAGCAGGGGAAACTGGCATTTCAAATTAGGAGAAATGCTGAACCCAAACAATGACACAATAAACTAAAGAGGAGGGTGATACATGTAAATGATGTACTCAAGAGGAGGAATAGTGGTGACTCACAGGGAAGGGATTTTGCTTTCAGTTAATTCAAAGAATAGAGAGATAGGCCTTTCAGGGGAGAGGTCTGGCCAGATTCCTTGAGCTAACAAAAGTTCTAGTAGTTTCATCGCCACATGCTTTTCACTAAGTTAGCCAATTATTGTTCTGACAGGTCTGCCCCATCACATTTGGAACAGTTGACTCTTTCCTAGTTTTCCCTTTCACAATAATTTTATTGCATTTAAAGTTCCCCCACTCCTTTAAAAAATATAGTGAGCTTAAAAATAAGAACAATATTGTTGGGCTTTTTCCCTTTAAAATTTGAATTTGGTATCTGTTCCCCTCTTATACTCAGGATCTCCAAGATGGAATGAAATCTGGCCCCACAGGGAAGTCCTGACTCCTGAACACAAGCTCTTTCTGAAGACTTTTCTGTTTATGGAGTCTCTCTAAAAAGGATTAAGATATTTTATATTCTGTCTGTGTCTTGAAGAGGATGTGTTTTACCTAATCTTGTTTCAAGTAACTTTGAGGAATTTTTTCCCCCAGTGGTATCTTTTAAAACCTGGACCTCTTTGAAAGGAGAAGACGTTTTCATTTCTTTTGTTGACTTTTTGGAAGTGCACAGTTTGGTCCTCATTAGAACACAGGAGGGGGGAAAGGGAAAAGAAAATCCATTAATCATGGTCCTATCTTTTGATGGACTTCTTAATACTTCTTATTTAGAGTGGTGGACCTGGAATTAAGAAGACCTGGTTTCAAATTCTACTTAGTCAATTGTTAGCTACATGTTCCTGAGCAAATCATTTAACTTTAATCAGTCTCAATTTCCTCGTCAGTAAAAAAAGGTAAAATATTAGCACCTACCTCACAGGGTAGCTGTGAGAATAAAATGAGGTAACATTTATAATCTTTTGCCAAATTGAAAACTATATAAATTCTAGTTACCATTATTGTTTTATTATTAATATTATTATCATTGCTGTTGTGGTTACCATAAGTATTATTAAATGTAAATGGGAGTAATGGAAGAATTCTCACAAATGGTCATAATAATTAACCTCACAATTTATTAAAAATTCATTAGATTTTGAAGGAATAAAATAGAGAATTGGGGGCTATTATGAGGAGTCAGTGGCATGGCAACTTCACCATAATATCTTGTGAGGTAAAGAGAAAAAATGTAATTTTTCCCATTTATTAGGTAGGAAAATAGAGGTTAAAATAGAAAATTATTGTGAGAGCTATAATCTTGTCATTTATTCTCATTCCAATTGTCTTTCCTTACATCACTTTGACAATGTAATAACCCATAGAAATGAAACACAGTGGGCTTTTAGGAATCACCCTAAAATCCATTGAGGCAGATGCTTTGGGAGCACAGAGACATTCTCAAAATAACTGAAAACTCACCCAAAGGAGACCCATCTAACTTATCTACTAAGAAGTACTTTTTTCCTCAAAACTACGAAAGGCATTTGGGCATGGAGTTGGGTTGACAACACAAGCCATGATGAGAGTGGAGTTACAAGGAGAAGAGAGAAGATAAAATAACTAATTAGATATCACTTAAAGGAAATCATTTCCTCTGTTTTTTCACCAAATTAGGTTCTTAAGATAAATACCAACTATTTTGGATAGACCCTGAGTGATGCTGATAGTAAAGAAGAACCCAACAGTAGAATGAGTTCTCCCTTGGTGGTTCGTAACCATTTTGCATATAAGGACCTTTCCTAAACATTAAAAAATTGCATACCCAAGGGTGGAACTAAGATGGTAGAATAGAAACAGAAGCCTTCCTAACTATCCTAACATTCACCTCTAAACATAAAATAAAGTGTCAAATCAAATTGTAGAGTAGCATAGCCAAAAAAAAAAGGTCACTGTGGGACATTTTTCTAGCCCAACATATCTGAGGAGGTTGGTAGGAGAGGTCTGTGTCACTGCAGTGGGAATAGCCTATAGGGAATGGGATTGCAAAACCAGTGATGAGTCTTGGAGGTAGCTATGACAGCTGCAACACTCTCAACCAAAAAATTATAAGAGGATTAGAAAACTGGTTGGAAAGAAATTCTGATGAAGTTGAGGACTTCCAAGCCATCCTGATGAAAAGACTAGAGCTAAATAGAAATTCTGATATTTAAATACAGGACTCAAAAGAAACATAAAATGGTAAACGTGAAAAGGTAAAAAGAATGTTTACATTCTTATATAGGAAGATGATACATGTAAATGTTAAGAATTTTATCATGATTATTTTTGGGGTCTACATAGAAAGTTGTTGTACAAGTCAATGAAGTGGTAGTAAAGAGGGATGTACTGGACAAAGCGGGAAGGGTGAGGCAGAGTGTGAAATAGTATCTCACATAAAAGACGCACATAAGGAAGAGCTTTTACAGTAGAGAGGAAAATTCAGTGTGTTTCTAACACTTGACTTTCATTAGAATTGTTTCAGGGAGAATACATGCACACACATACACACTCAATTGAATATAGAAATTCATCTTACTCAGCTGAGAAGATGGAACAAAAGTGAATAAGATAAATGGGAGGGTAACAAAAAGGATGGCAGATTCAGAGAGTCAATAGTTGGAAGCAAAACAAACTTTTTAAGGAGAGACAGCATAAAAAGAGAAGGAGAAACAAAAGAAATTAAGATGTAGGAAAATAAATAATTAATAATCATAAATGTAAATCTGAATGGGATGAACCCAACCATAAAATGGAAACAGCACAATTGCTTAGAAAACGGAATCCAATAATATGTTGTTTACAAGAGACATATTTGAAAGAGGAGAAAAAAAACAGAGTTAAAATAGTGGACTAGAGAAGAATCTATTATACTTCAGGTATAGTAAAACAGTCAGGGGTAGCAATCATGATCTCAGACAAATCAAAAGCAAAAACATATCCAATTAAAAGAAAAAATCATGGAAACTGCATTTTACTAAAAGGTTCCATAGACAATGAAGTTATGTCAAATTTTTTACACACTAAGTTTCTCTGATCAAGTCCTCATTGCTCAAGTATAACTGAGTCAATTTTTTTAAGTGGCCAATTCCCCAACTGAAAAATAATTAAATGACATGAGGAGGCAACTTTCAGATAAAAAAGTCAAAGCTATCAAAAGTCATATAACATACTCTTAATCACTATTGATTGGAGAAATGTAAATTAAAGCAGCTCTGAGGTATCACCTCATGTGTGTACATATATATACTTTCATGATGGAAAAGGAAAATGATAAATGCTGAAGAGGATGTGAAAAAATTGGGACAACAACATACCATTGATGGAGTTGTTGACTAGTCTAGATATTCTGGAGAATAATTTGGAATTATGCCTAAAGGGCTATAAAACTGTCTTTACTTTTGGACCCAGAAATGACTTGAAAGAATGTAGGAAGTTGATTTTTAAAGAATTAGTCAAAATAGTATGATAAAAAGATGAAGAGTAAGTTATTGTGCTAACATTGTGAAAAATATTCATTTGCACTAATGAAAAGGCAGAACCCAGCCCTGACCATGAATGTACCATTTTAAAATGTGTCCAAGTCCAATATCCTTCAGCTAGTCAAGAATAACACCTTGAAAAGGTAAGCCATTACTTTCTGTATAATTTATTACCTTCTGTGGTGGGCTCCATCTCACTGAATCAATCACTTCCTGCTTTTTAGACTAACTGAAGTACACTGTGGGCCTATATAATGAATTCAGTACCTTTCAAATGAATTGGTAATTTAGTCATCATTGTAACATTTTCATATATTCACAAAATGGCTCTCTATCTATATACATCTATATACATACATACATATATCTGTCTTTCTATACATGTATGTGCACACATGCATATATACATATGTAAGACATCTATTCAAACAACAGAATATATGTTTGCTTATATATATTTCATATTCTCTTAGAACAAAATAAAAGATCAAGATGAAAGTCCTCAATGTCTGGAACAAAGAGGTAAATAAAAAAAGAATCTTATTTAAATAGCCATGCTTTCCATTTTTATCTATTATTATTAAGAGCCATGTTTGCTCTCCTAGAGTTAATATACACATTTATATTCTATGTATTTGTACAAATACATATATATGCATAAATCCAAGTTCTTATAAACCTAAATGACATGAGTGGTCATAATTACTTTTAACTAGACTATATGTTCCATGGGACAAGTATCATTTCTACTCTGATATTTGTATTTTCTTCAGTTCTTACTTAGCTTAGTACTTGGGAGAAAGTAGACATATTGACATGTTTATTGAATTAAATTCCTCTTGCTTTCTTTATGCTCCCCGCCCAGTCTTTTCTTTTCAGTTGAGTTATGGCATAAAACAAAATATGCTTTCCAAAGATGTTTGACAGCATCATGGAGGCTGTTCAACCAAAAGTCTAAAGGAGAGAATGGATTCTTCTATATGGTGAGATCCTTTCTGTCTTTGGTAGCTGAATGAAGACATTACTTACTAGAAATTTAGGTTTTTTTCATCAAATGCTCTAGAGGACTCAAGAAGAGGAGGGGCACCGGAAAAGGAGATGAGAAGATGAGATAAACTTCACTTAACTTAGAAGTTTTGCATAATAATAGTAACAATATAATCATATTTTTATCCTAATAACCACCTCCCATTTTACAGAGTGGAAAATATGGTATAATGAAGTTTAATGACTTTTCCAGGATGACCCAGCTGATGGGTCAGGGCTTTTTGATGGGACAGGTTTTTGAGCCTAGTTCTTCTGATTTCAAAGTCCAGTTCTCTTCCATTGTACTAGACAGGGTACCAGTAGAGTATGGGTTCTTACATGCCCCTGACAAACACTGACTGATTATAAATTCTCCTTGAAATTCTGAAGGAGAGGAGTGATTGATCCAATTCTAGAAGTAAAGGGCAGGGGGAAGAAGGGCATTATATCTTGTAACTACAAGACTCATTAAATGGTTCAGTTTAGAAAAATTTCTTGTTTACAGCATTGCATACTGTCCACTTTCCATTCTGTCGGACGTTTAATATGTGACCAAGCCGTATGCTTATATGTCACCTACAATTTTCCCTAGACAAAATAACAGGAAATTCTTGTGTCCATATGACCAGAGACAGATATTTTTATGTTAGATCTGTAGATTGTATCATTATGATTCAGAGCAACAAATTCACATACCTAAGCAATTGGTATGTGTTTTCCTCCACTTTCTGATCAGCCATATTTTCTGGACAGTAATATGCTCATTTGCTAAAGTCCCTGTAACAGATTCTCTTCCCAAAGCAGTCTTAGATACAATGATTCATGCAGGCCAATTACCACCCTCAATACAGGTCTTGTATCACTTGCCTCTTTGCCTTGGGGACTTCTCAGTCTCCTTTCCTTGAACCTTTTGAACCAATTCAGATTAATTCAATTTATCAAGCATATATTAAGAACCTAATATGTGAAGAACACTATTCTAGGTCCTGGGGGAAGTACAAAATCTAGAAAAGATTTTCTTCGTTGAATTTTTAATCTAGTAGAAGAGTAAGACACAAAGGAAGATACATTACTATAAGTTATTCTAATATAACTGCCTTGGGCAGTTAGATGGTGCATTGTATAGAGCTCAGGGCCTGGAGTCAGGGAGATCTGAGTTCAAATATGACCTCAGATACTTAGTAGGTGTGTAACCTGGGCAAGTCCTTTAACCCTATCTGCTTGAGTTTCCACATCTGTATAATGAGCTGGAGGAGAAAATGCAAATCACTGCAGTACCTGTGCCAAGAAAACCTCACATGGGATCACAAAGGGTGGCACATAACTGAAATAAATGAACAGTAAAAATAAAAAATGCCTTAGAAATGTGGGGGGTGAGGTGGGGAGAGGGATGTGCTGTGTAAAGGGGAATCTTCTTACTAACAATGGGGTACCAGGGAAGTCTCTCTGGCATTTAATTTAAGCCTTAAAGCTTGGGTAGATAGGGGTATGTTCAGGGAAGAGTAGCATCTCTGGTCAGAGTGCTTGCCAACTCTTTTTCAAGACTGCTCACTCACTTTTGGCATCCCCCGGTTACCCAACTCTTACCTGTGGCTCCAAGAAGTCGTAGCATGCACAATGGCCACACCCCAGTAAAATCATCTCAGCAGACCAGCTAAAACCATGTTGATGGTAGCTGACAGATCTTAGACACTTTGGTGAGTTGAGGAATGCTTACCTCAAGCATGTGAAGACCTCTTCTAGAGGAATGGGTGGACAGGAACAATTTGTTCCAAGGAACAGAAAGGCATCTAAAGCAAGTGCTATGGATTAATTAGAGCTTGGTCAGACATTGAAGAAACCAATGTCATCCATTCCATCTGGGACACTGGATGCAATCATCTTGCCTTTTGTCTTGCCAAGGGACTTCAATGGCTCTGGAAGAGAATGTGAAGCTAATGACTTTATGCAGCTCTGCCTTATTTAAATCCAACTCGGGCACCAGTGAAAATATCACTCAAAAGTGTTATCATTGGTATTACCTGAAAATGAAGAATTAATGACAACAACAATTTGTTGACTTCATCAAGTTCTAGAACAGCATAGAGTTACCTTAAAATGATATTTAATCAATAACAGGAGTTTGGCTTAATTATCCACTTTCAAAAAGGAAAATGAATGATGAATACATATTGTCCAGACTACACTATAATCGACGGACAGTCTGTAGAGCTGATTCAACATCTCTTTCTCTCTCTCTCTCTCTCTCTCTCTCTCTCTCTCTCTCTCTCTATATATATATATATATATATATATATATATATATATATATATATATATATACATATATATATATATATATATAATGCAAAATTGCTTTTGGGAAATTGTTCATTTTTTCAGTGTCCTCAAGATTTACCCTGAAGCAAAACCCCATATTTTAAATATCAGTATTCACTCTCTGATGCTGCATGAATATGGATCATAAAATACTAGAGTTTTCAAAAGAATTGATTATAAGGATAGCTTAAAAAGGGAATGAACTGCCTATGGTTCCTCTGGATAGGTTGAAAAATGTTTCTAAAGAAGAATCATAAAGGAAAATGAGTGATGGAAAAGATATCAATATTTGTATGATCAGAAAACTCAAGATTGTTCTGGTCACAGAGCTAGAATTAAGGATGACTGATAGACCTCCCATATGCTCCATTGGTATCTTTGCAATTGAGAGATCTAGAGGAAAACATCCAGCACACCAAGGGTACCCCCATAGAAGGTTTATGGGAGAACAGGTTCACCAAGGATAAGTTGAGATCTAAATTGTTGAATGGAATGTCATCACTCATGAGCTCACAGGCTCATTAATTATCATGGAAGAGGTTAGTAGGAAATTATTAGCAACAATTTTAATACCTAAGATTTATATAGCACTTACTATGTGTCTGGCACTAGATTATTTGTCTATAATATATTTCAACGAACATCATACCTTTGAATTTTCAACAGCAGAACCTTGAAATATCCAGTTCCAACAACATGGACCTCCTATTTAACTAGATGTGACTAAAACAGAGCTAGTGTTTCATTAGGGTCATTGAGAATAAAAACGAAACTGAGATTGAAAGACCCAATCAGAATCCCATGGGTGTCTGAAAACATTAGGAGACTAAGGAGGAGTGAGATCATTCAGGACAATGGAGGCAAAACAGTAAGATGTAAAGCCTACAGTGGGTTCACCAGGAAGCCAAGATCACAAAATCTTTACAGAACTTTAGAGATAATCTAATTTGTCAAAGACTTCATTTGGAGATAATAAAGGTAAATCCAAGATAGGTTAAGAGATTTGCCTAAGATCACACAGTTTCACAATTCTTTAATTAACTCATATTTTGAAGTCCTATGTTTAATCGCCATTCCACTTTGCTCTTTATCTTTGGGTATCAGAAATAGGATTTTAAAATAATTTTTATTTCAATTTATTTGAATCACTACCAAATCTGAGAAACCCAAATATAGGGATTTCCTCTAGCTCTACCATTTTATTCTGCTTTTTATTGAAAATTATGAAAAGACAAACAGAATTTAGCTTTAAGCTAACTCATGTTCCATGTCAAATTCTACAACTAGTTATTCACTATGTATGTCCAGACTTCTCTGCTCCAGTCTAGACTCACCTATCACTGATATTTTTATAAAATGCTATCACCAGACTTTCTGTGTCAAAGAGTTGAAAGAAATAAAATGCACCATTCTTTTATAGGAAAAATAAACTCTCAAATCAGTTCTACCCCTATGCTAACTGTTCCTTTCATTACCATAAGGTGGTTTCCTTTGACTTATAGAGGTTTATCTGGCTCATAGGAAGACTTTCAAAAAAAGCAGCAGTGAAATGAAAGGTAGTAGGAACTCATTATCACAGTGGAAGGGACCTGAAACTGAACTCAAAGCTACAGGTCAAAGGGTACCTCACACTCAGGAGGCTAAAGAGAATAAGCTCACTTGGCGTATCTCCTGGAAGGCAGTAGCTTTGTGTGGATTTTCTTTTCCTTTTCTTGGCTGTCTAAAGGCAGTCTCATTGCTACTTATATTCAAGTAAGATATTTCATCTGACAAGGAACATACAGTTCAAATAAGCTGGGCTTGGCCATGGTAAGAATGCCTTTGATTTAACTGCATTTTTTGCACTAAGGAAAATCCTCATCCAAAGAACCCTTCATCAACGATAAACACAAATTGTTGCCTTTCTAAGATACTGAGGGAGATATTTTCTGCCACCTAAAAATCAAGAGGTGAATATATAACATTTACACTTTTAAAAATGAAATGGACACACACATATCTGCCCTCGAGCTTATCAGAATTCAAGTGCCTGGATGCATCAAAGGGATGAAGGGGCGATTGAGCTACCTTGATTTTGAACTTTAAAAAAAAAAGATCCTTTCCTTGAATTTAAAGTAATTGAAAAGCACAGGATGTCACCCTGAGACCAAACTGCTCATCTCATCATAAAAAAGATACCTAGAGAGATATAGTTATGATAGTATAGGTCATAGGGATGAAACTGGATCTATGATTTCTTTGGTATAAGGAACTCTCAATGAGGAAACTCCCTCTTTCAATGCAAAGCCATTCCTTCTCTGTAGAGAGTTATAGAGGGATGTTATAGAGGTTAAGTGATTTGCCTAGGGTCACACAGCCAGTATGAGTCAGAAGCTAAACGTGAACACAGATCGTATTGTTTTCAAGGTCAACTCTCAATCCACTAAGTCTCACTGTCTATCAATAGTTATCAATAATGAAACCAGATTTAATTAGCTGATTTTTTTCTAACTTCTGTGGTTAAAAGATCAGAGAAGGGAGAAGAGATAACAAAGGTGAATGAAGGTGGAATCATACCATCACGAGAAGCTGGGAGGTAAAGTGACCTTGAAACCAAGGAACCAAACAATATTAAGAAGGAATGGGTGTTAAATAATATAATATGCTGAATGTTCAAAGAAAAAGAAAATAGAAAAAAGGTATCATTGTGAAAGCAGAAGCCAGATTTCCTGGGATTGAGAGGATAATTGTTAAGTGGAAAGTGGGAGTATGACTCAATTCAGAAAGTTTGGTAAGGAAATTATTGGAAAGAGTTTGGATCCTAACCAGAGGGGTCAACCGGGTCAATTATAAATATTTTCAAAGTAGAAAAAGTTCAAAAGCAGGAAGGGAGAGAGTAGAAATGAGCAGGATCAGACTATGGGCCCGGGTTGGAATATGTGTATTCACATGAGGACTTCATGAGGAATTCACTATAGATCCAATAACAAAGAAATTGAGTTTTTATCATTAGAGGAGGTAAATACTTCTCTTTGAAAAAGCTGATGCCTTTATTTCTAATTTATAAAATCTTCTAAAGTGACGAGTAGGGTAGGCTATTATTTTGTCAAATTTCACAGAAAGAGCTAGAGTCTCCTCCATAAACCTGACACTTTCATTCACAGACCAGGATATTCAAAGCAAAGAGTGCCTACTCTGTACTATATGAATACTGTCCTATTGCTGTGGAGCTTATAAAGATTAATAAATATTCTTGATCTTTAAGAAGTTTTAAATCAGTTGGAAGTTATCTGACATGTACAAAAAATAACTACAATACAAAATAGAATATAGGAAGTGGCATAAAATAAGTAGTGGTTAAAATATTAAAGAAATTCAGAGAAAGGGCATATAATTTTCAGATGTAAGGGACAGTAACAATGGTAATCAAGAATAATAACTAATATTTGTACAATGATTTAATATCTGTGACCTACTTTACATGTATTATTTCATCTATAACTTATAATAGTCCTACTTATGATATAGGTACTATAGATATTATTAGCCCCATTTTAGAGATGAAGAAACTGAGATTCAGGAATATTAAGTAACCTATTCATCCATTATCATACAGTTTCAAAGAAAGGAGAGGAATTGAGGTCTTCCTAAATTTAATCACAATTTTTTAAAATTTCCACTATGTAAACTGTGCTTTTATAGATGGGCATACATTCAAAATACAGAGGTGAAAAGAGGACATTTCTGATGGAGAAAATGTTTTAAATTAAAACCATTTGTCAATAAGGGTTTGTAATGATTGATCATCAGATTATCCAATTTGACTGAAGAGAACATGGAATAAGATTAATTTTAAAGAAATTATTACTTTTTTGATGGGTTGTTACCCTTCTTTGAAGATGACCAAAAATGACATCTCCATATTTGAGTCAATTTACAGTGTCCAACTGCACCTTATCAGACCATTACAAGCTTGGAATGCTCCACCACAGGTCAAGCACACATAGCCCACGAGAACATCTTGAAATTTGTACATCTTGCATTTCTTTTGAGCTACTTTAATTCTGCTTTGCTCACAAAGCACAGCACATTCTCTAATGAGGGCACACCATGCGAGGTGCTCTTCTGCCGGTGTCTCCCACACTCTCATACAATCAGTTCCGAAGATCTTAAGAGAGACCTTGAAAGTGTCATTGTATCACTTTTTCTGACCATGATATGACCGCTTAACTGTGTGAGCTCTTCATAAAATAGTCTTTTTGGCAAGTATAGATTTGTCATTTGAACAATGTGACCAGTCCATCAGAGCTGTGCTCTCTGCAGTAGAGTCTGTATTGGTTAGAAAATAGGGCACTATAGAGGATTGACAGAATTAAATGGATGGATAGGAATGAAGGTAAAGGGTATTTAGGAAGCTATTGCAATAGTCTAGTCAAGGGACAATGACAGTGTTACCTAAGGGTATGACAGTATGAATGGTGAGGAGATCAATGCAAGAAACACTAGGAACACAATATAACAAAACTTGGAAGTTTATCTAATCAATGACCAATTTCCATGAATTTCTTAAATCCATGTAACATTTCTTAATCCATTCGCTATTCCCTATTTTCTACATCATCACCCTAATATAGACCTTCATTAGTATTAGTGAAAACAACATAAACATATCCTAATGTGTATTTCACTTTCCATTTTCTTTCTTCTTCATTACATCTATACCAACACGACTGACTAATCTTCTTATGCATAAATCTTGTCTTATTATTTTTCTGCTCAAAAGCCCTCAGTAGCTCCCTATTGATTCTAAATAATTCCAATGTCTTCGTGTGACATCAAGTCTATAAATTTGATTTCTTTCACCTTTTCTTTTTCTTTCCTGTTTTATATTTCTTCCCCCATAGCTTCTTCACTCTAGCTAAACTTGATTGAAAATATCCTAGACTATTCCATGTTTAAAACTTGGACGTTTGTTCACATTATCCTTTTTCCCTTTCATGTCCTCTGTCCTGAAATTTGCTTGTTGAATCCCACTCCATCATTTGAAACCCAATGCAATTTCTAGCTCCTCCATATGGAATTCTTCCATGCTTCTATCGTTGATAATTTACCTTCATAGAATTTATTTTGTTTTACATCTCTCTATTACACTGACCCTAACATTTAGTGCCTGGGAGTGCTGAACAAAAGGAGGAATTCAGAAATACTTTGGTAGGGCAAGGTATAGGTTTTGCTTTGGATAAATGAATTTGACTTTCTGGAGGAGTGTTCAAGTAAAAGTAAGTAGGAAGCAATTTAAAATACAGAACATAAGCCTTGAACTAATAAAAATTTGTTACTATTTAATACACAACTGGAAAATTCAGGTTAAATTTAGAGTGTATGGTTATTTATTTAGAATTAATTAATTGTATCATCTTTCAAGCAGTCCTATGCTGTTTGATTTCATTGGTTTCCAACCTTTTCAAGGATTAGCTATTTCAGTATTTGGACATTATCTCTGATCTCATTAATGTAAGTACTGCGGTGCAGATTGCAACCCATCCATGCCCTTGCCCTCTCATCTTGTGTGACTTTTGCCCATGTCCTCCAATTAAATCATCCACAGCAGAGACACAATATACCAGAGACCTTCCATTATATCTCTTATTATTAAATAGATACCCATTGATGTGTAAGTTATTTACCTCTCACTGTTAAAACATGACTGATCATCCTCCTCTTCCAGAAATACCTCACTGATTGGTTCAAATGTACTGTTTCTCCAGAAAAAAATTTTCATTGTTAGTATGTCATGTCCTATTCACACTCACCATGTGTAACTTTATTTCTTCAGAGAATTTGCTATTATAAGATTCATGACCAATTCACCTTATTAGTAAAAGTTTGGAATGAACAATAGGGATCGTTATTTTAGGGAAAAACTTGGGACCCTTAAAAGCACTATAGTCTTTCCCAAATTCAGTATCACGTACTCTTTTCCTATCCAGTTCACAATTCAGTTCATCACTTATCCAAACTGCCAACCCCAAATACTACATTAAGTATGAAAATCTACTTTAATATCAAAACTGATGTTTTAAACTTCTACATCATATTATAGTATTTATATTTATGTGCCTATTTTCTTGGAGCTAAATATAGTTTACAATGTAAACATTGGGTATATATGTGGATTTGTGGATACCTTTGGCTTTTAAAAAAAATTTAAAAACTTTTTCCTCTTCCCCCAAAATGATTAAAATGAGGATAAAATGACAAATGATTATTATGATTACTGGGAGCAGAATAGTGTCACTGATGATTTTTGGGTACCTATCAACACATATTTTTAATAGCAATAATATAATTTTTGGTGTTATTCTTCTACAATTTGAAAATTTTGCAGGTTAATAGACTATATAATTGTAGAACTTGAAAGAGGAGTCATTTAAGGTCATTAAATATTCAGCAATCCATATACATGGGCAGTATTACATTTTTGTTGTCTTATACAAAACATTTTCAAACAATCTCATCTAATCTCTACAATGACACTGTGAGGAGGGAGGGTAGATATTAGTATATCCATTTTGCAGATAATTGGTATTAGTGTAGCCATTTTTTAAAGCTCAGAGAGTTTTTCTGGCCCAATGACAGAGAGCAAGAAAATGTGGAGATGGGAGACAAACCCATTTTCTGATGCCAAGTGCAGCCATTTTCTCAATTAGAAATAGTTCTCAATGACGTCTTAAGGGTCACAAGTATTGACATTAAAAGGATAGGCTTTTGGGGTTAGGACATTAGGGCTTTCCTGGATTAATTGACAGCAAATATATCATGAGCCTCAGACACTCAGCTGCTTCTTTGCTAAAGAGTTCTACAAGATTTTCTTATTTTGCAAGTTCTATCCTGATTCTGATCTTAGATGCTGATTTTGCATTAGTTTTCCTGACTTTAGTAATGAGCTCTGTGCATGGCCTCAAGTTTTCTCAACAAAGTAGGAGATTTGAACATCCCTTGTGAGATTTGTGTTGGATGCTGAAGGGGAAAAAGAGGAAGGGAAAGAGAGAGAGAGAGAGAAAGAGAGAGAGAGAGAGAGAGAGAGAGAGAGAGAGAGAGAGAGAGAGAGAGAGAGAGAGAGAGACTGGTTTACAACATTTGCAGTCAAGAATAAAATAGAGAATAAAAGAAGGCCAAAGCTAAGGATTATCAAGTAATACTGCAGCTCAGCTGAAATTACACAACATAAATTTATAATGGACAATATTTGCATAATTCCATTAATCTCCCTAAAGATGCTGAGCAATTTGAGAACAGGAATGGATAAAAATGTGAGAGGTTTTCCAGAATTTCAGATTAACATGTTGGGAATGGTAGAAAGTTAAGGATGGAAGATGACTATGGATTCTTGGGTGGTATCTAGTAAATTATTGAAATGGCTGACCATGATGCCTTCAATAGATTTGGACAGTAGAGTTGATTCAAGGGAATAGGAATACAACATCTGTTGGTGAAAGGGAGAATTGAAAGGTGTGCATGTGTGTGTGTGTGGGTGTGTGTGCATTTTCATCCATCCAAGCATCCACATATAAAAGCATCCACACCCACATGCATCCACACATACTCATAGACATATATACATGAATGTATATATACACACACACTGAATTACTTCTAAGATCTTAAAATCTAAAATCATATTTTCTAACACAGAGATAAATATAGATGGGTTTGTATGTATATGTTAAAGAGTATGTTAGGATATAGTTAGTATATATAGGTTAGATACATGTATGTGTATGAGCATGTGCACATATATGCATACATACACATATACACACATGGGTATGATTCTGGATTTTAAGACCTTAGAAGTAATTTAGTTCCATGAGAAGGTGAAACATGAGATATTTCTTATGTTTGGAGTAGAGATAGAGGTCACTGGAGTAAACCTTAACATTGTCCTATCCATTCATTGTAACAGCAAATGGAGAATCTAAGTCATATAATCTGATAATCTAGCATAGTCAGAGACTTTGGATGTGAGGATGTGAATAAGGCTAATAAGGGACAAAAGAGATACCTTATTGATGGATAATCTAGAATCAGCAATATGGATAAAAGAGAATATACCAACCCATTGTCTAAGGCAATGAGATAAATGCTGGAGGCCAAGTATGGTGAGTGGTGATGGGAGAGGGTTGAGAACTATGTCATATCCTCAGCAGAAATCCAGGTTTCAAATCTAGTGAGGAGGAAAGGGAGTAGTCAATGAAAGTCACATGTAAGAAAGTTTGCTGAGAAAAGTGGAGATTAGCAAGGACATGATAGGCTAGACTGAGGAGAGTGACAAGGTAGGAGAAGGTCTGTGGGGAAACAGGGTTTATGAAGATGGGGAATTCAGAGTATAGAAGTAGTAGAGATACAGAGCCTACATACTGGGGTCTAGGGAAGCAAGTTAGACAAACTGGATTGGGAAAACAGAAAGATTGACATAGACTGAAGCAGCACAACTATAGAGAAACTGTTCTGTGACTAAGGAAGGCAAAGAGAACATGATCCAGTAGATGGGGTATTTTAGTAGGAGTAAACATTATCCGGATTCAGATTCTGCCTTAGACGTATTAATTTTGCTACCCTAGGTGAGTCTGTTAATTTTTGTGTCTCAATTTCCTCTGTTGTAAAATTAAAAGTTTGTATTTGATGACTTCTAAGTATCTTTCTGATTCTAAATCTATGATCCTATTAATTTAAGAATAATAATTTCTAACATATAATATAATAATATAACATATAATGATAACATATAATATAATAATTTCTAACATACGATAATATAACATAATATGATAATACCATGTGATATGATATAATAATAATTTCTGACATATAATAATATAACGTATACTATAATAATAACATAATATAATATAATAATAATTTCTATCATAGAAGCTCCATATAATATTGTGCTGCCTAAAGTTCACGAAATGCACGGTTGTTTTTCAACTGAGAAGTCCCTGAATGCTCTATGGAATGGAAATAAACAAACACAAATAAAACTGGGCAACTATTATATCATCAATGTGTTAGATTCCCCTATACCCTTCTGGGAAACTGATTAAGAAGCAAATCAACATGCTTTATAACTAAATTGATTGGTTAACGTAATACTGCAGGAGGAATAAATACAATTTCAGACTTAATCACAGTTTCTTTGGCAAGATGGATCCCTAAGGATCAATCTTTCTATAATGCTTCTTGATCAGTCAATCTCTTCTTAAGACTTTCTCCATTATTTCTGGCATCTGACCAAGGTATGAAGTCCTTTGTAGACATGCAAAGAGTTAATTTTTCTTAACTTGAGACATTTGTAAGATAAATAGGAAAAATCTATTTTGTGTTAGAAACCTAACACCTGCAGTTGCAGAAATATTAAAAATAAATGTGTTCTATAAATTGATTGAATAAGAAGTCAAATTGTCAATTTTACATCATGTAGGGCATCTGGAGGTTTTGAAATTGGCAAACTGTGAGCTTTGTCAGAGAAAGAAAAAAAATTCCCCTTCATATGAAAATGAGAGAATAAAATGAGTTCAAATGAGATTGAATATCAACACTAGGCATTTTTTTCATGGTAACATTTCAGTCCAGCAAGAAATCAAAACCTACAAGGGCATATGTGGCATTTTATCATTTTCAAACATGTTTACAAACAGTTTCTTGTTTGATCACCACTGCAATCAGTGAGGGGAGAGGGCAAAGTAATTATATTTGTATAATTTGCCATTTTAGAGATGAGAAAACTTAGTTTTGGAGAGCTTAAGGGACAGACTCAAAACCACACAACTAATAAGTGGTAAAATGACTAAAATTTTCTACTCTTTCTTCTATGGTATATGATCTTTATCTCTGTTCTGTATTGAACTTCAGATGGAGATTTCCAAGAGCAATACTTAGATTTTATGAGTCTTTCTAATGTGAATACACATGAACATTTCCTTGTTATTCTTCAGTTCTAAAAATTTCAATTATTTTGAAGCATTTTAAGAAATTGCAACAGGAAAAATATTTTAGAATTTATTTAGAATTATACTTTAGGATTATACTTCCAAACCCAATTGAGAGTAATTTTTGCTATGAACTTTTTAATAATGAATAGTAAATCGATTCCTGTATATTTTTCAAAAAGAATTCATATGAACAGAAGCATAGTCACTCCTTGAAGCATTTAAACTTATTTATTTTTCAAGTTTCATGATTTCACATGGTTTATACATTGAAGGAACCTAGTTCTTATAGCACTTGAAGAGTCTGATTTCTGAAAAGACTTAAGAAGTAGAATAGACGTGGATATGGGATAGAATATACCAAACTAACTTTATTTTTTCCATTTATTTAATATTTAATTTTTCCATCAATTACATATAAAAACAATTTTAATATTCTTTCTTCTTTCAAATTTTGAGTTTTAAATTTTCTCTCCTTTCCTCCCCTCCCCCATTAAAAAGGCAAGGAATTTGAGACAGACAAACCAATATTCTTAAATTTAAAAATGAGCTGATTGATCTTAAGCTATGAAATTTAACAACTTCATTAAACTATTTACACTTTGCAAAAAAAACCAAGGTACAGAAAATATTTTACAAATAGAAATAAATAAAATCCTTAAACTTTTTCTCAGGAAATAGTTACAGACTGTTGTTTTCAGATTATTCTCAGAAATCCAGTAGATGAAATGTAGCTCCATAGTTCTCTCTAACATAATTCTGAAAATACTGTTAGGACTTTTATCATCATCACCAGCAACATTTACTTTAGCACTCTTCAAAGAACTTCAGACAGGAACTATTTGAACTCTTTTTTTCTTTACAGACTTCTTCTTTGTTCAGGTTAGGACAAGTTAAACCATTTATCTGTGATCTAGGTATATTTCATTAATATATCACTTTCTGATTTCATCTTGAGATGTTATGAATATGAGTCATCTCCATCATTTCATCATACTTTATGCCTGCAACATCTTGCTCAGACCAACTGCAACTGTCTCGCTGAAGGCTTCAAATTTATGTAGAGCATGTCCCCAATAATGGTACTACAATGAATCCTGATATTAAATGGCTGCATTTTTATCTAGATTTGAAGTATGGCCAAATCTTTTCGAATTCTATCAGATAAAATGTCAACTGTACATAATCGTCTCATTATTCCATATGTTACTGTAAGTGATATGATGTTTATTTATAGATGTCTATAAATGTTAAATACTAAAATTAGACATTGCTACAATAAAAAAAGACTAAAAATATTCTTTGAGCCATATCCATCTTCACTTATAAGACAGACAATTGCCCAGCCTTCTTGGGCTTTCAAGAAATACATACTGAGCCTCACAGGAAAGAGTGAACGAGGAGTATCAATGGATCTGTATCAGGAAAAATGGGACAGGAGGAATGGGACTTATAAGGGAGATTAAGAACTACATGGAAGATGACCTGAACTGGATAATAATTAGAAGAAACACACACAGACACACACACACATGTGTGTGTAAGCATTCACACACACACAAATAAGCATAAAGTTATTTTCCTTTTTAAGAAAAATATCCAAAATCTAGCTCTTAAGTGAATTCATCATAAATAAATATTCATAAACTTAGAAATTCTCTTCCTACCCAAAACTATACTTTACAAAGAAAATGGACTGTGTTGTGTTGATCTCTCATATTGTGATGATCTGATTTTATGTTCTGTGATGCTTGCCATTCATTTCTTTAAGGTTTGTTGAATCTGCCAATTTATGAAAAGGAATTTTCAGTGCTCATGGAGAACCCCAATGTATCATGAACAATGGTAATTTTTATACTATCCAGAAGTTAAAAACAAGAAAAGGAAACATTGACAGAAGACATAAAACACGTTCTGATCTTAGGCTATGGATACTTCATAATGTCAAGAGAATGTTAAAGTATATGAAGCCGCGGAAAAAATTTGTAGACTTGGATGTAAATTATGAAGCACTTTGAATTTTCAAACATAAATAAAGAGTAAATAATGACTAACAACTTAAATGAAAAGTAATTATATTTACAGATAGTGGTGCAAAAGATTTAAGCAGACAGGGTAATTTGATTATGCAACAAAACAATTTGGATCCAGAATAACCCTAGACTGGCACAACTCAAAGTAATCAAAATGGAATTGGGTTTTCAATACGATAATGTTTTTGTCAATAAACATTCTGAGAAAAGACGGCTCAGTGCAAATCTTGTAGACTGGTGTTCTATTAGACTGGTAAGGTGAGATGGTGAGGAAATTTGAGATAAAATGGTGGAAAGAGATACAGAGTCAAGTCATAGTTCTATTATATACTGGACTGAGTGACCCTAGGTAAGTCATTTACTATCTCAAGACCCCAGGAAGCTCTCTAAAACAATAAGTTTTAGAGCAGTTGTCAATTTGCTTTGATTAGTTGAAGGAGATTCCACACTGGGAGTTACTTATATTAATAAAATAACAGGTCCAGACCCCTTCCTTCCTCCTAATAAAGAGGAAAATTTAAATTAGAAACAGATCTGAGAGAATGAGTGTAATTTCTTTTTGAATGAGTGTAATTATAAAATGAAATCAAGAAACATTTCTAAGTGCCCTCTATGAGCCAGGCACTGAGCTAAAGTCTGGGGATACAAAGAAAACCATAAAGACTATTTTTGTCATCAAGGATTCAGATAATTAACAAGGTGGGACTTAAGACACCACTTTCTGCTTCTTGTACACTTGTCCTAAGGTGGATGTCAGATAAAGGATAATCTGTTTTTGGGAATTCTTTGAGTAAAATTGATGGAGGATTCTAAGTGACTGGTCAGGCAGCTTGGTTAACACCACTGCTGATGACAGAGCCATAATTTGGGATTTTTCATATCTAACCACAAAGTTTTCTGAAGCAGGTATCTGGATAGAAGGAAGAATGCCTCCCAAGGTTGGGACTAGGGAGGAAGAGAGATGGTTCAGTGCTAAGTTCACTGCACCTTACCTCCTGGTAGCTTCCTATTTTAACTAATACTAGTGACTTTCTCTAAATTAATTTTAATTCATGTTTTACATATAGTCTAGCTGTTAAAAAGTAAACACTTCTAGATGATAAACCAAGACAGTAAGGACTTCAATTTATTGCTCCCAGAAGAATATCTGCAGGGAATGATCCAGGGTTACATGGAAGTATGAATTGGGAAGTTGAACTGGAAATGTCTCTGAAAGCTTAATCTCTTTGAGCCTGTGCTAAATTAATGAGCAATGAGACTACTTTCCAGCAGAATTTGTGTCTAGATATTTCCCCAAAAAAGGTTATGAAGAATGTTTTAATGTTTTGCATACTACCCAGCTAAAAGTATATGTGTAGGGGTTTTTTTTTGTGTGTATGGAAAACCTGGTGGAGGGAGGGAGGAGGGAAGACTACACACAAAAAAAGTATAAAGGTAAAAAGAGTGATCTTGGAAGAATTCTCTTTGGAGGGAAAACTTTATAATAGAAAGTTCATTAAAACCTAGATTAATTAACTGGGTCATATTTTCTGCATGTTTCAAGTATACCTACATAGTATTCATTTGCACACTGTGGCCATGCCTACAATAATTTACAAAGAACCAGGGAAGTCAATTGGAGAATAAAAATCAATTTAATTTTTTGGTGTAATGGAGACCAAGCAGTTGATGAGGTGACTATATTTGGACTTTGTAACTTTTTCTTTTAACTTGTTGGAGACAAAGGTAGAGACTGTTTACATTTTCTGAAAATGACTCATTTGAGGTTACTGGAGTGAGGAGTAATGAGGAATATCTTCATTTAGGATGGTTGGAGTCAAGAAAAAAATTTTATGAAATGGTGAAGATTGTCCATATTCCATCTATGTCTTTATATCTTATGCTATCAGGAGGTATTAGGAAGAATCAAATGCAAAAGACAGTATTTTTACCCAGAAAGACAAAGGGAAAGGGTAGAAACTTTCAAACTTTCTAAAATTCAAACAAGAGAATAATTAGTCAAAACAAAAATGAATCATTCTACTTGTTTACAATTGCAATTTCATTCTACAAATATGCAAGAATTCTTCATGTATATGCTATTAATTGTTTGGCTCAAAGAATAATCCTTTTATAACTGCTTCAAAATGCTTCTTTTTCTCACTCAAAGAAAAAATACTTTTTTAGAATATCTCAAAAGGCATGTTTAAGGATTGATTAGATTGGCTATACAATTGTGAAAATATTATATCAGTCATTTCATTGTGTGATTCTTCATCTAGCTATAATCTACATTGCTTCTACCTCATTCCCACAAATTATGCTGTTTCCTTTTTCATTAAGAGGCTGCTAATTCTAATTTTAATCCTCCATTTGAATAACTCTAATTTAAAATTGCTCATGAGTTTTGGCAATATTTAGTTCTAATTTAAAAAGTAAATATTGCTTTTATTTTAGCACATTGGCTTGAACAGACTCCTGCATTTATCATGTCCTGGCATTGATTAGTCTACTCATGGTTCAATTGATTCAGACATTTTTACCCAGATAGCCATATTCCCACTGAGCATTAAAATGTGCTTCCAAACTGTTTAAGCCTGTCTTGGCTAAAAAGCAGCTTAGTTGCAAACTTTGTATTCAGCAGGCACTCCTGTTGCCTGAGCAGTATGCTTAATGTTAACAGTACATGGCAAATGCCAGGGTGCTGCCAGTCTGCAGAAGTTGAAAGAAATAGAAGGGAAGTATTTTGAGGTTTCTTTCTCTAAACCACAGGGTGTCGATGGAAACAAACACGGCAGACCCATCAGGCCTTCACATTTCCCCTAAGTGCCAAGAGGCGGTTCTTTCTCAGTCACCACAATTGTTCCTGTTTAACATGGCAGTCTTAAGCCAGACATAATTAGTCTTTTTCTTGACAAATCATTTGTGCCAAGTCTTGACAGGTTGGAAACCGAAACGGTTATGCTGCATTCTTTAGGGTCTGAACCAGACAAGATTTTTTTAAAAAAGAAATAAAAATGAAAGCGAGTACATGGTAAGCTGTAACAGAACCGCATCTCCACAGTGAGTACAAAGTTCATGTCATGTTTGATCAAAATAATTATGGATGATTTTATTGTTTTTTGCTTTGCTGTTGCTGTAACATTTAATCGTGTATGTGTATACTTAAGTATCATAGATGTTTATAAGAGCAATATGGCATATAAGACTAAAAGATCTGAGAGTAATTTAATGGTTAGGAGAGTCCTAAAAGACAAATAATGTAATATATTTGTATTTTACCTTTAATAATAATGATAGTTCACATTTACATCATACTTTAATGTTCACATATCATTTTACATACACATTTTCATTTGATCTCACACTAATCCCTTCAGTTAGGTACTGTTATTAGTATCTATTTTAAAGATGAGGAAAATGAGGCTAAAAGAGAACCAGAGACTGACTCAGGGTCAAAACAGCTAGTATCTAACGAAGTATTTGCACATATATTCTTGCCTCCATATTCATCACTTTAACTACCATTCTATGCTGCCTTTCTTTGGATAGCTTGGACCAACAAAAAAAGATCATTTGTTTTTATCAGTGATTTCAGAGATTAGCTATTTTTAGCACAATTAAAATTATATGTACAGTCCCAGTGAATATTATAGCACAGATTTGTTGAAAAGAAAGGTCAAACTTCTTGATATTTTACGCTTTTTTCCCACTTGCATGGAAGTGAAAGGGGGCAACAAGTAGTATTACTTGACAAATTACTTAGAGTTGAACTCTTAATTTGGAAATGTGTGGGTAATTATAATTATTTGTGATATGGTATTAGATATTTTGCAACTAATCATTATTTTAAATTGGTGTCTTTTGGTTCTGTACTGTGCACTCCAGTATATCTATAAATACTGGTGGGATTTTATTTGGATAGAGTGTTGTTCCTGGAGATAGGAAGATCTGAGTTCAAATCTAGTTTTAGACACTAGCTGTGTTACCCTGGGCATGTCACTAAACTGATATGTGCTTCAATTTACACATCAATAAAATGAGGATAATAATATATACTTGCCAACATTGTTGTGAGGCTAAAATGAGAAATTGTAAAAAAGCACTTTACAAACCTTAAAGTACTAAATAATGCTAGGTATTATTTCAATGACTATTTTTACTTGCTGTTATTATGATTTGTTTACTATTGTTTGGATATGTTGGATTATATTGATCCAACATTTGATAATACTTCCCCTTAAATTTGCAGAAATGTGTTACCTTCCGATGTTAACTGTTTGTCTTTGGGCACGCTAGAACAGTCAAATGATTTTTTTTAACTTCTTCATTGGTGCCTCTCTTTGGAGAACTTGGATAAAAAAATTATTGGTTTTTTCTCAGTGATTTCAGAGAGTTGTTATTTTCAGAATATCAAATAAAATATGAGTCCTTTATTCTGGCACTCAGTCTTCCATCATTTGTCTTGGACTACGTGTGCTGCTTTATCTCAAAATCTTTCCCTTCTTATATTCAACATTTTAGTTAAACTGTCAATTGACTTTGACCTTCTTCCTCTTTCACCCATTCCATCACTTTTAATTGGTGCTCTCACATCTCTGTCTCTTCTCTTGTCATTAGAACAGAATCTCTCTACATACATCTCATATCCTTAAACTTCACCTTTTGAAATTCCCTTCCCCTCAAGGCTTATTGCCAATGCAACCTCCTACTAGAAGACATTCTTCATCCTTCTTCCATTCCTCTCTTCTCAAATTTCTCATCATACTATCCCTGGTACGTAATCCCTTGTGTGGCGGTTACTTATCAGGTGTTTTCTCCTCATTAGATTGCAGTGTCTTTGACGGCAGAGGCTGAGTCTTAATCTATTGTTTTACACCCAACAATAATCACAAGGCTTTGGACATGGGAGAGAAAATTTTTTTTTTTTTGTTTGTTTGTTTGTTTTAAGCTGAGTAGTTACTCTGCTACCATTTCATTTTGATTTTCTCTAGTTTCCTTGACATTTGTCCTGACATTTCTATCACCACCAGTTCTGTCTTTGCTAATATTGTTTGTCTTTTGGATTTGTCTAGGTCTATCCTCCTGAAGCTTTTGTTCTCCTTTATCTCCCTTATCTTAACATTTCTTTTCAATCCTCTCGACCATGCTGCATCATTTGTTAATTGGTTTAGAATCTCTTCAACCATATCCTGACCAAAAGGAAAAAAAAAAAGGACATGGTATTATGTTACATGGATATTAATTCTTTTCTAATATTTGAGAACTACTCATGACAGTGATAATCTTTGATTTTTTTTTCTTATGCTTAACATGGGAAGTCCTATTCAAAAAATAAAATGACTTAGAGATTTTTATAGACCTGGCCATGGGCCATAGTTCACTACTGCTGCCATGCTTACATACATACACACAAATATGTAACACATACATGCATATATACACACATATATGTATACATATCTATACAAACAACATAAAATATAAGTCAAAATTTAGGACTAATCAAGTACTAAATTAGTACTGAAAGTCCTTGGCATGGTCCTGGGTATAAGCATGATATTTTTAGCTTAAAAAATTGAAACCTCATCACAAAATCTTATGACTTTCAACAAATGACAACCCCTCTGGGCCTCAATTTCCTTATCTGTAAATTAAGTGGTACACCAAATAGTCTCACAGACCCTTTCATGCTTTCAAATTATGTTCTTAGGAATTCATTGATTAGAGATGATATATTCTAAAGAACTTTTACATTTACCCCTTATTCAACTGAAGAAGGAACCTAGGTTATTACATACAAAGTGATACAGTTAACAAGGTTGGAAATCAAGAACAAAAAAATCTTTTCATTGTCTGACACAAGGGTTCTCTTTGCACAGAAGGAAACAAAGGCATAGACTTTCTAAAATGGCTTTCACCTATTCAGAGGGAGGTTAAATCCTTCAACATAATTAGAAAGGTTAATGCTTATTTTTTCCCCACATCAATCCCTGCCTTTGTCATTATTTTGCATAGAACTAGAGAATATTTATTCCTGCAGATGGTATGAATCAAGAGAATATTTGCTTGCTTTGGTTAATTAATAAATTGAATGGTCCTTTAAAATAAAAACAAACCCGAACAATAGCAAAAAAAGAAACATTTTACTTTTGTTTTTAATTTAAAATCAAATAAAGGTGGCATGTTAAAAAAAAAAAACTAGGGGATTTTGGAGATATTTGTAGAGCAGAAGAGCAGAAATTACAATGTGCTCTAAGATGCCTTTAAAGGGTTAAACATAAACACTAGCTTTCAATAACTATGAGTGCAGTGAATCTATGGAAACTTAATGCTTTCTTTCTCCGGGATTTTTAGCCAATGTCAACCTTAAGTTGCCTTGTCTTAGATACAGCTAACACCTGTGAGTTCCTTGAGACTCTTTAAGTAGCGCAGGATTTGGGAAACGAGTTGGGGACTATACTGTGTGGTTAACTTTTTCAGAACATTCAGTGACAGATTCCCAGATCCTGATAACAGAGTATTGAGTTGCATGAGATCAAAATAATGAAATATGAGTGAACCTTAATTGCTGTGGTAATAGAGTTTACAAAAACATACAGATTATCCAAAAACCAATCTAGGAAAATCTCCTCATCAGGGAGCACCAAACTGCAAATTAATCAATACTGTTTACACTTCTACTGTTTTCTCTTATCATCTGTTTGTTTAAACTAAAGTCTTCAGTCTTCATTACAAGTCATTAATGCCTATCAGTGAATGGTAATGTGTTTAAATTCCTCTAGGTGCCTTAGAATTTCATAGCAGGCAGTGACTATTTTAATATAATTGTTATTGTGACCAAGTCAAAGAGTTTTACTTAAGTCTAACAATTAGGCATCCTTCACAATAGAATTCTAAACACAATTCCAATTTATGAATTGGCTATTAGTGCTTTTTTGGTATGGTTTTTCTCATACTTATTGTTGCGTTTCTGTCTGATTATATATAGATGTGTGTGTGTATGTGTATGTATATATATATATATATATATATATATATATATATATATATATATATGTGTGTGTGTGTGTGTGGGTGTATGAAAATCTTATATTAGTGTATTCACAAAAATATTTCCATGTGTTCCCAAGTATACTTATCAAGGTAAAGGAGTTATGTGGGAAAGAAGCATAAGGCACAGAATTATACAGTTCTGCGAAATGATAGAAATTACAGAAAAGTGTCTTTAAACGATTAACAAAATCTACCCAGCATGATAACTGACAGTGCCTGTGATGACTCTTTCTGGGAGGAGAATTTCATCCATTTTGCAAGAATAAGGACCTTACAGGGGCACCTGCTTTATGTTCTGTGTGCATGCATAATCTATGTTATTATTTTAGAAGAAACATTTAGAAAATAAGCCTCCATTCCAAGATTCTGTTTTAAATTCATAGGAAAAATATGGATACTGGCAGAAAAGACAGTAATAAACAACTAGAAAGTGAAAAACCAAGAGGACGTCTTAAATGAAACATCCAGAGCCTCTAACTGATATACCAGGAGTGCAGAAAGGATGTACTGCTTGAAAAGACACGAGTGCCCAGGGAAGCCATGTCTGTTTTCTCCAGGTTTTCACAATTTAGAATTGTGGATGCTTGAATGAGTAACTACAGTGGCTAATTGTGGCAGGATTTGTCTACTTGCTTCCTGTCTGAATTGTGCTAACCTCAAATTAATTTTCCTTGTTGCCTCTGTAAATACAGGTAATGGCATTCTACAGTTACCATGAAAATGACTTCAAACTCAAATAGATTTTAACTTAAGATTTAGAAATGTTTATAGCTATTGCGTGTGCACTTTAAAAATAATCTAGAGGTCAGAAAAGAGCAGGTGCAATTTCAGTGAAGTGAGTAGTTGAGTCATTTTGCTATGTTTTGGTTTCTAATGAATTTGTCTTTTTTCAGTTCAATCTCAATAATGTGGTTGCATGTATCATGTGGCATATGGATTCCTAATGGGTTTGGGTGGCATTTTAGAGAGCTGTAGTAGAACTGAGTTAAACTCAAGTGGGCATAAGCAGTGGCAGAGGATGTGGCTAGACTAAGATATAGCCTTGTGAGGGAGCTGAGGTTTGCCTTTTCTAATCCAGGAAAAAATCCTAGGTTCTACTTATTCTATATTTTCTTTTTGAATCTCTTAAGACCACTGAGGTGAAGAGTGCCTTTCCAACTTTAGATTAGATACTGTGACCTTTATAAAAAGCAAAACTTCCTACCACTATACATATCTGGGTGAGTTTGAATTGATCATCACAATGAATTCCACTGGGGGTTACCCACGAAGACCACATGGCACCAACATATAGAGTCAAAAAGTCATTCAACTGAGTGAGGAATGCTAATGAGTTGAACCTACTTCTCTACTTGCTTTTGAATATCACAGAGTAGAGTAATTATGGCCACAAATCATTTAGACTTTATAGCTAGACATGTTCTTAGAGATCATCTGTTTTGAAATCCTCATTTTTCAGATAAGAAAGGTAAAGTTCAGAAATATTGAGATTTACTCAAGTTCACACAATCAATGAACCAATCATTCAACAAGTAATTCTTAAGAACTTCCTATTTGCCAAGTACTGTGCTGGGGATACAAAGGAAATATAAAGTAGTACAGGACCTCAAGAAGCTTGTGTTACAATGGAAAGACCACAGGTTTATAAGTATACAAAATGGACAGGGGAAGATACTAGCTGCTGAGGGAGGGTCTGGGAAATATCTCTTGTAGAAGGTGGCATTTGAACAGTTTGTAACAAAAAGATTCTAAGAAGTCAGATGGCTCTGGAGAAGAAGTGAGGCTACTGACATTGCACAGCCCTCCCTTACTCAAAACAAAGTCATGTGCAAGTCATGTCATCATTTCTCTGATGGCATGGACATCTTAGATGACAAAGGACAAACACAATCCTGTTATTTCTCCCCCAGGAGAACATTAGCCCCTCAAAGAGAACAGCACCTTCTGTTTAGGACAGAGCCTTGGTGAATGAACACAATAAAAGGCTGGGAAGGACTTCCCTGGAGTCAAGATGGGAGAGTAATCAGTAGTTGCTATCTCCCTCTCTTTACTTACCTTGAAGAACCCGGAGATATTCTCTGGAACTGTAGGAGCAACAGAAGAGGTAAAGAGTCTCTTAGCCCATGAGGCTAGGAAAATCCCTAAGGAGGATCTCTCTTGTTGTGGCTGAAGGAGACCAGTGCAGGACCCAAGCTTCCCCAGACAGACCCACCTCAACAAACTTGGAGAAGAACCTGAGCCCCAAGGGGGTGGAACCCGCAACTGCCAACACCAGGACCCCTAGGCATGCCTCAGCACCCCAGGAGAATCAGGAAGACACTAGTGCAGACAACATCACCAACTGCAGAGCTTACCTATACTCTAGCTCTCTGCAGAGGAGATCTCCTGTGGCCAGACCACTCTTTCCCCACATTTAACACAGCTACCTCCAGGGTAACTTTGGGGAACCCCAAAAGACTTCACCTGCCCTCTGCTTTCCAACACCATCCAGCTCAGCACTGGGTAAGCTGCAGCATTTTAGCTTCTAACTGAAAGAACCAGAGGCCACAATGCATAAAGCCTCAAGTGTTAGGCACAAGAACTGTGGGATAGAGGCCCCTCTGCCCCAGATGCAGAGATCTACTTTAAAAGCAGGAAAAGGGTGATCATCATGAGTAAGAAGCAAAGCAGAAAAGAAAAGATCATAGAATCATTCTATGAGGACAAGGACCAAAACATGAATACCAAAGATGTCAGCATTGAGACTATACTCCCATTTGAAATTTCAGAAGGGAATATGAACTGGTCTGAAGAACAAAGACCATTCTTGGAATAGTTTAGGAAGGATTTTAAAAGCCAAATTAGAGAAATAGAAGAAAAACTGACCAATGATTTTAAAAATATGAAAAAAAAATCACAGAAGAATTTAAAAGGAAAATTGGACAAATAGAAAAGGAAGTATAAAACCTAACTGCAGAAAATAACTCCTTAAAAGGAAAATTTGGACAGATGGAAAAGAAGATGCAAAAGTTAACTGAAGAAAACAGTTTGATAAAAATTAGAATCAGGTAAGTAGAAGCTAATGACTCTACGAGACATCAAGAATCAGTCCAATAGAATCTAAAGAATGAAAAGATAGAAAATAAATGTAATATATCTAATTGTGAAAACAACTGACCTGGAAAATAGATCCAGGCGAGAAAATCCAAGGATTATTGGTCTATCAGAAAGTCATGGTGAAAAAAAAGAGCCTCGACAATATCTTCCAAGAATCATCAAGGAAATTGCCCAGAATTTCCTAGATCCAGATGCCAAAATAGTCATTGAACGAATCTAATATTCACCTCCTGAAAGGGATCCCAAGCTAAAATCACCACGGTATATTGTTGCCCAATTCCAAAACTATAAATTGAAGAAGAAAATACTACAGACAACCAGAAAGAAACGATTCAAATATTGAGGAGTTACAATGAGGATCACATAGGACCTTGCAGCTTCTACATTAAAAGATTGGAGGGATCAAAATTGGCAAAGGAGCTGGGACTACAACAAAGTATTGATTATCCAGCAAAGTTGAATATAATATTTCAGGCAAGGAGAATCACATTCAATGAAATAAGGGATTTCCAGGCATTCCTTATGAAAAGACCAGAGCGCAATAGAAAACTCGATCTTCAAGTGCCGATCTCGAGATATATAAAGAGGTAAACAGGGGGAAAAGAAATGTTATTCAATATGGCAAACTATTTACATCCCTATAAGTGATGATAATACTTGTTAATCTTGAGAATTGTATGTTTATTATGATATATAAAAATGATATACATAGATAGAGGGAGTGGTGTAAAGTAAATGATGTCATGATTAAAATGTGATTTAAAAGTACAAAGGGATTGAAATAGGAGATTTGAAAAGGAGGAGTCAGCAAAAGATAAATTACATCACAGGAAGAGGCACAAAAATATGTTACAGTAGAGGGAAAGAGTGGAGGGAGATGAGCATTGTTTGAGAGTTACTCTCATCTGATTGGACTCAAGGACGGAACAACAAACTAAGTTAAGTATAGAAATACAACTAGCTCTATAGGCAGTAGAAAGGGAAGGGGGAATGAAAAGGGAGGGGAGACTAAAAGGAAGGGAAGAAGTGGTAAGGGAAAAAGGGATTAAAAGGGGGGGCTGAAAGAAGGGAGGGAAAACTGAGGGAGGCAATAGTCAAAAATTAAAACTCTATTGTGGAGGAGAAGGGAGAAGGCAGAACTGAAAGCATAAACAAAGGGAAAGGGGATGGAGGGAAAGACACAAATAGTAATAATAACTGTGAATGTGAATGGGACGAATTCTCCCATAAAACAGAGGAAGATAGCAGATTGGATAAAATTCATAATCCAATAATATGCTGTTTACAAGAAACACATTTGAAATGGGGTATATATATATATATATATATATATATATATATATATATATATATATATATATATATATATATATATATATGGTAAAGGTAAAAGGTTGGAGCAGAATATATTGTGCTCCAGAATTGTATATTTATCTTCATATGTAAAAGGGATATACATAAGTTGAGGGACCAGGTATAAAGTAAATATATGAAGATAAAAATGTGATTTAAAGGTGAGAAGGGATTGTAACAGGAGATGTGAAAAGGAGGAGTCAGAAAATGTTAAGTTGCATCACAGGAAGAGACACAAAATTATATTACAGTAGAGGGGAGGGAGATGAACGTTGCTTGATATTTATTCTCATCAGATTTCTTTAAAGGAGGAAGCAATGAACTCAGTTAAGTATAGAAATATAACTATCTCCATAGGCAGTAGAAGAGGAAGGGGGAAAGAAAAGGGAGGGTAGGATGAGAGGGAGGGAAGAAGTAGTAAGGGTAAAGGGGAATAAAAGGGAAGGGGGCTGAAAGAAGGAAGGGAAGACTGAGAGAGGCAGTCACCAAAGATTAAAACTCTATTGTGGAGGGAAAGGGAGAAGGGAGAACTAAAAGAACAAATGAGGGGGAAAAGAATAGAGGGAAAGACACAGATAGTAATCATAACTGTGAATGTGAATGGGATGAACTATCCCATGAAACAGGAATGGATAGCAGAATGGATTAGAAACCATAATCCAACAATATGTTGTTTAAAAGAAATTCATTTGAAATGGGGGGATACTCACAGGGTAAAGTTAAAAGGTTGGAGCAGAATATATTGTGCTTCATCTGATGTAAAAAAATCAGGGGTACAAATCCTAATATCAGTCAAAGCAAAAGCAGAAATGGATCTAATCAAAAGAGATAAGAAAGGAAAGTATATCCTGCTAAAATGCACCATAGACAATGAAGCAATATCATTTCTAAACATACATGCTCCGAGTGGTATAGCATCCAAATTCTTAGAGGGGAAGTTAAGGGAGTTACAGGAAGAAATAGATAGCAATACTATAATAGTGGAGGACCTCAACCTCCCTTGATCTGAATTTGAAAAATATAACCTCAAAATAAACAAGAAAGAAGTTAATGATTTAAATAAAACACTGGATAAAGTAGATATGACAGATCTGAGAAAATTGAATGGGGATAGAAAAGAAGATACCTTTTTCTCAGCAGTACCTAACACATATACAAAAATTGACCATGTACTAGGTCATAAAAACCTCACAATCCAGTGCAGAAAGGCAGAGATTGTCAATGCATCCTTCTCAGATCATACAAAGGGCATGGAAATATAAATAAAAAATTCATTGGAAACTAAACCATCTACTCTTAAAGAATAAGTGTGTTAAACAACAAATTATAGAAACAATCAGCAACTTCATTCAAGAGAATGACAATAAAGACACAACCTACCAAATCTTATGGAATACTGCAAAAGTAGTACTTAGGGGAAGTTTTATGTCTTTGAATGCCTCCATCAATAAAATGGGAAGAGATCAATGAATTGGGCATGCAGCTGAAAAAGACAGAAAAAAAAAACAAATTGGAAATCCCCAAGTAAATATCAAATTAGAAATACTGAAAACCACAGGAGAGAATAATGGAATTGAAATCAAGAAAACAATGAAACTAATAACTAAAACTAAGAGTTGGTTTTATGAAAAAAAATCAATAAAATTGATCAACCTTTGGTCGATTTGACTTAAAAAAAAGGAAGAAAACCAAATTACCAATACCAAAAATGAAAATGATAAACTAACCTCCAATAAGGAGAAAATTAAAACAATAATTAGAAATTACTTTGCCTAACTGTATGCCTATAAATTTAACAATTTAAATGAGATGGATGATTATTTAAAAAAAAATATAAACTGCCCAGAATAACAGAAGAGGAAATTAAAAACTTAAATAACCCCATCTCAGAAAAATAAAGTGAACACGCCATCAATGAACTCCCTAGCAAAAAGTCTTCAGGGCCAAATGGATTTACAAGTGATTTCTATCAAACATTTAAAGAACAGTTAATTCCAATACTATATAGACTGTTTGGGAAAATTGCCAAGAAGGAGTCCTACCACATCCTTTTTATAATACAAATATGGTTCTGATACCTAAACCAGGAAGAGCTAAGACAGAGAAAGACAATTATAGACCAATTTCTCTAATGAATATAAATGTAAAAATTTTAAATAAGATATTAGCAAAAAGAATATAAGCAACTTATCATGAGAATAATACATTATGATCAGATAGGATTTATACCAGAAATGCAGAACTGGTTTAATATTAGGAAAACTCTTAGCAGAATTGATCATATCAACAACAAAACTAACAGAAACTACATGATTATCTCAATAGATGCAGAAAAAGCTTTTGACACAATAAAACACCCATTTCTACTGAAAACACTGGAAAGCATAAGAGTAAATGGAACTTGCCATAAAATAATAAGCAGTATCTACCTAAAATCATCAGCAAGAATTATATGCCAGTAGGGATTAACTATATGCATTTTCAATAAAATCAGGGGTGAAACAAGGATGTCCATTGTTATTCAATATGGTATTAGAAATTCTGGCTGTAGTGATAAGAGAAGAAAAAGAAAATGAAGGAATTAGAATAGGCAAAGAAGAAACTAAGTTGTTACTCTTTGCAGGTGATGTGGTGATGTACTTAGAGAATCCCAGAGATTCAAGGAAAAAACTACTTGAAATAATAAACAACTTTGGCAAAGTTGTAGGTTACAAAATAAACCCAGATAAATCATCTGCATTTCAATATATTACTAACAAAGCCCAACAGCAAGAGATAGAAAGAGAAATCCCATTTAAAACTACTGTAGACACTACAAAATATCTGGGAGTCTACCTGCCAAAACAAACTCAGGAACTATATGAACACAATTACAAAACACTTTTTACACAAATAAAATCAGATCTAAGTAAGTGGAAATACATCAGTTGCTCATGGGTAGGTCAAGCTAAATATAATAGAAATGACAATTGTACCTAAATTAATTTACTTATTTAGTGCCCATCCCAATCAAACTACCTGATAATTATTTTCTAGAGCTAGAAAGAATAATATCAAAATTCATCTGGAGGAACAAAAGGTCCAGAATATCAAGGGAACTAATGAAAAGAAATGCTATGGAAAGTGGTCTAGCCCAAGCAGATCTCAAAGTGCATTATAAAGCAGTAATCATCCAAACCACTTGATACTGACTAAGAAACAGAGGGGCAGACCAATGGAATAGGTTAGGTAGTCAAGATACAGTAATCAGTGAATTGATATAGTCAAGGACCCCAGTTTCTGGGATAAGCACTCACTCTCTGACAAAAATTGCTGGGAAAACTGGATAGCATTGTGGGGGAAAGTGGGCATAGACCAATGCCTGATGCCATACACAAGAATAAAGTCCAAATGGATACATGATATAGGTATAAAGATTGATACTATAAACAAATTAGGGGAGCAAGGAATGATGTATTAGAAAGATTTATGGAGAATGGATAAATTAATGACCAAACAAGAGATAGAGAACATTATGAAGTACAAAATGGATAATTTTGATTACATTAAATTGAAAAGTTTTTGCACAAACAAACCCAGTACAACCAAGATTAGGAAGGAAGAAGCAAACTGGGAAAGAATTTTTGATAAAGGCCTCATTTCTAAAATATACAGAGAACTGAGTCAAATGTACAAGAATACAAGTCATTTCTCAACTGACAAAGAGTCAAAAGATATTAACAAGCAGTTTTCAGAGGAAGAAATTAAAGTTATCTTTAATCATATGAAAAAATGCTCTAAATCACTATTGATTAGAGAGATGCAAATCAAAACAGCTCTGAGGTATCACATTACACCTATCAGATAGACTAACATGACAAAACAGGATGATGATAAATGCTAGAGAAGATTTGGGAAAACAGGAACACTAATTCATCATTGGTGGAGCTGTGAGCTGATTCAACCATTCTGGAGATCAATTTGGAACTATGCCCAAAGGGCTACAAAAATGTTTATACCCTTTGACCCAGCAATACCGCTTCTAGGACTGTATCCCCAAGAAATCACAAAAATGGGAAAGGGTCCCACAGATACAAAAATATTTATAGCAGCTCTCTTTGTGTTGACCAAAAGCTGGAAGTCAAGGGGATGTCCATCAATTGTGTAATAGCTGAATAAATTAAGGTATATGAATGTAATGGAGTACTACTGTGCTATAAGAAATGATGAACAGGAAGACTTCAGAGAGGCCTGGAAAGACTTATATGATCTGGTGCTGTGCAAAAGGAGAAGAACCAGGAGAACTTTGTACACAGCAACAACCACAGTGTATGAAGATTTTTTTCTGGTAGACTTGGAACTTCAATGCAATAAAGGACTTAAAAAATTCCCAACTGTCTTTCAAGGCCAAATGCCTTCCACATCCAGAGAAAGTACTATGGAATTCAATCACAGAATGCAGCAGAACATTTACTTTGGTATTACATTTTGGTTTGTTATATGATTTCTCCTATTCATTCTAATTCTTCTATGCAACATAACTATAGCGAAAATGCATTTAATAGGAATGTATGGTAGAACCTATATAAAATTGTATGCTGTCTTGGGGAGGGAGGGGAGAAGTGTGTGGGAAGGAGGGGAAGGGAGGGAAAATATCAAAGTTATATGATGGTGATTCTAGAACACTGAAAATAAACTTAAAAAAAGAAAAAAAAATTAGATAGAAATTTGAAGTGACCAGAAGAACATAGTTTTGTTACTTCAGTTCTTCAATAGCATGTTCGAAACACACAAACACATACATACACATGTAAAAAAAGGTACAGAAGCAGAAATTTAGAAAAAATCTAGATATTCTTCAAGAAAAACATGCATGTTACATATGTCTTCATTTTTCAGCAACATAAAGTCTAATCCCTTCTAGAAATGACAGAAGTGAATTTAATTTATTTAGAGAGGGAATATTATCAAGTGAACCTCATGAAGTCTACTTGTGTTTATTCTTCAGTTTCAAAGATTAAAATGTTGCCTTGCTTAAACTGCATTTCATGTTTCAAAGATGTTCCCACATCTTATCCAAAGTGTTGACTAAGATCAACACTTTAGGATTGGTCATCACAGGGAATTCTATCAAGTAAACCAATAAACTCCAAGGTTCTGTTTTTTTTTTTTTTTTTTTTTTTTTGTAAAATGTATTAAAAGAGAATAATTTATGAATTTGCCAATTATTATACTAAAGTCAATGCATATGCATCCACAAAAGGCCATTTATTTGGTTGTTAGTATTGTTTGCAGTTAAAGAGTTTTTGTTTGTGTTATTATTTTTTGGTCAATTCCTTGAAATGGTATGCAACTTACCTTTCTCGTACTTCCACTTTCTCCCTCCCTCCCCCACCTTTTTCCCTAGCAGATTAGGGGAAATCTAAAAAACAGCCATTTCTTCTCTTTTTTCTTTGATGAAAAAAGGTATCTATTTATCTATCTGTCTATCTATCTATCTATCTATCTATCTATCTATCTATCTATCTATCTATCTATCTAGTTCAATAAATAAAAGCTAGCCATAGTTTCTTAAGAGATTTGCTTTTTCATTTAAAAAATATTTGTGATGATGAGTCCTGCAGAGTACAGTCTAAACACCTTTTTTTCTTTCTATTCTACATTTTTGATGTTCAATCCCATGGTGTTTAGAATCTTTCTTTCTTTCTAGTGGTTAGCATGGTTGTTTTTAAATGCATTGAATCATGGAAGCAAATAAAGGAAGGGAGCCTATAGGCAGTTCAGTCATGTGTGTCCATGTGAAAGTTGCCTGCGCACAGCCTGGGGGGAAGCAACTTCTCTGCCTTTAGATATACGGAGGCATGCTGTCAGCATTTTCTTGGAGAAAATACATTTCTGTTTTAAGTAGGAGAAGAAAAGTATATATAGAAAAAGAAAGCTTGTGCTTTGAGACCTGTCTAGGTGTGTTTATAAGCCTCTGGTAAGCCATTAGATCTGTAGCTTTTGAGGCTGTGACAAATACAGAACATTTAAAACAAGTGAAAGATTATCCCTTCTAATGATTAGCAATCTGTTGCCCAACTTACCTTTCTGATATCTCCCTTTCTCTTTTTTCTTCACAGGTGAAGCAAACTTTAAAACTGTCTTTCCTTTGTTTGCCTCTTCATAGTGATGCCCAGGAAGGCCGTTGGGTCTTAATACAGAAAAGAAATTGCTGGGACCTTTGCTCCTAGAAAGCCAGAAAAAAGTATGAGAGTGATTTTCAGGTTTGTAGGTAGGGATGCTAGTAAGGGCAACATGTTTGCATTCAAAGAAGATGACCTGTTGCCTCTGGGATACAATAAAAGCTGCTTTGTTCAGCAGTTTAAGCCTTTCCCAGTCCTCCAGCCATCCTTTCTAAGTTTCAATAATCAATAAACATTTACAAGAATTAGGGGCTTTTCTGGCTTATTGGATCTCCTACCCCTTCACAATGTTGATGTTCCTGCCAAACCGCTCTACTTGCCGTTATTGGGGTTCTCTACTACTGTATTTCTTGCATTTTCAGTCTTTGAATAGGCTATCTCTGGAATGCATTATTTCCTTACTTCTGTCCCTTAAGTAAATCAACATACAGTTTGTCTATCACACCCTACAGGAATTTTTTTCTGAAAGACGTCACTATCAAAATATCTCCAGAATTTATCACAGTAGTTGCCACCCTTAAAAATGCTCATTAATTGGCTGATTGACTCCTCTCTGTCATCCCTCCTGTCTAGTCAGTTAGCAGGCACCCACTAGGCCTTTAATAAATGCTCATTGATTGGTTGATCAACTCCTGTCCATCATTCCTCAAATCCATTCAGTTTCCAAGTCTTTTTGGTTCTATCTCTTCAAAATCTTGCTCATCAATTCTCTTCTCTCTGCTCACAGCACAGATAGACTGGAGAATTAAGCTATGGATCAGTGTTAATTAGATTACATCAGTCACTTTTTTCAGTATTAACGACATCCTGGAAGTTCTACTCCCTTCAATTCCCTACCTTCAGTATTTTTTCCTCCATCAAATATGTGCCATTGCTTATTTTGTATATATTTGCATCTAATATCTATATATTTTGTATATAATATTTTGTATCTTAACAGCTAACCCTGTGTTATTACTATCCTTATTTTAACTGTGAGGAAATGAAAATAAGAGAATTTAAGTAACTTCTTCAACATCTCAAAGCAAGAAGGTATCAGAAGAGGATTCAAATTCAGATGTTCTTGGAAAGTAGTGCTCCATTCTCTATGGCGACCTGACTGTTAAAACTTCTCTATTTTCTGATCTGTAAAAGATGATTAAAAAAAAAAAGCAAGAAAACTTTAGCTCCTATCTCATAGAGTTATGGAAAAGCTCAAATGGGAAACTATACAAAAAGCAATTTAAAACCTTATCATATTATGGACATGACTCCTATTCTTATTCATAATCTGTTGCTCAAGGCTTTTCAGTGTGGCATCCCATTTGAGTCAGCATACAATGTTGTACATCTTTCCTGAGTTCTCTTTCCACTTTCAAACTTACTATTTCTTCTCTCTGATAGGGTTAGTAAATGTTGATGGTTAACATGCCTTAATGGAAAGTCCTGGACCTGATCTTAAAAGGTCTGAGGCAATTATTGCCAAATCACTTAACATCTCTGAATCTCAAATTCTTCATTTACATATAAAATTAATAATGATAATACTTGTACTACCTACTTCATAAAGCTGTAAGTTATATAATGTAAAATGATATGTAACCCTAAGCAAATTATTAGAATCATACTTCTCAAATACAGGGTGTCCCAAAAGTTTTAGTGCAGCTGCAAGCTATTAGAACTTGAAGTTGCACTAAGACTTTTGGTCAACTTATATTTAGGGAGGGAAAGAGGAAGAAAGAGTGACTGAGAGAGAGAGAGAGAGAGAGAGAGAGAGAGAGAGAGAGAGAGAGAGGGGGGGGAGGGAGGGAGAGAGAGAGTCAGAGACAGAGACAGATACAGAGATACAGAGAATCATAGTGTTGCAAAGACATTGCATCTGAGGATTAGAGGACCTGAATTCAAATCCTGATTTTCTGTGCCTTGGCAAGTCATACTTCTTCAGGACTCAGTTACCTTATCTGAAGAAAAAGAAGGGTTTTGGACCACAATGTTTCTAAGGTCTGATATTCTGTTTTTGATCAAGGCGTTTTTGGGTGATACTTAAATGGAACAGATGGTTGTTTGTAAAATCCTGGCCCTGGAAGGATAGTTGGGTTAGAAATGAGACAATCTAAGCAACATGTTTGTCTACATCTTCCATTTCTTTAGGTCCTTTCACATGCATAGCAATGTAAGAAAGGTCTATGTGGAGACTTTAATCAAATGAAACATCCTGAAGGGGCTAGATAAGGTCGTTGATAATAGTAGCAAACTGTTTAGCAAAACAAAAACAAAGGCATATATTTAATGAGAACTTTAAAAAGAATTTAAAAGTTCATGGGAGTTTAGAGTTTGGGGGAAAATCACCTTAAAATCTAGTTCACACTCTTCTTTGCCACTCTTCCACCTCTCCTTCTCCCCACCTTTTAAAGATGAAAAAAATTGAGGCTTGGACAGGTGAGTTTTCTTGCCCAAATTAAGATTTACATCTAGGTCTTTTATCTCCAAATCTAGCAATCATTTTTCTAAACAATTCTCCGATATAATTTAAAAAACAAACTTCAAAAAAGTATTCATTTTTTTTCCATTATCTATTGCTGAATAATAAAGCAGAGGCAACTGTGATTTGTATTGGTAGAAGAAATACACACAGATCCTTGAAATATTGAGTAGTACAGACAGTAAGTTCCATAGGACAATGAGTCATTTCATCTCCTGCCCTGCCCAATCATTTTGTGAAAAATGTGGAGATTTTATCTATTATATGAAATTTATGAGCTTAATGAAACACAGATGTTATATTTGGATTAAAATGACTATATTATCAAATGTAGGTGTTACATCAGCTCTGTATAGCACATATAAGATGAATTACTGGTGACATCTTTGAGCTTAAGAGATACTATTATTTTGTTGCCTTTGTTTAGGCAGCTAGGTGACACAGAAGACAGAGCACCAGGCCTGGAATTAGGAAGACCAAAGGTCAAATCCAGCCTCAGATACTTACGACTTGTGTGACCCTAGGCAAGTCATATATCCTCTATTTGTCTCAGTTTCCTTATCTGAAAAATGAAGATAGTATGTTATCACTTACCTCCCAAGGTTGTTGTAAAGATCAAGTGAGATAATAATTGTAAAGTGCTTAGCACAGTGACTGGCACATAGAACTATATAAATATGTGAAAAACATAAAATAGGACAGTTTCACTGGACTATAGAGTGTGTGAATGAGTATCATGTTTAATATTTCTGAAAAAAGGAGATTGGTAACCATATGTTTTGTTTTCTTTTTAAAATTAAATTAATTTTATTTTTAATTTGTGGAATAAAACAAACATTTTCCTAACACGGTATGATAAAAAGTTGATTGCACATGAAACTGCAAATATATTATATGCAACTAAATATTCATTTTAAATATGTAATAAAACTATTGTGTAAATTTCTTTTCTTCTCTTCTTCCTCCTTGCCACCACTCTCTAGAGATGGCTGCTACTACCACACAGGTGTGCATACATATATACATACATGTGTGTATATATGTGTATATGCATACATACACACATACATGCATGCATATATTTGGGGAAACATACTGTGAAAAGTTTTAAGTGTCAAAGAAAGAAATGTGTATTTCATACTAGAGGCAATAGGGTTCCACAAAAACCTGTTAAGCAGGGAAATGACATGGTCAGACATATGCTTTAGGAATATCAATTTAAGAGTTATGTAAAGGATGACTTGGAGAAGCATGGGAGTAGAGAAAAAGAATTTAATTATGATGTTATTCCAATAGTCAAAGCAAGAGCTGATGATGGCTTGAATTACTGTAGTGGCCTTATGAGTGGAGATAAAGGGACAAATGCAATAGACATTATGATGGTGAAACTTACAAAACTTGACAACCTATTGGAAAAACACCGTTTAGCTATAAGAGAAAACCCTTTGAATCATTGGGAGGACACAAGATTGAAAGAAATGAGCTGTATATCAAGGCATAAGCTGGGGAAATGACATCCCTTATGGTAGTAGCCACACTGATGAGGGTAAGACACTTCCTAACTCCTTATTCCCTCTTTCTGTTTTGTTTTATTGTTCTTACATACTCCGGTCAAAAGGGGGTACTATATTAAGAATTTCAGCATCATTTACACAATTGGTCTTGTCTTTGACAGGTTTGTTTTTTGACCACCATGAGTATTCAACCATTGGCAGAAAAAAACCATTCCCAATCCCCTTTCTTGTCTTTTGTCAATGATTTATTCCTCATAAATAACTAAGCTATTCTCTTTAGGGTTTGTTGTAAATGTATATGGTATCTATAAAGAAAAGAAAATGATGAGAGTCAGAAAAAATAACAACTTCAACAAAAATGTATGGTATTGTTCTTGTCATGGTAGTATTTAGATGAGAAACTAACTGTGGAGATGACATCTATGGGACTTGAAGGTGATGTTCTAAGTGGCTACATGGAGCCATTTTACTAGATTGGTGGCTGCACCCCATTCTGACTTGATATACTAGTATATCAGTTTGATTAGACTTTGATGGCAGACTGTATATCCTCGATATTCTAGTGAAAGACTTATATATAACTTATAGACTGACTTCTATAAACACTTCAGCCTAAAACAATTTCAGAAAAAAATATTATTCCCAGGGTGGCAACACAGCTCACATTGCTTCCACCAAACACTTCTCTGAAAGGCCTCCCCTGAGCTTAAGCCAGTCTGCTTGCAACATTTCAATTGTTTCATTTCTCTTTTTTTCTCCTGTCTTTGTTGTTGCTCTAAATTAAACTCTACTGGAGACTGAAGCATTTCATATTATAACAATGCCTGTCAGGAGTGCTTTACTGTGCATGATAAAATGTAAACTCTTTAATTAACTTTTTTTTTTTTAGTAATAAACATCAGAAACTGTTTTAGCATCTTAATAAGTATACACTTTCAATGTTATTTGTCTGTTTGCTTCTTCTCTGTTACACATATCTGATTCTTTGATGCTGCAGATATATGAACATCCTATTTTCAGAGAATCATTTTATTGTAGTGAAGCTTCCCTAATTAGAACTCTAATAAATCATACTTCTACCATTCAAACATACAACATAGACAATTTTCACTAAGTAAAACATTAACAATAATTTCTTACTCTGAAATTTTTTAGATTATTAGTTGTGGATAAGGAAAATACATTCTGAATACAGTAGCTTTTCAATTGAATGGAGGATTTACAAGGGAAGATTCATAGAGGAACTGGCAACTGGGAAGAATCTAGAAGGAGAATGGAATATCCAAAAGGCGCAGATGAAAAATATAACACATTCTAGGCCTACGTGAATGAATTGCGGCAAAATTTGACATTTTAAGTTTTAGGAATTGCTAGTATTTTACTCCAACTATAAATACTGAAAAACAGGAGAAAAGCACAAATGAAGCCTACATATCCTTTTACAAGTAGATGGAACAAGAGTTTGACAGAAGCTACAATACTTTTGTAGCCCTATTTCACTTTTCTGCATTTATAGCTTTGGTTACACAAGCTAGATGATAAAATGTTCTCTTCATTGTTTGCCTCCTCATCTCAATACTCTTATTTATTAGAATTCTATCACTCATCATACCCAACTTTTAAAATTCTGTATATCTTTAAAGACCTACATACTATGTTACTTCCTCATGAAAGTTGATTGACCTCTTTCTTTCATGATCCTCATACCCCACTGAATATGATTTTATTTGCCTTCAAATTATCATGAGCTTTTTTGTATCTCTTATAAACTTATCAGATTGGCATCAGACTTATTGTATATGTGCTTTACCTCTTGTATTTGACTTTGAGCATTTGAAGGGAAGTTATCACATGTTATTTATCTTTGTATCCTCATATCCACCTAGAACAGTATATGACATTTTCCAGGGAGTTGGGATGGGGGGCATCTTTTTGTGTCCAAATTTGTAACTTTTCCATGTAGGAAATTCCCTGATGAGGAAAGAGCATGCTTTCTTTTTCCTTCAATAATTTGTTTGTTTGTTTACTTTTAACATTTATTTTTAGAATAATCTTTTATTTTTTTCCCAATTACATGTAAAAACAATTTTCTTTTTCAAAAAAGATTCTCCCATCTCTCCTACCCTTCCCACTCCCTGAGAAGGTAAGCAATTTGATATAGATTATACATGTGCAATCATATAAAATATATATTGATGGTTTATATTAGTTTATTTTATAACATGAGGCTTTGCTGAAGTAGTTAATTATTTCTATTAGTATTTTAGTTGGTTTTCTAGTATTTTCTCAGAATACCAACATATCATCTGCAAAGAGTGACAGTTTTGTTTTCCCATTGTCTATTCCAATTCCTTCAATTATTTTTTCTTCTCTTATTGTTACAGATTGCATTTCTAGGACAATATTGAATAATAGTGTTGATAATGGGCATCTTTGACTCAGCCCTGATCTTATTGAGAAAACTTTTGCTTTATCCCCATTACAGATAATGTTTTCTGATGCTTTTAGGTAGCTGCTACTTATCATTTTAAAGAAAGCACCATTTATTCCTATGCACTCTAATGTTTTTAATGGGAATGAATGTTGTATTTTGTCAAAGTTTTTTAATGCATTTTTTGAGATATTTATATGATTTCTGGTGGGTTTTGTTATTGAAATTATCACTTGTGCTTAAGTTCCTAACATTGAACCAGCCCTGCATTCCTGTTACAAATCCTGTTGTAAATAATCTCACCTGATCATAGTGCATGGTCCTTGTGATATATTATTGTAATCACCTTGCTAGTATTTTTTTTTTTTTTACATCAACATCCATTAAGGAAATTGGTCTATTGTGCTCTTTCTTTATTTTCATTCTACCTGATTTAGGTATCAGTACCATATTTGTGTCGTAAAAAATAATTTGGTAAGGCCTCTTCTTTGCCTATTTTTCCAAATAACATATAGTTTGGGGATTAATTGTTCTTTAAGCCTTTGGTAGAGTTCACTTGTAAATCCATCTAACCAAGGGAATTTTTTCTTAGGGGGTTCATGAGTGGCTTGTTCAACTTATTTTTCTAAGATGGGGTTAAGTATTCTGTTTCCTCTTCTGTTAAACTAGGCAATTTATATGTTTAAAATATTCATTCATTTTGCTTAGATGGTCGGATTACTGGCATATAATTGGGCAAAATAGCTCCTAATATTTGCTTTAATTTCCTTTCCATTAGTGGTGAAGTCACTCTTTTCATGTTTGATATGGTAATTTGATTTTCTTCTTTTAAAAAAAAAAGTCAAATGGTGTAAAAAGTTTATCTATTTCATTTTTAAATAAAATCAGCTCCTTGTTTGATTTATTAGTTCAATGGTTTTCTTTCAAATTTATTAAACTTTCCTTTGATTTTCAGGATTTTCAGTTTGTTGTTTAATTGGAGATTTTAATTTGTTTTTCTATTTTTTTATAGCATGCTCAATTTATTGATCTGTTCTTTCTCTATTTTATTGATGTAAGCATTTAGAGATATAAATTTTCTTCTAAGTACTGCTTTGGCTGCATCCCATAAATTTTTGTATGCTGTCTAGTCATTCTCTTTAATGAAATTATTGATTGTTTCTATGATTTGTTATTTGACCCAGTCATTCTTTAGGATTAGATTATTCGGTTTCCAATTAATTTTTTATCTATCATTGCATGGCCCTTTATTGAGTGTAGTATTTGTAGTATTATGATCTGAAAAAAAAGGATGCATTTAATATTTTTGCTTTTCTGCTTTTGACTGTGATGTTTTTGTGCCCAAACAGATGGTCTATTTTTATGTAGTTGCCATATACTGCTGAGAAAAAAAAGCAGGGGTAATATTCCTTTCTATTTCCATTCAATTTTCTTCAGAGGTTTGTAATACCTAACTTTTCTAAATTTCTATTCACCTCCTTAACTTATTTCTTGTTTAAATTTATCTAGTTCTGAGAGCGTGTAGCACCAATGCAATGTTCACAGAGCCCACAGCAGCCAAGAATATCACTGCACAATTTAGAACTGCAAAATACCACAGATTCTCCACATAAAAGGCAGAACCAAAACATTTATGTAGACCCAAATCCACCACAGCAACAAAAATCTATATACAATAACAATGCAGAGAACAACATCATCCCCAAGCCTTCCCCCTCCTAGGCTTCCCACAAACCAGGTCCATCATCACAAGCCAGCTCTCTTAAGCCAAATCACAATCACAAAACCACTCATGCTATCCAGGAGCCTGAATCCTTCCTAATCCTGACTGCTCACAAAGTTAACTTCCTCTCAGCTCTGCTATAGTTTTGCCTTTTCCTGCTCCACCCATTCAGCAAACACCTCCCACCATAGGTTCCATGTGACTTAACGGTCCTATTAATGAATATGAAAGACTTTCCAATTCAAATTACCATTACAGAGGGGAAGGTTAATATAGTCAAATTATTTCCACACCCTCTTTCTATGTATACTCCCTTCTAGCAGCCATAATAAAGTTCTTGAGAGTTTTAAATATCATCTTCCCAGTAGGAATGTGGACAGTTTAATCTTAGTGAATCTCATATGTTTTCTCTTTCTTCTTTAGCTTTTTATGCTTCTCTTGAGTCTTATATTTGAAGATTAAATTTTCTGTTTATCTTTGATCTTTTCATCAGGAATGCTTGAAAGGTCCTCTATTTCATTGACTATACATTTTTTCCATGAAGTATTATGCTCAATTTTGCTGTGTTAATGATTCATAATTGCAATCTAAGTTCCTTTACCCTCTCAAATACCATATTCCAAACTCTACTAACTGCTAGATCAAGTGTAATTCTGACTGTGGCTCCATGATGTCAGAACTGTTTGTTTCTATGTCTGTTAGTTTTCCTGGTTTCTTGCTGTATTCTCTCCTTGATGTCAAAGCTCCAGAATTTGACTATAATATTCCTGGGAGTTTTCATTTTGTGATGTCTTTTAGGTGATGATCTGTAATCATTTCAATTTCTATTTCACCCTCTGATTCTGTAATATCAGAATAGTTTTCCTTAATAATTTCTCAAAGATGCTGTCTAGGCTCTTCCCTCTCCTACTCATGGGTTTCTGATAATCCAATAATTTTTAAATTATCCCTCCTCAATCCAATGTCATGTCAGTTATTTATCCAATGAAATATTCCACATTTTCTATTATTTTCATTCTTTTAATTTTGTTTTATGGTTTCTGGATGTGTCTTTGACTGATTAACATCTGCTTGCCTAATTTTAATTTTGTAAGGATTTTTTTTTTCAGTTTGCTTTTGTACCTCCTTTTCCATTTGACCAATTCTACTTTTTAAGGAGTCATTTTTTTTCCTTCTGGGAATGTTTGTATGTATTCTTCAATTTTTTGTGGTTTGTCTCCCAAGTTGTTGACTTTCTTTCCACAATTATGTTGTATCACTTTCATTTCTTTCCCCAATTTTTCTTCAACCTTTCTTATTTGATTTTAAGATCCTTTTTGAGCTCTTCCAGGGCTGAGACAAATTGACTGAGACCAATTCACATTTTCCTTTGAGGCTTTGCATGTAGGCATTTGGATAGTGTTGTCCTCTTCTGAGATTGTGTTTTGATTCTTCCCTGTCATCATAGCATCATTCTATGGCCATTTTTTTTTTCTTTGCTCACAGCCAATTTGGAGATTTTTAACTTTATTTTAAAGTTGGATTCTGTTCCTGTGGTAGAGTGGACACCATCCTGACTTTCTGTAGGGCTATGCAAAGGACCATGGGGCCTTGTTCCTAGTATGCAGCAGAAGCCACAGGGTCTCACTGATGGCTTCTGCCTAGGGGTATAAGGCCTAGCTGATGGCCTGCCCCAGGACTTTAGGCGTAGCTTCTGGCTTGCTCGGATGTAGCCTGCTTCTGCTTTGCCCAGAAAATGATGGATTGGACTCCACTCTCCTTTACTCCAGAGAGACAAACCTTTTCTGCCAATTTTCTAAGTTGTCTTGGACTGGATAATTGTTTCATCCTGTTCTTTTACTGGTTCTGTAACTCTAGAATTCACTTTGAGGCATTATTTTATAGTTGTTTGGAGGGAAATTTGAGAGAGTTCTGGCGAGTTCCTGCCTTACTCCACATCTTGGTTCCATCCTCTCTTAACATTTTTTTTTTAATTTGAGTTTCAAATCCTTTCCCTCCCTCCCAATCCTTCCCCACCCATTGAGAAGGCAGACAATATATCAATCATATATGTAAAATCATGCAAAATGTATTTCCACATTAGCCATCTTACAAAAAAAGCATGAAAAATGAGGAATTTTTTAAAGTATGCTGCAATCAGAGTTCATCAGTTCTCTCTTTGTAGGAGGAGAGCCTTTTTTATAGTGATTCCTTTGGAATTGGAAAGACATTTCTTTCAATAACGATCAACCACTGTACTACAAATTACATTGCATTATATAATAGCATGGAGTACCAAGAGCCTAACATTTTGTGACTCTAGCTTTAGCCCCATCCTCCCCCACTCCTTGCACATAGTGGACATTTAATCATATTTGTTGATATTTGTGCAAAGATGGATATCGATGCTAGTGCTTCTAGAACAAGTTTTTGAACAAGGATAATAAGATATTGCCAAAAATATTATTTCTCATAGACTTTCTCACAAGTCTCACAAACCTCTCTGAACAGAATCACCAGAAATACTGGTCAGATGTTTTGCTAAAAACTCATAATGACTTATCAGTAGAAAATTTAGTAAAGGAAAGAGGCTACCAGGTTACTCTACCATTTACTTTGATCATATTATCATAAAAATATTATTTTCTAATATTAGATAAAGTATTTCTCATAGATGCTAAAAGTGAGTGAAACAAGTAATTGTTTAATAATTTCTAAGGCCACCAATTACATTTAGGATAATTGTAATTAGTTCATGAAACTATGTTGGGTGAAATTTGATCTCCAATAAAACATAACTCCAATGTTAAAGTTCTTTCTATGAAAAGTGCTATAATGGCATTTTCAATCATTAATATTGTTTATAGATCAATATAAAGTTCTACAAATTATTCTCCAGTCACATTCAAATTCTTTCTATATTTATAAGAGGTTCTGATTCTTCTTTTTCCAAGGATGTAAACTCAACATAATACCTAGAATTGCAATAAATCATAAATGAGTGTTGCTGAATGATTAGCCAGTAAATGTGTGTATTTAAATTGAAACAATTTCTCATGTACTTTACTTATTCATTAATATTCATCTCATCAAAGCATCATTTTGAAGGAGCTATTTGAAGTTCCAAAAGCTGTTTCAATTTTGTTCAGGCTTTAAAAAATCCCAGTCAAGAAGTTATATGGCAGTAGCCATCATCAGCTTTATCAGTCTATCATCATTCCCATCATCAGTCACATTATTAGAAAAATTAATGCATCTGGTTGTTAATTAATATGTGAAGGTTTTAATCATATGATATCTCATTTATATGGCATTATCAAGTGTTCCACATATGCTAATTATCCAGATATTTGAAGTTTTTCCCTTTTAAACAGCAAAACTTCTTTTGATATTGTTTTTGGCTTTTCAGATATATTTTAAATGAAATGCTTTTACCTCTTCCACACATTTTAAAATTTAGTGTATGTCATTGGGAAAGTAGGTGATACATTGAATAGAGTTCTGGAGCAGCAATCAGGAAGACTTCAGTTCAAATTCAGATTCTAACATTTACTACCTATCTCACTCTGAGAAATTCATTTAACTCCTGTCTACTTCAGTTTTAATACCTACCTCCTAGGGTTCTTGTGAGAATAAAATAAGATAATATTTGTAAAGTACTTAGCAGAACCTTATAAATATTAGCTATTTTTATCCTACTCTGATTTAGATCTGACCCCTTCAGTCCACAATAGATGATTGTTAATGAAATGCTATGGTCAAAAAAAATTTCATGTAGCAACTAATATTTTGGTAATGTACCTAGATGAATTCAGTACTATCTTAGGACAAAACACAATTTTACCCAGGACCACACTCAAACCTTTAATACCAGAGTGGATTTTGTTGAAACTTGTGACTTATTGAACAGCCTTTAAGAAAACAGGGAAACCTATATTAATCATTGGTTATTTATTAAGTGCCTATATTGTGCCAAGAACTGTAATAGCACAAAGAATAAAATAATCCCTGTGCTCAAGGAGCATTGTTCTAATGGAGGAGACAGTAGATGGATTCTTAAACATGTATATACATATATATGTATACATATATATAAAATATAAAAAAACAAAAAAGGAGAAATTTGAGAAGGAAGGTGCTGGCAATTTGGGTTATCAGGTAAAGTTTCCTATAGAATGTGGAACCTAAGTTGCATTTTGAAGGAAGAGAGGGAATACTTTGAAAATATGAGAGTCAACGCAAAAATCACGAATACAGAAATTGGAATGTCATATTGTTGTTATTTTTTTTATTCTCAAAGAGAATCATGACATCATGAAGATAATGTCATGACACACAAATGAGCTGGATTTAAGGGGAGATGAGCAAAGTCACCAGCTTCACTTTCTTCTCCAGAGTCATCTAGTCCAGTGACCAGAAACACATCAAGATCCCTGGAGATGAACCCAGATGTGGTAGAAGATCTTGGTCTTCATAATTAGCAGGCACTGCCTCAGTCAAACTTAGACCTGATAAAGACTTTAGCTTTAAAAGGAGTATTATGGGTGAGGAACCAGAGATAAAGGCTAATTTGGCTCTGTCATAACGGGCATGAGGGGGAGTAATATATAAAGAGATATGAACGATGGAGTCAAGTTGTAAGGGTCTTTAAAAGATAAATGTAAATATTTACATTTTATCCTATAAGCTAAAGGAGTTGGTTGAATAGTTTGATTGTGCCTGGCCTCAAGAAAAATCATATAGACTGATGTGTGGAGAACAGACTAGTGTGGGAAGAGAATTCAGGCAGGAGGATCAATTTAGAGGTTACTGGAATAATCTAAGTCAGATATTATGAGAGCCTGACCTAAGATGATGGCTATATGGGTAGACAAAAGCAGTTATATACAAGAGATGCTGTGGAGGTAAAAACTGAAAATCTGGTAGCCAATTGAATATGTGGAATAAAGAGACAAAGATAAAGCTGAGGTTATGAATCTACAAAAAGAGATAGTGCCTTAGATAAAAATATTAAAATTTGGGTGCGAGATGGACTTGGTGGGAAAGATTTCTTTCTGCTTGTTTAGCAACTTCTAGCCTTGCAAAGGCATTTGAATAGTTCCTGGAAGAAGCATAGGAATTAAGACAATAGTTCACAGTGGGGAGAGAACAAGATTTAGCTTAAAAATACCTGGGTTCAAAACCTGTCTTAGACTTGACCTTGGTTAAGTCATTTAAGTTCCTTGGACTTCATTTTTCTTATCTACAAAAATAGAAAGTTGGATTAAATGCCTTTTGAGATCCCTTCTAGATCTCTACTACTAGGAAGCTGTGTATATTTATGCATTTTTTTTCAATATCATCATTAAGAATATCCATTGTTGCAGGATCCTGTAATAGTGATCAGAACTGTTGAAAATTATTTGCTTTTCACACTAAACAGAGCCAAATTGTTATGCTATTTAAAATTTTTGCATCTTCTTTTCATGGATTTCCTTTTTTCTTCCTTTGTTCTTTTGATGGTTTTTGTCATTTATCAATTTCCATTCTTTGGAACCATTTTCAACTTTTTCTCCTTCTAAATTTCACACCTTCTCTGGTTATCTGGATGGCCAGAAAGTCTGACTAGTTAGAATGTTGTGCAAAATAAGGATGTGTAGATTTTTTTAGAAATGACTGAGTAGAAAAGGATAAAGGAATTACACAGTCCTACCTTAATTTTCATTAAGGATCTAAAAATGCATCCCATTCTGCTATTTGAAGAAAAAGAAAAAAAAAAGGACAAAGGAGAAGGGGCTATAGGATGGTATAAGAAGATAAGGAATGAAGAACTTGGGAAGTCTGAGTCTATAAGTATGATCATAGAACTTCCTCTCCCTGTGACCCTGAAGGATTGGCCTTTACACATAAATATTTTCCACCCTTTGGTCTTCATATATGGTGATAGGGGGGACCTCTTCAACTAATTCCAACCCTGTGTGGATTGAAATGTTCTAAGACATTTTTCCCACATTACTTCTGGTCCCATTCACTGGTTTTGGCTTCAGAAATTCAAAACCACCACCTAGAATGAAACTCTAGGCTGCAAACCCAGGAGTACCTCAAAGTTCTACAAGAGGAACTCCAATTTCATTCAGTTTTTAAAAAGTGGGTAAAAAATAATAACCTTAAAATCTATTATGTATACTTACACATATGAATATGCGGGATAAAGATATAAGAATGAGACATGAAAATATTATGTACTTTATTTGGTAGTTTCAATGCTTGAAATAGTTATAGAAGAGTGAGAACACTGTTAATGAAACAACAGTTCAGTAGCACAGTGGTTAGAGTATTGGATCTGGAATCAGGAAGATACAAGTACAAATCAGGCATCAGATACTAGATAAGTAACCCTGAAAAAATCTCTTAACCTCTGTTTGCCTGAATTTCCTCATCTATAACATGGGAATAATAATAGCATCTATCCTAACAGAGTTATTTTGAAGAACAAATAAGATAATTGTATGGTGCTTATAGAACCTAGAATGTAGTAAGTACTAGATAAATATTAGCACACAGTATACAAATATTGGCTATTATTATCATTAAGATAAAATATATGAAATTTTTAATTTGTAACATTAAACATGAATTATTTACATTTATCTATTAAAAAAAGTAACAGAATGGATGAAAGCATTAAGCTCATCAAGGTTTCTTATAAGTAACATGTGAAATATATCATTTTAGATAGATTAAAAAAATAAAAGTTTGATCTAAAATATATTATGAAACTGCAAGTTAAAAAAATCAGTAATGATAACTGATAATGTTTAAAAGGTTGAGAGAAAAATTATTAAGAAAATGATGAAAAAATAACAAATGTGTAACAATTTTTTACTAAATTATCTTATGGTTAAATTTATGAAACAAAAATGACCAGTTTTACAAATAAAAAGATATAAGCTAATTTTAGGGAACTTCAAAATATCATTATCAGAATGTGACAAATCCAACACTATATTTATTAGTAAAGAAATCACCAATTTGAAATGCATACTTAATAATTTGGAAGTAATATTTTTACAAAGATACAAAATGGGAGAAGGTAAATATCCAAGTACAGATGAAATGCTCACTGAAATATTAAAATTTCCAAACAGGAAGGAGATGCAAATAAATTTTCAGACAACTGTGTAATAAAATTAGAATAAAATAATAATGACATTAGCAAAAAATCACAATACAATAACAGGACTGAAAATACTTCATTAACCAAATTTGAGTTAAAAATAACAAAACACTTTTTAAATATAATGCTAATATGAGATGAAAGGAAGGTGGCACAGAGGGACCATCATTACTTGGTTCTATAAATTGTGTCCCTCTTGAGGCAGCATAAGATTCCTCATCATATTTTTGATTCATATTGAGCCTACTGTCTATTAAAACATACTATATATTATTCTTTAGTCAAAATGCTATATAACCAGGCTTCCCTATCTCATACTTTTAGGTTTGGGTGGCAAACACAAATACATAGCAGGGGATGATAAGAGCTATGGAGTGTGATATCTAGACAAAGCAAGAGATTAGAAATTCAGAAGCTCTTAGAAGAAAAATTGTGCTTAACAAAATTATTTCTCATTGTTCCAGAGCACTTTGTGGTGTCTTGTATATTATTGTCATTCAGTTATGTCTGACTCTGTGACCCCATATAAGATTTTCTTGGAAAAAATTCTGGAGTGGTTTGCCATTTCCTTCTCTGGTGATTTAAGGCAAACAGAAGAGGTTAAATGACTTGTCCAGGGTCACACAGTAAATTGGTGTCTGAGGCTGGATTCAGGTCTTCTTAACTCCAATCCCATTGTTCTATCCATTACAGTGGTTCCACTATGTTGTATATATGTGTTATACAATAACAGAGGTTCTTCAGTTGTGTTGTGTTTTTTCCCTTATCATGACAGGAAATAGTCATTTGGTTCAAAGGGTTAGTATCTGTAAAAAACCAACAAACAAACAAAGCAATGGTCATTGATCTTACCATTATTATTCACTATAATACTAAAAATTCTAATTGTAGACATAGTACCTGAAATTAAAAAGTTTTGATAAAGAAGATAGCATCTCTATTTGTGGGCAACCTGATGATTCATTTGGTAAACTTAGGACAATAAGTAAATAGCGATTATTAGCATACCATGATAAATGAACAAAATTGCCATATACAACCAGGAAAAAAAATCAGAAAATATCATACAAAGAAATATGTTCATTACAATTTTAGTCATTTTTAAAAGTTGCTCTTCCAAGAACTTTGCATTATCTTATGTAAATGTTATATATATTATAATGTTTAAGTGCTTCTTTAAACTATAGAAAACAAATTTAAACATATACTAAGTATACCGTGACTATATCACATGAAAAATTATTTCATTAATTAAAACATACTTTATCCCTAACTTTAAAGGAATGATTTCTTTATATGTAGCAAGGTACACCAGTGTAGGGGATCTCATAGGATGATTATCCAACATATGAAAGTTATTACACTTGCCAAAATTCCTAATCTAGTTAGTATTATTTAGTTACATCTAAACCTGTTTGCTTCAATTCCATAGACCCATCAATTTCTATCTGAAGAAACCTTCTAACAGAGTGAGAAATTGTCAGTGTAGATGATCTTAGTAGAGTAAATCAGGTAAAAGATCTAATTTGCTTATGATTCCAAATTTTGCAAATAATCCGGTTTTCCACAAAATCGAAAAGGATGCTCTAGTTCAATTATGATAGCCTTTGTATTATTAAGTACAAACGCTGTAGATAAGACCTACCTTTATGCCTGTGTAGACAAGGTCAGATCACTTGAACTGGAGAATTGCTAAGGTTATGCTTAGGTTATTTTCTTAGCTGAGTGAGTACACTGACAGTGCCAGTGCTCTAAATACAGAAATAAAGCAGGTTGAGGGATCAATAAATGTATTGTATACAGCACATTACATTTTGATCAGTTTTTAAAATGTGGCAGAGAGTTAATCTAAAGAACGTGATTATTGCACTAATATTGAAGAAGTAACTGACCTTGGTTACAGGATCTTGGCATTTCTTCATTATGTAGTTCCAGGGCTATACAGATGTCCTTGGGTGTTGCTGTTATATAATTTCAAAGATAACAACCCACATGCATAGAACTCACACATGTTAATTTTATAGCAAGAGCAGCAGCCAGGAAAGTTAAAATGTTCCATGATTTTCCTCCAAGACTAGAAGATATTGAAATAAGAAGATCCCATGGTAGTTTAAAAAAAATTCTTGTGTATATCTATGTACAATAAAAATGTTATGTTGGGGCCATAATCATTAAAAAAAAGTAACCTCCAATATTATGCCCAGAAAGACTGTCTCATTTACTCACTTCCTTTTGGCAGTTCCCTAGCCTGCTGTAGATTGAAGAAAATAGGAATAAGCATCTTTCGACCACAAACAGATGTGCTTGATAAAGAAAATGTCAGCAAAAATACTAAAGCAATGTGTCACAGCAGCTTTCTGACAGATAGAGGGAAAAGGTAAAAAATGTTCTATCATGTCCGACAAGGTGTTCTTTTTGAGATTTAAAGATCACTGTGCAACTTTAAACATGTTTGTCACTTTGGCTCTGACTGGAGCTATCTGGAGCTTCACAAGAACTTTATCAGCTCAGCATAGGGGGGGAAAGAAAGAAGCCCATTCCCATTTATCTCAGCCAGGTTCCCTTCAAAGCCAACAAATAAATTACAGTGTACATTTGATACAAATTGATTTCTTAACTCAAATAACAATGTTGTCCTCCCAGTCAGGCCATGTGTCACTCATTCGCAAGCCTGAGTGAAAGGCTCAATCTGTCTGTGTGACAGAAATAGGCCTGACGCATCTCACCGAGGAATGCTAATAATCCAGGCCTGGCCTAGGCCTTTGTGGGCCAGCCATGATAAGGAAAATCAGCCCGTCCTGTCACACACAGTGTGAAGGCCTGATCAGTGTTTGTTCCAACAAGCTATATAGGCCTTGGAGTTGCCATCCTATTTCATGTAGGAAAATAAGATCTGGTCACTATGGTTAAGATGCCAGTGACTGTGATGAAGCCGAAGTGAAAGGAAACCCATTGAATATCTTGAACTGATCTTATCAGAGGCTGGAGAAATGAGATATTGGCAGGGGTTGTTGAGATTCTTACAGCTGAGCAGGTTAGTAAGGTTGGGAGGCAGGCCACTAGCTAATTGGATTTGCCTTGGCTTGATAAACAGTGGCAGGCCTATTGCCAGAAAAAAAGAAATAAAAACATATACTATGTGACTTTTTTTCCCAGCTTTGTTTCTCTATAAACCACAGAAGGAATAAAAGAAAAGTTACTGTTTTGAAGTTAAAGGTGTCTTCCCTAATTCCCAGCTGAAGAGGCCAACGGAGTCAAACTACAGAACAGTAGTGGTTGGGTGTTCTGATTTTAATCAAACAGCATTTAACCCTTCTGACCCCCTGAAGTCAGCCTACATCAAAACATCGTCACTCCAAGAGCTAACTAGAAGCAGGAAGGGGTGAGGGGAGCCCGTGAAAGCTCTGGCATGCTCTTGGAATGTTCCAAGGTTTTATTAAAAGTCCAAAATGAAAGAAGAGATAATGCTTGACTTTTTGTACCATAAAAGATGCATTCCACTGTGTGTGTATGTTGAATGTTTTTCCTCTGAGATCCATTCAATACATGTAGGAAGGTATTGCAGGTACCTATGCATATAAGTATTGGGAATACAGTGTCAGAACATGAATAAATATATGTTCTATCTACCTTCATTTAAACGAATGAAAGTAACCCATCCAACTTTGTCAATTTATCATTTTCATGTTTCACATTACATATGATTGTCATAGCATTGGTATCTAATATTAGCATGAGTAGCTAACGTTGATATAGAGCTTACTATGTATTTATACAGTGCTTACTAGATACTATGCTGAGTGTTGTATAGATTTTATCTTGTTTTATTCTCACAATAATCCTGGAAGGCAGGTGCCATTATTATCCCCATTTTACAGATAAAGAAACTAAGATAAAGAGATTAAGTGCCTTACCCAGGATCATACTTCTAAGAGTCTGAGCCCACATCTTGGCCCATTTGGTAAACTGACTCAACTCTACCCTATCCACTATTTTTGAATCCCTTGTCCAGCCACATTCCTCTTTATTCCTGTGTATGTGCTGATGAATGGAGCTGGAGGAATCCACAACATTGACTGTAGGAATTCACTACAATTTTATGCCATCCTCACAGCAAGGCAAACATTCTAGTTCCCCCTAATTGATTTGCTATCCCACTCTTCACAGTGGCTCTTCCAATTCTTCCTATCACTCTTCAAGCCTCTCTGAAAACCTCCTACCTCACACTCTCTGCTGAGGACTTGGGTTAATATTTAACCAAAAAATTGGGATGATCCAAATATTCTGAAGTCCTTCATTAATTTACATATAAGTCAAGGATCTTTACCATCTTAAGTATCTTTCTCTAAATATTTGCTAGCTTATCAACATCCTTCTCAAATGTTGGTTTGTAGAATTATATACCATATTGCAGATATGATCAGAGTTTAAACAGAGTATCATCTCCCTTTGCCTGGAAAATGTGTCTTTCTCTTACTAAATCCCATTATCACATAATTTTTAGAGTGTCATATCTTCCCACTGATTCATTTTAAGCTTTTAGTCCAACAGAATCTTTAGTCTTTTTCAGACAAATTACTGTCCCGTTATGCTTCCTTATAGTCTGCCCCTGTGAAGTAGAATTTTAAACTCAAGAATAAGACATTTCAGTTATCTCTGTTTAATGTTGAGGTATCTAGGTGGCATGGTGTATAGAGTGCTGGGCCTAGAGTTGGAGACTCATTTTCCTGAGTTCAAATCCCTCCTCAGATGCTTACCAGCTGTATTATACTGAGCAACTCAGTTAATTCTGTTTGCCTCAGTTTCCTCATTTGTAAAATGAGCTGGAGAAGGAAATGACAAACCACTCCAGTATCTCTGCCAAGAAAACCCCAAATGAGGCCATGAAGAATCAAACAAGAGTGAACAGCAGCAGCAACAATAACAGCAAATTAATTTCATCTCTTTAGATTCAGCCTAACCCTTTAGACTATCAAGATCTTTATCAATCTTATCTCTGTCTTTCCAGGTGTGAACTCCTTTTTCCAAGTTTGTGTCACTGATAAATATGCTAAACAGTATAGGGCCAAACACAGATGCCTGGGGCACTACTCTAGAGACCTCCTGCCAAATTAACATTAAGGGCTATCCTTTGAGTCTGGGCATTCAGCCAGTTGCAAATCCATCTGCTTCTGGTATCATGGTATCCACATTTCTCCATCTTTTCCTTAGGAATATTATGAGATATTTTATGGAAAACTTTGCTAAAATGTAGATAAATTATATCCATGTGATTCCCCTCATCTATCAGTTAGTAACTTTGTCAAAAAAATGATATAAACTTCGGTGGTCTGGATCAGTTCTTAATAGAGCCAGTATGGTTGTGTTAACATTATTCCCCTTTCTAGATGTTCAGTTTACCTTCTCTCTAAGGATCTAATTTTCTTACAAATTGAAATCAAGCTAATGAACAGTAGCTTATAGGCCCTATTCTCTTCTCTTTTGTGGAAATCAAGACATTTACTCTTCTCCACACCTGTAATAAGTCTTTGCTACATATTTCAATAATTGAGGCCATAGTTTGTTTGAGTCAGATGATTTGAATTTCTTAAGAGTAATGAGGTAGCATCTTCTCTTTACTCATATTGGTCATCAGTTCCCTTTAAGTCCTTTTCAGCTTCAGTTTCAGTATAAAGGTTATTCTCCTTGACAGAGAAAACAGAAATCAAGCAAGAATTGAGAACTGCCTTCTCTTTTATTCTTAGTGTCATCAGTCTATCCATCCCAAACACCAGACCTAGTTTGATTTTTATCTCTTCGTTTGTAACAGAAACACTGATCATGAACCACCTACCATCCCTTTGTACCCCTTCCCCTGACAATCCTAAAGCCAACATCTGTTGTCCTGAGTTTCTTTCAACATCTGCAGCTCATTCTGAGTTTTAGCACTTCTGATTCTATTTTTACAGAACTACTCTATATACTTATTTTTCATTTTCCAGCCCTCATAATTGCTTCTGTCCTGTTAGTGACAATAAGATCCAGAATACAATTTCCCCTTGTTGGTTCTTTCATCATTTGATGAAAGAGAATATTGTTAAAGCAAATCGAGAGGTTATTAAATACTCTGTTATTTGCAGAGACAAAGTAGTTATTTTGATAATCACGGTCTTTCATCATTATTAAATAACAATTCAACGCAAAGTCTATGATTTTTACCAGACATGTCATCTATTGCCTCTTTATGTCCTGTTGGTCTGTAGTATACTCTGACCCCTGTCTCTTCTTCCACTAATCTTCACATAAATATTCCCGTGTTTTCATATTCTTTTCTCATAAGACTATACCTAAACCTTTTAATTTACTGTATTTTCTTAATAAGGTACACACATCCAATTCAACACTCAGCCATTTTTTCATCCCACTAAATCCCAGCTATACATATAAACTAAAATTTCTCTCCTTTTATCAGGACTTCTAGCTTTTAGCTTGTCAATTCTGTGAACATTCATTTTTAGATTTTTAAACCCTTGGAATTGTAACTGGCTCCCTTTTTTTTTTTTTTTTTTGCTTTGGGTCTCCTGCGAAATTTTGGGTATCTTAACTATTACCCTTCCTTCCTTAAAGATATATGTAATAGTAATCTAAATGGGAAGATCCTTCCGATTCATTAGTAGGCTCATGTGAACTGCCTGGGTCACATGAAAGTCTGAATCACATGGAGCCTGTAGTGGGAGGAACTTGCTGAACAGGTGGAACAAGAAGGTCAGAACAGAAAGAGGCAGAGCTAGAGCAAAGCTGAGAGGAAATTTGGTCAGAGAGCAGTTAGAGCTAGGATGGATACAGGCAAGCAGGAAGCTGGATAGTGTGAGTGAAAGAGCTTGTTTGCAGTTTTGTTTAAGGGGGCCAGCTAGTGATTTGTTTAAGGGAGCTGGTTTGTGGGAAGTCTAGCAGGGGGAAGGTTTGGGGATGATTCTGTCCTCTACATTGTGTATAAATTTCTTTGTTATTATGATGGATTTGGCTTTCTGGTGTCTGAATAAAAAATGTTTTGGTTCTGTCTTCAACGTGCAGAGTCTGTTACATTTTGCAATTCAGAATTGCAATTCAGAATGTGCCAGAATATTCATGACCATTGTACATGCTGTGAATATTGCATTGGTACCACAAATGACAGTGACTATGGAAATGCAAAATATCACACCTCTATTAGGAGGCAGGGAGGCTTTGGAGAAAGATATGGATGTCCCAGGGTGGAAGGATTTGCTTTATTCCTCCCTAGCAAGAGAAGGGGCTGAAGGCGCAAGGCTTTCTGGAACCTGACTGCAAAGCTACAGAAGGGAGAATCAAGAGACTTAGAAATATGTTTGCAGGAAATATCAACAGAACCAAGGAAAGAAATACAGAGGTGTGTAGGGCAGGCTGGGTCTTACTAACAAGCTATTGAATTACATGTAAAAACAGAGACAAGCTGCTGGAAGAGAAAGCTCAGATAGGCAAGGAATTGGCTAGTTTGCATGAGAAACTTTTTAGTTGCAGCATTCAAACTCTCCTTTGGAAGAGCAAGCTAGAAAGTCTCAGGTTGTAGAAGAAAAATCTATTGTTAGCTTAGTTCAAAAAAGAAGCAAAATACGAATGCTGTCCTTGCACAGGTTGGGCTTGATTGAGTCCTAAACACAGGTCAGGAGGATGTGTGGGATGAGAATGGAACAAAAGCAGAGGTTATGGCTCCTCCATTACTAAGAAGGAAGCAGGAGAATCAGGGGCCCCTACAGTGTTCCAGGAGGTAATTGAGGATTTTATTCAGCAGGAGGTCACAGATATTTTGAGTCAGTTCACCCAAAGGATGGGAGAATCATTGGTATTTTGAATGGTGAGAATCAGTGAAAAAGATAAATTTCCACAAGAGAAAAGTAAATAGCCAGCAGACTCAAAGTCAGAATAGATTGACAAGAAAAGAATTGTTTACTTTCCTACTGAGGGCACAGGCACATTTTGGAAGAATCGATGACATTCCAACTGATGAACTATATAAAATATATCAGAAAAGGGACTTGATGTTAGACTGAGCAGGGAAATAAGAACTGCCCCTACAGATCATCCTAAATCATTGTATCCAAGTTTGTCACATCTGCAAGGAGAATGAGAGGTTGGCCAGCCCCAGTTCAGATTAAAGAAAGTTTACTTCTCTCCAGAATGATGACCTCAAAACTGCAAATTAGAAAACAGTGAATGAAGTTATGATAGTGGGTTCATGGACTCCAGAAGCATGGTTGACCCTATCTACCCTATCTCTTTGTTTCTTTTTGGCTTTTTGTCTGCTCATCTTGTTTGTCAGATTTTTTTTCCAAAGGCTTATTATCCTCCACCTGCAGATGCCTGATCGATTAAGCTGGATGTAGCCCCTTCTCCACGAATGTGATGTGTCACCCCTGGACCTGGTATCAATCAAACTCTGGATGCCTCCACTGAGACTGACCCCTCGAATGGGACCTCTTGGGGCAACAACAACTCTACAGCCAATCTCAGTAGGAAGTAGCTATGGAAAAATAGACCTTTGTCCCTTACCCTAAGATTTTGGGCTCCATTCATTTAAGGGGGGAATGATAGGGTGCTTGTGCTCTAGCCTCACCCAAAGATATTATTTTATGTACTTATTTTGTGTGATTCTTGTTATACCATTGCAAAGTTCTGTTGATACCAGTTACCTAAGATACTGTTTTATTTTGATGATGATTATTTTGATGATGATTATTTTCTGTTACCCCTGTTAAAGTTCTGTTGATACTAGTTGCCTCACCAACCTATGTAATGAACACAAAAGATCTTGGGGCCACATGCGATTGTAATTTAAATGGGAAGAACTTTCCCATTCATTAAAAGACCAGTGTGACCTGCCTAGATCATATGGAGGTCTGAATCATATGAAACTTGCATTGGAAAGAGATTGCTGAACATGTAGAACAGGAAAGGTGAAAGAGGAAGAGGGAAATCTAGAGAAGAACTGAGATGAAATTTGGTCAGAGAGCAGTCAGAGCTAGGAAGGATGCAGGCAAGCAGGCAGCTGGCTAGTGAGTGACAGAACTTGTTTGTGATTTTGTTTAAGGGAGCCTGCTTGTGATGTGTTTAAGAGCCTGGTTTGTGAGAAGCCTAGCAGGGGCAAGACTTGGAGGTGGTGTTGCCCTCTGCATTGTTATTGTGTATAAATGTCCTTTTTATTAAGATAGAGTTGGCTTCTGGTATTTGAATAAATGTTTTGATTTTGTCTTCCATGTGGACAGTCTGTAGCATTTCATGATTCAGAATTGTGTCGGGATATTCATGGCCACCGTAGGAGCTGTGAATCTCACATTGACGTTACAATACACTCTATGCTACTTATTTTAGGGGACAGACATGGATCTTTTCCTGCCACCATTTTTAGTTCACTTGTATCTTGTGATTTACGTTCATGAAAAGAAGCTACATACCATTTCCCCATATATTTTCTGTCAATTAATCTCCACTATGTTTACTACCTCTGGTTCTTGACTTTTTCTATGTGATTATAAGCATCAAACATTTATTAATAACCTTCTTGTGTGAGATAGTGTGTTAGAATTGGTTGGATCATGACCCCATTTCCCTCCCCTAATTTTAATCTAGTTGGTTTGTTTTGAATGAAACACAACTTTTCAGAGCTGTGTTACATAATTCTCATCCTACCAAGTTCCAAGTCATGGGGGTGGGGGGTTGTGGAGAGGAGAGAGAGACAAATATGCTTCCTTGTGTTAGGATTTCTAATGTATTTTGTCTGTCATTTTTTGTCTGTCTGGGTTTCCTCTGGAATGGCGGTACCTATTGCTTTTCTCCTTCATATGCTTTTCTTTGTAGAAATACACAAGTAATTTTATCAATCCCTCAACCTTTGCATTTTAAAGTCTCATTGATTAGATTTATAAAACCCTAGGCAAATATAGTTATACCGGCCTTCTTTAATTTTACTCCATCCCTGCCTAAGAACCTGTCATAGCTATAATTTAAGCCAAGGTGTTAAAATCCTAATCCCTTTCTTAGACGCTATCTTTTTGATCAGCTATTCACTTTCTATATATTAGTTTCTCTCACCCAAGCCCTTGGCTTTTATCAGTGCCAGTCATGAAAATACCTTGTGTCCCTAAGGCCTTCAGTTCCATGCCCTAGATATTAGTGCTGTTTTCTTGATTCTTGGTGGCAGTATTATCTGTCCTTATGTACTTCACTAGGATGAACAGGAACAAGTATTATTTCCTTTCATAAAACTATGGATATAATTAACATCTTCCATGTGAGTCAGATAGCTTATTTTTAGAGCTTAGTGATCTTTGTGGAATTGAAAGCTAAATTCAACAGACATCTCTTAATAGATTACTATATTTAAAACACCAAGTATTTAACAATTAAAAGCAATCACTTTAGTTTCTGCTTTCAAAGAGATTATAGTCTAATGGGAGAGAAGAATCATATATACAAAAATAAGTGTAGTAAAATATAATATAAAGGAATAATTCAGACAAAATTCAATAAGAAGTCAAAAAAGAGAAAGAGAACTTTTAGTTTTGTGTGGAATAGAGGAAAGAATGAAGGGAGGCTTCAAGGAGGAGTATACAAAGGGATGCATCCTTTCAATGGAGACATTTTGAACATGAAGAGATAAAGTGGGAAGAGGATGGGGGGAGGAGTCTCTCTTAACATTGAGGATAACATAAGCAAAAACATGGAAATCAATAGAGTAGGGTGATTCTACACACACACATACACATGCACAATTAGATACACACATTTAAATTCATACATTTGAGTAGTATTGGATTTTATGGATGCTCTATAGTGAATGGAGAACCAGCCCAGCATCAGCATAACTTTGATTGAATTCCATCCTCTGTCAAATATTGACTGTATGACCTCAAGTAAGTCACTTAATCTCTTAATATTTTAGACAACTCTGAAACAGTGATTGACTAAAAGAAGAAGAAATTTTCTTTTTGAGGAGCTCCATAAATTGTTGAAATTACAGGTTCAGTTGAAAACTAAGAATTGAATTCAAAGTTGGAAATAACTTTTATGATTACCTAGACCAATTCTGTAACTAAGAAAAAGTGAAATCCAGCAAGCCTAAACAACTTGCCGCAAGACATACAGGTAGTAAATCGTAGAGCCAAGATATAAATAAATTTCATCTGATTGCAAATCCAGTAGTCTTTTCACTATTTTATGACACATATGGAAGAGGTTAATTATTCTTGTAGTTTTATGAAAGAAAAAAATTGTTTTTCTGTTCATTCTGGTGATATGCATGAGGACAGATGATACTGTCAGATAGAATCAAGAAAACATTTCTGATTATAATTGTGTCTGGGAAACAAAGATGGTAGTTGGTTGATGGTTGTTTTCCTTCCTTCTTGAAGAAGACCAAAATGACATCACCATGATAAAATCAAGTTTCAATGTATCTGACTGTGGCTAATCAGATCAATACAAGTTCAGAATGCTCTACCACAGATTAGGCACAAATGTCTGGGGTGGATATTCCAAATTTTGCACATCCTACACTTCCATTGTGCTGTTTCAATTCTGCTTTGCTCATAGAGCACAGCACCCTTTCTGATGTGGGCATGCCAGGTTGAGTGGTCCTATGTCAGTGTCTCCCATGTCACACAATAAATTCCAAAGTTCTTGAGAGAGACCTTGAGAGTGTCCTTGTATTGCTTCTTCTAGTCACCATGTGATCACCTGGCCCATGTGAGTTCTCCATAAAATACTCTTTTTGTCAAGCATACTTTTTGTATTCGATGTGTCCAGCCCAACAGAGTTGCACAAAGATATATACACATATACATATACACATGCATGTGTGTGGTATATATTTGTGTGTATAAGCACAAGCACTTAAAGCTTACTCACAATTACTATGCTGGATTTTATGTATTTCACTGATCTAACTGCTTTTACATGGAAGTTAATATATTTATAACAAGCAGAAACAAGTAAAAGATATCAAATCTTAGCAGAAATTCTGAAAAAGTTTTATTTTTAAAAGGCATTATTAAAGCAATGACAATGCAGAATGGTCAGTTTACTTAGCAATACCTTTTTAGAATTGTAAAATATTTAAGTTGACCTTGCTTTGTAGAGAAAGGATAAGAAAAAGCCCTCTATTTTATAAGAAGAATTATGGAGGGAAAAGTTATATGGTAGGGCAAAGAGGGATGACTTAGGCCAAATAACGAAAAGAAAACAAATTTAAACTGAGCTTTGTTTAAAATTAAGATTCAGTTTGTTTGTAGAGAAAGAAAAATCTTTCCTAGTGTTGAGTGTGTTTCTGAGACAGCATCCTCTTATACAAAATTGGCTTTGTCTGAAAATATCTTATGTATAATGATTTCCTCCTTTAACATTGTGAGTGTTTTATTATCTTTGGATACACTTCAACATACCATGGAAGCAGATGCATGGAGCAGACTTAGGGATATTGAAGTACATTTTCTACAATAGAATTATGGTGAAAAAAATAAGTCAACTAAACTTCTCCTTTTGAATTTAACATGGTGTGCAAAAGAAATCTGGGAGAATTCTTTGAAACTTTCACTCAGGAGATCATAGGATTTAGCACTGTGAAGAATATTAGAGGTCATCCAATCCAAAACCTTTATTTTACTGAGGGGACTTTAAGTAACTTGCTCTAGGTCACACAAGTAGTTAACAAAAGAGCCTGAATTTGAGTTTAGGTCTTCTGACTGCAAGATGAAATATATGCACTCACATACACATATTCCCTGACAATCAGATTTTTTTTAGGTTAAAGTACAATGTTTATGAAGAATAATTTTTTTGTCAGATTTATAATTGCAGGTTTCAAAACCATACATGCTATTACTTAACTGATTATTCAGTTTTTTTATATTGATCAATATAATTACATTATTTACAGCTTGATTTTAATATTATTTTTCCACCTACATTTTCTTTAAAAAGGGAGGAAATCAAAATGAAGCATAAATGTACTGACCCATCCTGTTCAACACTTTTTTTTTTATCAATGACAAACAAAATTGCAGGTGATGGAAAATTAAGTCAGATAATTTATATGTCAGACCAAAATAAATAAGATTAAAAATTTAATTTCTGTTGGTCTGCTAAACTTCCATTCTGATACTTTGTGTCGTTACAGGATGGAGATGATACTGGGTTCTAGAAGGCAGTACCCACAGATTATAGGCTTCAAAAGCTAGAGACATCTAGGTAGATCAATGGATAGAGTGCTGAACTTGGAATCAGGATGGTCTGCATTCAAATCCAGCTTCAGGCACTTATATAATCACATGATCCTGGGCATCATTTAACTTCTCTCAGCCTCATTTTCCTTAACTCTAAAAATGAAGATCACAACAATTACTTTCTAGGGCAACTGAGTGGGGATACTGAGGGAATATTTATAAAACTCTTTGCAAGTTATAAAACATTATGTAAATTCTGGCTATTATTATTAGGAAGGTCTTGAGTACAGAGTCCCATATTAATTGTGTGTATGTCATCTGAAGACCAGACTAACTAGGTTTAGAGAGCTTTACTAATAGACCACAGAAAGATGAATTTTTTCAGCTGTAGAAACTCAAGAGGAATGTCAATTGCTTCCTACAATTTGTTATCTGTGTCAATGACCAAGTAACTACCTTGTCAAAATTATGGACTTTTCATATTGGCCATAAATTGTTCAAAAATTCGAAAGAGTGGATATCACTGGGACTATGGAATATAATAGTGATAAATGTAAAGTCTTATATTTAGGTTACTAAACATCAAATTCATGAGTATGGGATAGAAGGAAATTAGGCTGAACAGAGTTTGTGTGAAAAAGACCTAGGAATTTTAGTTGATTATAAATTGTATCTGAATCAAAGTGGTTACAGCATTTGTCAGTATATGGCTACCAAAAGACTTAGTGCAATCTTAAATCATGTTAACAAAACCTAACTGATTGTGTGTGTGTGTGTGTGTGTGTGTGTGACAGAGAAAGACAGACAGATAGAGATTGAGACAGACAGACATACACAGAGACAAAAAAACAGAGAGACAGAGTCAGAGACAGACATGGGCCCCTTTGCCCCCTTGGCTATCTAATAATGCCTATAGATCCCTTAACAGAATATTTTTAACATAAAATAAAAGGCAAAGAAAAAAGCCAATTATCTTAAAAGACAGTTAACAAAATGATTTTTAAATAGTTCAGACGCCAGGGTTAAAACCTGTGGTCTAGAAAAATGAATATTCTAGCTTTATCTACAGTGTTTGGCCACATCTAGAAAAATGTATCCAGAAGTTGTTTATGCCCATAACTTCATGCATCATCTTGATTAAATTATACCCACAAATAAGGGTATGACAATGGGAGCTGCGAGTATATGGGTATAGAGAAATATGTGGGCCATCAAAGATGGCCAGGCTGGTAGATAGTTTTAAAACTATGTCATGTGACAATAAATTGAAAGAATAAAAGATACTTAGCTTGGAAGAGAGACTAAGAAGGTCCATGATAAATATATTTTTTTAAATAGAATTTTCTTATGGAAGCATTCTCTGTAGCAACAAAGAATACCGCATCAATGGATGGAAATCTTAGAGAGACCCAATACAAAGAGGACCTTTCTAACAACTGTCTAAACTAGAATGACTTCCTTGTGGGAGGGTGAGCCTCTTTTTACCTTATATATTCAAGTACAGATTGCCTGATGACTAGTCAAGCATGTTATAGAAGAAATTGATTCTGGGTGGGAGGTTTAACTGGATGAATTCTATGTGATTATGCAGTGTACTTAAGTTCACACAGCAAGTGAATGGAAGCAAGAGGTTTGGCATTCACATTTCCTAAATTCCTAGTTTTATACTGTATCTTACTTTGAAATGAGTATTTTTATGTGAGAGGCAATGAGAAAGAAAGATAAACAGAGAGAGACTTTATAGGTCGAGGTTTAAGTTTGCACATTGCCTAATGTCTATGGCAATGAGGCTATGTTAGCAAACAAATGAAATAGAGCTACATTTACGTGAATACTGACAAGGGTAGTCATTTAGTCTATGGAAACTCTGCCTTCATTGAAGTTATTATTGCTCATTAGTAAATGAAAATATATTTGAATAAACACAAGTGCATTTGAATTGGATAAGTCATATTCTAAAATGTATCATATCAATCATGAAACCATCAATTATTTTCTTTATGTGTGAATATTCAACAAATGAAAGGAAGCATATGAGTTCCTGTTGTGGTTGTCATACAAGGATTAAGAAAAGCAAAACTTGCACACTTAGTTTCTGGCTGGGTATAGAAGTCTGTGTGTGGGAGCTACTCCATGTAGTAGGAATATGTAGAAAATCTGGCAGGTTTACAGAGTTTCTGGGAGGTCTGTGCCCACAGTGCTAATACATACTAAGTGAGACCAAAGAGAAAGGGAATGAGGAAAGGGGGAAGAAAACATTTTATTTTATTTTTATATGGGTAAAATTCACTTTTGCAGACTCTTTAATTTAAGAAGGCATAATTTAAATGGTGGAGTAGTAAAGTCCATTTCGGGTTCCAGGGATCCCTGTTGGAAAAAACAAGCCAATATTTTATGGTAGTATGTTGACCTCAATGATGAATAAAAAAATTCATTTTTAGTTTTTTAAAAAATATGACAACGAGGACTTTTGTATTCTTACTGTTATTGAGTATTCCATGGATGTACTACTCCTCCGTTAAGAAGAAAGAAGAAAAAAGAAGTCAGGTAAGGGAAGAAAATATGAAAATATATGATATTACAAATTCTCCTGTTGTATTTGTGAAGTATTCCTTTACTTCAAATGTCCATACTATTGAAATATTCCAGCAATTTGCAGATAATTTTTTTTTTTTTAGTGTTAGACTTAGGTATAAAAACTACCTAAGAAGTATAAAAAATAAGAAGTACCACAAGGTTGTACCTTCCTCCAATTTTTTCTTAAATAATATTACTGCTAATAAAAATAATAATAACAATAACAATAATATCATCTATATAGCACTTAAAGGATTGTAAAGTACTTTCCCTTATATTATCTCATTGGATCTTGCATCCAAGTTTGTTGAACTTTGCATTATTGGCTTTACTTTTTTAGGTTCAGAAACTGTCTCCAGAAAGTGTCGAACAAAATCCACAAGTTGCTTTGGGATATATTTTAAAGAACAGCAGTGCACATTGGATTACCTAATTAGATTTTCTGTTCACTAGAGGCAGCTGTTGGACCTTGAATCAGGAAAACTTGAATTTAAATCTGGCCTCAGAACTTTCCTAACTGTGACTCTGGGCAAGTCACTTAGATTCTGTCTGCCTCACTATTCTCAAAGTAAAACACTGTAATGATGGTTTGAGAGACATAGTTTCTGGGTAATTTAATGTATTTTTTTTACTAAGGCCAGCAGGTTATTAATAAAAGGATAGTCATCTGGTTGTCTCTTTTAGACTGAAGACCCCTAAAGGCAGTAGGTTCTCAGTTTATATGCCCTTGTAATAGTAGGTGTTCCTGAGGGATGGTTATCAACTCTGATTATCTGATATCTCTGATATCAACTAACACAGTGGGAGGTGGGCTATCCTGGAATTTGGGACTTGGATCACTCAAATTTTGGTCAAAGGGACATCAATTTCTATGTCACCTGTCTTGATAAATAAGGAGAATCAACATTTTCCCAGACCTGTCAGAGCAAACACAGTGAGCAGAAATGCATTGCTTAGCTCAAACTTAGAATTTCTTTTACTGTTTGATTAGATCTTGACCTGGGTGAACTCTAAGAGAGATTTTCCATACTGTTTTTTTTTTTCTGAATAAGGAAGTCGAAAAGGGGAAAATCCTTGATCTTAATTCAATAATTAATTATTAAATATAAGAAATATTTATTTCTCATAATATAGATAATAATAGCACCTACCATTTAAGGTTGTTGTGAAGACCAAATGAGATAAAAACTATAAAAAGGGCTTATTACAGTAACTGGTACAAAATGGGTACTATATAAATAGCTATTTCCTTCCCCCTTCCCTACCTAACCACACAGTAATACAAAAGGTCCTGAAGGAATAGGCCACAGTACAAAGAAACATAGGTAGGAGAGAGTTCAGTAAAAGTCTGTTAAACAGTTCATTGTCTGGGGAAGGCTTACCAGGCAGGGGGCTGCAGAGAGTTGCTCCAGTTAACTTGGAATATCAGGGAGACTTTGATTATAAGGGTTTAGAGGCATGTTGGTTTGCCACACTGATTGATTTTTCCCACTTCACAGATTTATTTATGCCTAGCCCCTTCCTTTTATTTAGTAAAAGATGGGTAGAGACCTTACATAATATGTTACATTTATCAGTTTTCCATGTGAGGGGATTGATTTGATATTATGAAGGTAAAGGAAATACTATAGTAGATTTCATGACATAATATGATAGGATAGGATATATATACAGATTGACATAGTGGATAGAGACCCAGGTACCATGCCAAGAAGACCTAATATTTATGCCTTTTCTTATATAAACTGTCTGACCCCAGGCAAGTTACTTAACCTCTCAGTGCCCTAGGCAATTCTCTAAGAATATAAATTGTGGAGATATGCCAAAATGCTTTGGGAAAAGTAATTTTCTTACCATGGAGTTTTTTTTAATGCAATTGAAATAACATGTCCATTCCCTATCCCTATCATAGGTTATATAATATAGTATGATATAAGATAGAACTATAATATATAAACTAACATAGGTAGCTAAGATAAACATGATGACAGCATTTGACTCCTAAAATGTTTAGTCATCTAGTTTGATGGAGAATAGTTGAAAAAGTTGCTATATTCCTCTCACCTAGTATCAATAGATATGGAATTCCTGTTCTCAAAGAATAAAGTTGAGAAAAATTAAAAAAAACAAACAAACCCAAAACTGTAGACTTCGAATAAAAATATGAACATTGTCATTGAATTTTATTTTCATCCCTTATAATATGATATCATGTAATGGTCCATAAAAGTCATTATCAGTTTCCCCCTCCCCCACTATGGGGCATTGTTCCCTCAGACACACGCAATTCTTGGTATTCTGAGAAGGAGGAACAATGGAAAGGGGGAATAAATGGGACAGGTCCTACAAGACAGTGGCAGAAAGTGTGCAGAGGGGACAGCCTTGAAGGGATACCGTGGAAGTGTTGATTGTATGACAAATGCAGAGAAAAGTGAGAGATTGGATGATTATAGCCATCTTGAGTGAGAGAAGGTGAGATTAGAGTAAGCAAAAAGAAAAAAAAACAGATAATGAAGAGAATGAGAGAAATCCTTTTTGAAAAGTAATGCAAAAATGAAATAAACTAGGACTAGCTGAAGGGAAAAGAAGAAGAGGGGAATCTATGTCACTGAGAGGAAAAAGGGCAAGAAATGCACTACAATATAAAATCAGGAGAAAAGAAATAACTGATGAACAAAACAATAAAGGGAAAGAAGGAACAAATGAGAAGAGAGCATCAGAAGTGAGGGGAAAAGAACCAGTTAGGATTGGGCCTCTTAATTAATGTAAAGTAACCCAAGAAAAATAATAATGTATTTACTGAAGATTTTTTTTATAACTTGGAAAAGAAAACAATTTTAGAGGTAGATGGAGGAAAATACAAACCTAACTCCTAACTTTTTTGTTTTAGTAGATTAAACAATACAAGAAAATGAAAAACAGTGAAAGACTGGATAAGGAAAAAAAAAACACCTATAATTCATTGTTCAAAAAAACCCCACATTTTCAAAAAGTATATACATGCAGCAAAACACAGAAGATATAAAGAAAAAAATGGCTCTGCATTAAACGAATTAAAAAAAAAAGGAGTTGCCATTAAGCTATCAGATGAACGAAAAATAAATATTCAAAAAAAGGAATGAACAGGACACTCCAGTATGCAGAAATGAATTATAGATGACAAATTAATATCAGCAAAAATTTATTAATTTCCAATTTCCATAGTATTCATATTCATAATAAAAACATTATCTGACCTTCAAGAAGACAAAGATAGCAGCATCACCCTGACAAGACACTTTAATATACCTCTCTCAGCTTTGGACAAGTCTAACAAAATGTTAAGCAAGAGAAAAAATATGAAACTGAATCTTTGCCTAGAGAAATTAAAGTTAAAAGACTAATGGTGGGGCAGAGAGCCCAGGTAGTAGAGAGAAATCAGGAAGTTTCCTGAGCTCTCCCCAGTTTCCCTCAGAAACAACATCAGATCAAGCCCCTAAATGGATTCTGGAGCAACAGAACCCAAAAAAGATAGAGTGAAACAATTTTCCAACTTAAGATAACTTGAAAGAACTTCAGGAAAGGTCTGAATCACTTTGGTAAAAGGGAAACGCAGTTCAGCCCAGAGCAAGATGGTGTCCAGATAAGTCAGTGGGAAGTTCTGAGCCCTAGCACAGACCAGCAAATAAAGCCCCTCAGTCCTGGCTCAACAGGACAGTAATGAGGCCTCCAACCCCAGTGAAAAAGCAAATTGCAAGCCCAGAATCCCAGCACAACAACTGTGACTTGGCCATCTGACACCCAGAATAATGGGCAAGACATAGGCACCTAAGATCCCTGCATAGAAAGCTGGACTTTAGCATAAGAACTGTAAGATAGCGCTCCCTGTCCCCTTGGAGCAGAACTCAGCTTTAAAAGTCACAAAATAGGCTGAAAAATGAATAAGGAACAGAAGAGAGCTAGAGCATAGGAAGGTACTGTGGTGACAGGGAAGATCAAAGGAGAAACTCAGAAGAATGTCAAAATGCTCACATGTAGATTGTTCTCAAACCCAAAAATTCCTCTAGGACAAGCTCCGAAAGGATCTTAAAAATTAAGAAAAGTAGAAGAAAAATTGGGAAAAGAAATTAGAAATTTATTTTTTAGAAAAGAGTCAGCAACTTGGAAAAGAAAACATGACAATTGAAGAAAGCAACTCCTTAAAAAATAGAATTGTCCAAAAGGGGGAAAATTTACTGAAGAAAGCACCTGCTTTAAAAGGAGAATTGGTCATTGATCAAAGGATATGGACAGACAGATTTCAGAGAAGACATTAAAGCTATCTATAGTCATGAAAACATGCTCTAAATCACTATTGATTACAGAGATGCAAATGATACCTACCAAATTGGCTAACATGACAAAACAGGAAGATGATACATGTTGGGGAAGATGTGGGAGAGTTGGAACAGTAACTCCTTGTTGGTGGAGTTGTAAGCTGATTCAACCATTCTGGAGAGCAATTTGGAATGATTCCCAAAGGGCTATAAAAATGTGCATATCCTGTGACCCAGCAATACCACTTCTCGATCTGTATCCCAAAGAGATCATAAAAATTAAAAAAGGATTCATGTGTGCAAAAATATTTATAGCACCTCTTTTTGTGGTGTTCCAAGAACAGGAAATTGAGGGGATGTCCATCAATTGGGGAATGGATGATCAAGTTGTGATATATAAATGTAATGGAATACTATTGTGGTGTAAGAAATGATTAACAGGCAGAGTTCAGAAAAACCTGCAAGGACATATATGATCTGATGCTGAGTGAAGTGAGCAGAACCAGGAGAACATTGTACACAGTAGCAGGCATAGTGTGCAATGATTGACTTTGATACACTTAGCCATTCTCAGCAATGCAAGGTCCTAAAACAATTCTGAAGGACTCATGTTGGAAAATGTCATCCACATCCAGAAAAACTATGGAATCTGAATGCAAAGTGAAGCAGACTATTTTCTTTTTGTTGTTTTGTTTTTTCTTTCTCATGGTTCCTCCCATTCTTCTATACAACATGACTGATGTGACAATATATATATTTATTTATTTATTAAATATAAATTTCTTTATTTAACTTTTTATATTCATTTTCACAAAATTTTGGGTTCCAAATTTTCTCCCCTTTTATCCCCTCCCCCACCCCAATACACCAAGCATTTTAATTTTCCCTATCACCAATCTGCCCTCTCTTCTATCATCCCTCCCTTCTCTTGTCCCCATCTTCTCTTTTGTCCTATAGGACCAGATGACTTTCTATTCCCCATTAACTGTATTTCTTATTTCCTAGTAGCAAGAACAATACTCAACAGTTGTTCCTAAAACTTTGAGTTCCAAATTCTCCCCATCCTTCCCTCCCCACCCGTTCCCTTTGGGAAGGCAGGCAATTCAATATAGGCCATATCTGTGTAGTTTTGCAAATGACTTTGATAACAGTCGTGTTGTGTAAGACTAACTGTATTTCCCTCCATCCTATTCTGCCCCCCATTGTTTCCATTCTGTCTTTTGATCCTGTCCCTCCCCAGTGTTGACTTCAAATTGCTCCCTTCTCCCATTGTCCTCCCTTCCATCATCCTTCCCTCCCTGCTTATATCCGTCTCCCCCACTTTCCTGTACTGTAAGATAGGTTTTCATACCAAAATGAGTGTGCATTTTACTCCTTCCTTTAGTCGAATGTGATGAGGGTAAAATTCTTGTTTTTTTCTCAGCTCTCCTCTTCTTCCCTCCACTAAAAAGTCTCCTGCTTGCCTCTTGAATGAGATATAATTTACCCCATTCCATTTCACGCTCTCTCCTCCCACTGCATTTGTTTCTCACTGTTTACCTTAATTTCTTTTAAGATATGGTCTCACCCTATTCAATTCACTCTGTGCTCTCTATCTCTGTGTGTGCGTGCATGCATGTATGTGTGTGTGCGTGCATGCATGTACATGTATGTGTGTCTGTGTCTCTGTGTGTACCTCTGTGTGTGGTCCCATTAACTACCCAGATACCGAATCTTTTTAAGAGTTACAAATATTGTCTTTCCATGTATGAATGTAAACAGTTCACCTTTGGTAAGTCCCTTATGACTTCTCTTTGCTGTTTACTTTTTTATGCTTCTTCTCATTCTTGTGTTTGAAAGTCAAATTTTCTTTTCAGCTCTGGTCTTTTCATCAAGAATGCTTGAAAGTCCTCTGTTTCATTGAAGACCATATTTTCCCCTGAAGTATTATACTCAGTTCAGCTGGGTAGGTGATTCTTGGTTTGAGTCCTAGTTCCTTTGACTTCTGGAATATCCTATTCCACACCCTTCGATCCCTTAATGTAAAAGCTGCTAGATCTTGTGTTATCCTGATTGTATTTCCACAATACTGGAATTGTTTCTTTCTATTTGCTTGCAATATTTTCTCCTTGACCTGGGAACTCTGGAATTTGGCCACAATGTTCCTAGGAGTTTCTCTTTTTGGATCGCTTTCAGGCAGTGATTGATGGATTCCTTCAGTACTTATTTTGCCCTTTGGTTCTAGAATGTCAGGGCAGTTTTCCTTGACAATTTCATGAAAAATGAAGTCTAGGCTCTTTTTTTCATCATGGCTTTCAGGTAGTCCCACAATTTTTAAATTGTCTCTCCTGGATCTATTTTCCAGGTCAGTTGTTTTTCCCATGAGATATTTCACATTCTCTTCCATTTTTTCATTCTTTTGGTTTTGTTTTATGATTTCTTGGTTTCTCAGAAAGTCATTAGACTCCATCTGTTCCATTCTAATTTTGAGAGAACTATTCTCTTCAGTGAGCTTTTGAACCTCTTTTTCCATTTGGCTAATTTTGCTTTTGAAAGCATTCTTCTTCTCATTGGCTTTTTGAACCTCTTTTGCCAATTGAGTGAGCCTATTTTTCAAGGTGTTATTTTCTTCAGCATTTTTTTGGGTCTCCGTTAGCAAGGTATTGACCCGTTTTTCATGCTTTTCTTGCATCTCTCTCATTTCTCTTCCCAGTTTTTCCTCCACCTGTCTAACTTGCTTTTCAAAATTCTTTTTGAGCTCTTCCATGGCCTGAGCCCACCGGACATCCACCTGGGATGTCTGGGATAGAGAGGCCCCGACTTCCACGTCTTTCCCTGATGGCAAGCATTGTACTTCCTTATCAGAAACGATGGGAGGAAGGAACATCTCTTCCCCAAGAAAGTAGTTCTCTATGGTCTCATTTTGCTTCCTTTTTCTAGGCATTTTCCCAGCCAGTTACTTGACTTCTGAGATTCCTCTCCACCCCTGCCTAGATCTGCTCAGCCAGTGCTTGGGGTCTGAGATTCAAATGCTGCTTCCCAGCCTCAGGGTTTTCCTTGGAGGGATTGGCTGCTATTCAATGTGAGCTTAAGTTCTGGTGCTTGGGTTGGGGCAAGGCTGCCTCCCAGGCTCAGTTCCCTCAGGATCTTTATGCAGAGATCTTCTGTATTGGGGGGGGCAGGGCCACCTCCCAGGCTCAGTTCCCTCAGGGGGTTTATGCGAGACCAGTCTGCTCAGGGAGTTCCAGGCTGCTGCTGCTGCCTTTGCCGCTCCCTCTGCCACTGCCTCCTGAGGGGGCCCGAGTCACGAAGACACCCTGCTCCCTTCTTGGTCCTCCCAGAAGTCTCTCTAGCTGGCCTGTAGCGTCTGTGGGTGGAGGGAACTTCGCGGCCACCAGAGATTCCATCCCTGAAGCCTGCTTGGATCTGCTCCTCTGGGGCCACAAAGCCAGGGCTTGGCAGGGCTGGGCTCTGTGTCTGGAGGATGATGGACCCCTGGGGACGGCTTTCCGGGGCTCTCTGGAATGGAAATCTCTTCCAGTGTGTTTCTGCGTGGGTTCCACTGCTCCAGAATTTGTGGGGAGTTCTTTTTACAGGAAATTTATGGGCTGCACTTTCAGAGCTAGCATACGTGAGTCTTTCTACTCTGCCATCTTGACTCCTCTCTGTGAAAATATATTTAATAGGAATCTATATATAGAACCTATGATGATTGATGCTATCTTAGGGAGAGCGGAGGGGAGGAAGTGGAGAAGCTTCAAAACTTATAGAAGTGAATGTTAAAACTAAAAATAAATTTATTAAATTTAAAAATAAAATTGGCCAAAGACAAAAGGAGGTACAAAATCTAACAGAAGAAAATAATTCCTTAAAAATTAGAATTGGGCAAGAAGGAAGCTAATGACTCTATGAGATATCAAGGTTGAGTCAAAAAAATAGAAATAATAAAAATAGAATAAAACATAAAATAAATCATTGGTAAAACAACTGACTTTCTGGAAATAGATCTACGATAAATTATTTAAGAATTATTGGACTATGAAGGCAGTGGTGAAAAAAGATCCTGGAGAGAATCTTTGAAGAAATTATCAAGGAAAACTGCCCTGATATCCTACAACCGGAAGGTAAAACAGTCAGTGAAAGAATCCACTGATCACCTCCTGAAAGAGACCCCAAAGTGGAAACTCCAAGAAATATTGTAGCCATTCCAGAATTATCAAGTCAAGGGAAAAAATACTGCAAGCAGTCAGAAAAAAATTCGCATATCAAGGAGGCACAATTAGGATTGCACAGCAATTAACAGCTTCTACATTAAACGATTGATGGGCAAGAAATATGATATCCCAGAAGGCAAAGGAGCTTGAATTTCAACCAAGGATCTACTACTCAGCAATATTAAGTATAATCTTTCAGAGGGAAAGATGGACATTGAAAGAAATCAAAGACTTTCAATCATTCCTGATGCAAAGCCCAGAGCTGAAGAGCAAATTCATTCTTTAAACACAAAACTCAAGAGGAGTATAAAAATGTAAACAGGAAAGAAAAGAAAAACAACAGCAACATGTTATTTAATAAGGTTAAACTTTTTATATCCCTATATGGGAATATGATACTTGTAACTCTTGAGGACTATGTTTCTATCAGGGTCATTAAAAGAACTATACACAGACAGAGGGTATAGGTATAAGCTGACTTTAATGTGATGATATAAAATAAATTATTGGGTGAAAAAAATTTGTATTAGGAAAAAGGAAGAGGGGAAAATAGGGTAAATTATTAGACTACAGGGAAAGAAAGGAGGGAGGGAGCATTGTTTGAACTTTACTCTTATTGAATTTGGCTCAAAGAGGAATAGTATACACACTCATTTGGGTACAGAAATTTGTCTTAAACTATAGAGAAATGGGAAGGGGAAAGGAAAAGAAAGGGAAAGGGAGGGCTGATAGAAGGGAGGATGGATTGAAGGAGGTGGTGATCAGAAGCAAAACTCTGGTGAAGACAGGGCAAAAGGAGAAAGAAAAATATAAATGCTAGGAGTATAGGAAGTAGGGAAGTATACAATTAGTAATCATAACTGTATACATGAATGGGATGAACTTTGCCATAAAATGGAAGTAGATAGCAGAGTGAATTAAAAAAAAAGCAACATAATCCTACAAAATGTAGTTTAAAAGAAACACATTTGAATCAGAGAGATACACACAGTGCAGAGTATATTTTGCTTCAACTGAAATAAAAATAAAACAAACAAAAAATAGAAATAGAAATCCTGATCTCAGAAAGAACAAAAGCAAAGACAGATCTAAATAAACAAGATAAGGAAGAAAACTATAACCTACCAAAAGGTATTGTAGACAATGAAGTCATGTCAATATTAAACATATATGCACCAAGTGGTATAGCAGCCAAATCCTCAGAGGAGAAATTAAATGAGTTAGAAGAATAGACAGTTAAACTACAGTGGTGAGGTATCTCAACCTCTACCTCTCAGAGCAAGATAAATATAACCCAAAATTAGCAAAAAGTTAAAGAGGTGAATAGAATTTTAGAAAAATTAGAATGGTAGACTTTTGGAGAAAACTTTAATTAGAATAGAAAGGAATAAACCTTTTTCTCAATAGTACATAGCACATGCACAAAATTTGACCATGTATTAGGGAATAAAATTCTCATAATCAAATACAGAAAAGCAGATACATTAAATGTATCTTTTTCAGATCATAATGCAGTAAAAATTATATGTAGTAAAGGGCTGTGAAAAGAAAAGCTAAAACCTAATTGGGAACTAAATATTCTAATCCTAAAGAAGGAATGGATCAAAAAACAAATTATAGAAAAAGACAAGTAATTACATCAAAGAGAATGACAATAATGAGACAACACACCAAACCTTATGGGATGCAACCAAAGAACTTATTAGGGGAAATTGTATATCTCTAAATGAGTACATGAATAAAATAGAGAAAGAGGAGATCAATGAATTGGATATACAGCTAAAAAAATTATAAAATAGGAACAAATTAGATATTCCCAATTCAAAACCAAATTAGAAATTTTGAAAACCAAAGGAGAAATTAATAAAATTGAAATTAAGAAATCTATTAAACTAATAAATAAATCTAAGACCTAGTTTTACAATAACCCAATAAAATGAATAAGCCTTTGGTGAATTTTATTTTTAAAAAAAAGAAAATCAAAGGGTGAATTCATCATCAGTGAAGATGAAATTAAAAAGATAATTAAGAACTATTTTCCCTCACTGTATTCCAATAAATCTGACAATCTAAGTAAAATGGATAAATATTTATAAAATATGAATTGCCCAGATTAAGAGAAGAGGAAACAAGATACTTAAATAACCCCATTTTGGAAAAATAAATTGAACAAGTCGTTCATGAATGCTTTTAGAAAAAATCATCAGGACCAAACAGATTTACAAGTGAATCCTACCAAACATTTAAAGAACAATTAATTCCAATCCTATGTAAACTATTTGAAAAAAATAGGAGTCCTACAAATTCCTTTTATTACACCAATATGGTGCTGATACCTAAGCCAGGAAGAGTCAAAAGAGAGAAAGAAATGTATACACCAATTTCCCTAATGAATATTGATGCAAAAAATTTAAACGATATATTAGCAAGGAGATTACAGCAATTTATCACCAGAGTGATATTCTATAACCAGGTGGAATTTATACCAGGAATGTAGGATGGGTTCAAAATCAGGAAAACAATCCAGCACAATTGACCATATCAAATAAGAAAGTTAACAAAAATCATATGATTATCTCAGATACAGAAAAATGCAACATTACTGTCAAAATACAGCACTCATTCCTAACAAAAACTCTAGTGTATAGGAATAATGGAGTTTTCCTCAAGATGATAAGTAGTATCTCTCTTAAACTATCAACAATCACTATATGTAATGGGGATAAGCTATATCAAAGGTCATACAAAGATACTCATTATCATCATGACTATTCAGTGTTGTACTAGAAATATTAGCATTAGCAATAAGAAAAAGAAATTGAAAGGATTAATATAGGCAATGAGAAAACAAAACTATTACTCTTGGCAAATAATATGATGGTACACTGAGAAAATCCAAGGGAAGCAACTAAAACAACTACTTGAAACAATAATTTTCACAGAGTTTAAGGGTATAAAATAATCCCACATAAATCATTAGCATTTCTATATTACCAAAAAAAAGATAGAGAAATCTCATTCAAAAAAACTGTAGACAATATTAAATATTTGGGAGTCTACTTGCCAAGAAAAACCCAGGAACTAGTACTCCTAGGTTTGAAGCCCAAGGAGATCAGAAAATATGGAGAAGATTCCACATATACAAAAATATTTATAGCAGCTCTTTTTTGTGGTGGCCAAGAATTGAAAATTGAAAGCATGCTCATCAATTGAGAAATGACTGAAAAAGTTGTGTTATATGAATGTAATGGAAAACCATTGTGCTGTAAGAAATAATGAGCAGGTAGACTTTATAAAATCCTTAAAAGACTTTTATGAACTGATGCAGAGTGAAGTGAGCAGATACACACTTACAGCAACATTGTGCGATGACTTGTTGGATAAACTTAGCTCTTTTCAGCAATGCAATGATCTAAAGCAATTTCAAGGTACTCGTGAAGAAAAATGCTATCCATATTCAGTGAAAGAACTATGGAGTCTGAATGCAGATCACAGCAGATTATTTTCTCTCTTTTTTCTTTTTTGTGTCTTTTTTTCCCTTTTATTCTGATTCTTCTTTCACAAGACTAATGTGGAAATATGTTGAATATGATTGTACATGTATAGCCTATATCAGATTGCAAGCTGTCTTGGGGATAGGGAAGCAGAGGAGGAGCGAAAAAAATTGGAAGTCAAAATCTTATAAAAGTAAATGTTGATAATCAAAAAATAAAATTAAAAAATGATGATGGAATGACAGAAAAATGAATAAATATGAAAATAAATGAATAAGTGAATAGATCAAAAAAGACTACATTACAAATATCATGTGTATTATGTTATTTCAAATAAATTTGGATTTATTTTCTCAATTATAAAATATAAAGTTGAGTAAGCAACATATATGTGTAGATAGATAGATAGATAGATAGATAGATAGATAGATAGATAGATAGATAGATAGATAGGAAGAAAATATAAAAGTATATAAAATATTTGGGAGTCTACCAGCCAAGACCCAGGAACTATATGAACACAATTACAAAATACTTTTCACACAAATAAAGTCAGATTTGAACAACTGAAAAAATATCTTTTGCTCATGGGTAGTCCAAGCTAATGTAATAAAAAGGACAATTCTCCCCAAATTAAATTAATTATTGAAAGTCATATCAATCAATCAACCAAAAATATTTTATAGAAATAACAATAACTAAATTCATCTGGAAAAAAAATGGTTCAAGAATATCAAGGGAATTAATGAAAAAAAAAAAAAAAGAAAGGTGGCCTAGCCATACCCGATATAAAACTATATTTTAAAGTAGCAATCATCAAACTGTTTGGTACTGGCAAAGAAATAGATCAGTTGATTAGTGGAAAAGGTTAGGTATATAAGACACAGTAGTCAATGACTATAGTAATTTACTGTTTGACAAATCCAAAGACTCCAGCTTCTGGGATCAGACCTCACTATTAGACAAAAACTGCTGGGAAAACTGGAAAATAGTATGACAAAAATTAGGCATAGACCAACATCTCACACCCTATGCCAAGATAAAGTCAAAATAGGTACCTGATTTAGACATAAGGGATGATATAATAAACAAATTAGGAGAGCAAGGAATATTTTACCTGTCAGATCTATGAAGAAAGTGAGAATTTAGGACCAAAACAATGGGAAGAGAACATTATGAAATGCAAGATGGATAATTTAATTACACTAAATTTAAAAAGGTTTGCATAAAACACACAATACAACCAAGATTAGAAGGAAAGCAGAAAGCTGGGAAACAATTTTTTATAGTCAGTATTTCTGATAAAGGGCTCCTTTCTTAAATTGAGAAATAGAGAATTTAGTCAAATTTATAAGAATACAAGTCATTTTCCAACTGATAAATTATCAAAAGATATGAATGGGTAGTTTTCAGATGAAGAAACTAAAGGTATAGTCATATGAAAAAATGCTCTAAATCACTATTGATTAGAGAAATTCAAATCAAAGCAACTCTGCGATATCACATCATACTTATCAGATTGGTTAATATGACAAAAGAGGAAAATTATAAATTTTGGAGATGATGTGGGAAAATTGGAACACTAATGCATTGCTGGTGGAGTTGTGAACTGATCCAGTATGGAACTGTGCTCAAAGGGATATAAAACTGTGCATGTAATTTGATCTAGCACTACCACTACTAGGTCTGTATCCCAAAGAAATCATAAAAAAGCAAAAAGATCCACATGTACTAAAATATTTATAGCAGCTCTTTTTGTGGGGGACTAGAATTGGAAATTGAAGGGATGCCCATCAACTGGGGCATGGCTAAACAAGTTGTAGTATATGAATAAAATAGAATATTTTTGTTCCATAAGAAATGATGAGCAGGGGGATTTCAGAATGACTTACTAAGTGAAGTGAGCAGAACCAGGAGAGCACTGCACAGCAACAGCAATATTGTGTGATAACTAACTTGGATACATTTAACTCTTATCAGAAATACAATGAACCAAGATAACTCCAAAAGACTCATGACAGAAAGTGATAACCACATCTAGAGAAAGAGCTGTGGAGTAAGAATGTAGATCAAAGCATACTATTTTTACTTTTTTGTTTTTTTTTTCTTTCTTGTGTTTTTCCCTTTTGTTACATTCTTCTCTCACAACAGGACTAATGTGGAAATACATTTAATATGATTGTACATGTATAACCCTTACTAGTTCGCTTGCTGTCTTCATGATGGGGAAGAAGGGAAGAGGAGGAGAGAGGGAAGTGTGGGAAGGAGAAAAATTTGGAACTCAAAATTTTATAAAATTGAATATTGAAAACTATCTTTCCATGTAACTGGAAAACTATTTAAAGGAGGAAAAATCAGACTGAATGGCATCTTTTAATGTAGATCCAAACAGAGACTTAAAAATAAAATCTTAAATAATGAGTGGGTGAAATAAAAAAATCAATGAAACAACAGTTAAGTAGAACAAAATGAGAATGATGAAATAACAAGCCAAATTTTAGGTTTAAAAAATCAGCTAAAGCTAAAGGAGTCCTCAGAGGGAAAAATCATATCCTTATAATCTTACACTAACAAAAAAAAACAGGAAAAAGAGAAATTAATGAACTGAATATTCATTGAAAAATTGCGACATCAACAAACCAAAACAAGCACAACAGAAGTGCTATTAAAATTAGGGCAAAAGTAAATAACTTGGAATCGAAAAACAGAAATGATAAAATCAGAAACTGGTTCTTTGAAAAAGACTAATAAAATTGATAATGTTTTAGTGAATCAGATGAAAAAGAAGACAACAGAAAATAGTATCAACAATAACAAATAAATCTATTTAGATGCGTAAGTCAGCAGAGCTCCAGACCTGGAGACAAAAAGGCTTGTGTTCAAATGTGACCTCAGACACTTACAGATTGTGTGATCTTGGGGAAGTAATTTAACCATGTTTTCCTCAGTTTCTTCATCTATAAAAGGAGAATGATAATAACATCTACCTCCTAGATCTGTTGCAAGGATCAAATGAGATAATAATTGTAAAGTGATTAAATAAATTCTATATAAATATTAACTATTATTTTTATTAACTATTGTTACTTAAAACCAAAAAGCAAGAATCAAATGCATTGTGCATCTAGTAAAACCTTTTCCAATAAATATGGGAGTGAAGCAAGGATTTCTACTCCCTTCACTTTTATTTAATAAAGCTCTATAATTTTTAGCAAAAGGAAAAAAAAACAGAAGAAAGGAATTAAAGGAATAAGGATACATAAAGAAGAGATAAAACTATGCCTATTTGCTGAGACTATGATAGTTTATCTGAAAAACCCTAGGGAAGTAACAAAGATAGTAGACAACAGCTTCAACAATGTGGCAGGCTACAAAATAAATCTTCATAAATCAGTAGCATTTTTTTTATATTCATAACGGCACAAAAAGCAATAAGAAAAAGAGAAATACCATCATTCCAAGTATGCACAAAATGTTGGAGATCTACCTTCCAAGGAGCACAGTAGACTTGTGTACATTCAATTACAAGGTTCTTCTTAAAGGAAAAACAAATAAACAACTGAAATGGCTGGAGAAATATCAAGTGGTCCCAGCCAGACCATGTCAATATAATAAAAATGGCAATACTAATATAATAATTTATACTTTTAATTATATAGCAATCAAATCACCAAAGAGAAAATTTATAGAACTTTGCAAAATAATAACAAAATTCATTTGTTAAAAGAAATAGCTCTGGAATATCAAAAGAAATGAAAAGAAGTAAGGATGAGGGGAATAATGCTTCCAGACCTCAAACTATATTATAAAGCAGCAGTCATCAAAACCATCTGGTACTGGTTAAAAAATGAAGAGATAGATCAATGGAACAGACTAGACAAGAGAGATTCAGAAACAATAGAACTCAATAATCTAGTGTTTGATAAAATGGAAAACATAAATTACCTAAGGAAAAATTCCCTATTTGATAAAAAACTGCTGGGAAAACTGGAAAGCAATCTGGCTCAAATTAGACTTGGATCAACACCTTACATCCCACTTCACAATACATTCTAAATGACTACAAGACTTTAATATTAAAAATCACACCACAAAAATATTAAAATTATAATAGAACCTAAACTTCTCACAGCTCTGAGTAAGAAATGCATTCTTAATCAAATAAAGGAAAGAGACATTTCCAAAAGACAAAGGTGACATTTTTGACTATTTAAAACTGAAAACATTCTATACAGAGAGCACTGATAAATCTACAATAAGGAGGGCAACAGTTAAATTGAAGAAGTATCATTGTATTAGTTATCTGATAAGGGTTTGATATCATACATATATATATATGCATATGTGTATGTTTATATATGTACATAAATGTGTAAATATTATGTATACACGTGCACAATTAAATATGTAACACACATATATGTACACGTACATAGCCATTACCCAATAGATAAAAAGATATATGTACACATACACAGCGATTCCCAATAGATAAAAGAACAAACAGTTCCAAAGAACTTTAAAATATTCACAGTGAATGAAAAATCCCAAATCACTAATAACAGGAATGTAAATCAAAACAACCCTGCGCTTTATCTCATACCCTGCAAATTGTCAAAACTGACAGAAAAATGGCAGCAATGTTGGAGGGGTTATGGGGAGATAGATATAGTAATACATTGCTGGGATGGAAAAGAAAGGTTGTAACCATTTTGGAAAACAATTTGAAATTATGCAAATAAACTGACTAAAATATTAATTTCCTTTGAACCATATTACTAGGCTTATACTATAAAGAAGCCATTGATAGGGAAAAAAGTCTATATATGCACTCTAACATATTTGTAGTGCCACTTTTTTGTGATAGCTAAGGATTGGAAATGAAGTAGATGCCTACGAATTAGGAAATGGATAAATAAATTGTGATATATGGATGTACTGGGATATTACTGTACTCTAAGAAATGATGTATTTGATGCAGACAGAGAAGCATAGGATGTATATGAACTGATGAAAAGTGAAGCAAACAGAGTCAAGAGGACAATAATAACTTCAAAAATGTAAATGGAAAGAACAATGATATATCACAAAGTTAAAAGCAAATGCAGCAAAATTATAAAGAACAAGGAGGACTTGAATGAAGAGATATGAAAAGACATCTGTAGCTTACTCCTTTATGGGAGGCAAGGCAACCACAGGTGTTATACATTGCATGTTTTCATGCTTTTTCAGTGTATTGATCAGTTGACCTTACTCCCCCACCTATAAAATATTATTTGGTAAATGGAATGACTCTCTGAGAGTAGAGTGGGGAAGGAATACATGGGATACTATAGTGATATAAAACAAAAACAAAACCAGAACATATCAATAAAATTTTATTTTAAAAAATGGGGGAGAGGAAGAGATGATTTTACAGCTTGAGAGGTGGGAGACTATGGATGCAAGATGTTGCATACTCTGTATGATACAGTAATTATAAATCAGTTTGCCTTAACTTATCCCCCTACTCCTGAATCATAAGAATTGACTAATTGAAGATTTAGAGGAAAATGTTGCTGTTCAGTCATTTCAGCCTCTTCATGACACTGTTTGGTGTTTTCTTGTTTACTGGAGTGGTTTGCCGTTTTCTTCTCCAGTTCATTTTACAGATGAAGAAATAGGCAAGCAGGATTAAGTGACTTGCTCAGGATCTCACAGCTAATAAGTGTCTGAAGCCATGAACTTAGGAATATAAATTCTCCTGATTTCAGCTCTGGGCTTTATCTATTGTATCATCTCTAGAAGGAAATAATTTCTGAGATAAATCCAAAAGACATCAATAAACTTTTTAAACCCAGTTAACGTGCTATTTTCCAATACTGTTCACCCAAGACTAACAAAGCCTCTTCTCTCGTTCAGCTACTTATTTACAAAAGGAATTCTTTTACTCTCTCTCTGTATGTCTGTCTCTGTCTCTCTTCATATACACATGAACTCTGACATTTGTAGAGTCATTAAATTCCTTTATCTAGCCCTTTTCTTTTATGTTGACAGTTCAGCATCAAAATTACAAATAGGATGGTCTTAAGTTACATAAGTGCATTTTCCTCTCACTTTTTCTACCTATTGCAAATAAAATCACAATAAAGCTTAAAAATGGAGAGTGCATATGAATTCCTTATAATAAAAGGATGGCTCAATCCATTAACCAACAAAAGTTATTAAGCACTTTCATGTATTAGTTGATGGATGGATAAAACAAAACAAAATAGAAATAAAACCTAAATCAAAAGACCTTAAGTAATATTGATGAAGACACTCAGCATATAAGTAGGTACAAAATATATATAAAGCAAACACAAGTTATTAGAGGGGATATAAGGGAAGAATTAGTGACTGGAAAGACCAGAAATATCCTATTGTAGGATGTGATGCTCAGATTGAGTGTTCTAGAAAGTCTACGTGTGTGTGTGTGTGTGTGTGTGTGTGTGTGTGTGTGTGTGTATGACAAGTAAGAAAAGGTAGACTGAAGCCAAGGAGTTGGTTTTTGTTGTGGTGGTTTCTTTAATCCTAGAGCTATTGAAGATCCACTGTAGCTTTTTGAACAGGAAAGTGATGTGATGAAACATGGGCCTTCAGACTATTCTGTCAGCAGCTCTGCAGAGAATGGAATTGAAAGGCAAGGAACCAGAAGCTAGGAGACCGATTAAGAGGCTATAGGAACAGACAAGGGGAGAGATGATGAAGTACTAATCTAGAGCAGAGGCCATGTTAGAGGAGAGAAAAGGAACAGATATTAGAGATGGGGGTTTATATTTGGAAAGACATTGTAACTAGTTGAATATAGAAGGATAAAGAAGTCACCAATTGCAGTGACTGGAAGGATGGCGATATTCTCAAGAGAAAATGGGATGTTAGGAAAAGTTGCAAATACTTTATCTGTTGTGTTTATGCATAGGAATGTTATGACTTCTCAACACACATTGAGTTTGAAATCTCTAAGGAGTATCCAGTTTAAAATGTCCATTAGATAGTGATGTTGGAGGTGTATAGTTAATGGAGCTCAGGAAAGACAGATGAGATGTAGGTACACAGAGCTGGGATTCTACTGCTTGGAGATTATGTTGACCCCTCCAGAGTTAATGAGGTCACTTAGAGTACCAAAACCAGTAACTTCTGGACCACGGAAAAATTATGAAATATAGTGAGTTTCCAAAACATTTAGAAGTTATAAAGGAAAATTTGTCTTACTTATCCTCCAAAAAGTTGAATTAGGAAAACAAAACTATGAAATACTATTTCAAAACTATATCACCTGCAATTCTTCACATCCCATCAATACCATGGACTCCACTGCTGAACTCTGTTAGGCGAGTGTTCATCTTATCTATCCCAGAACCTAACCTTATTATTTTTTAATGAAAAAGGAAAAGAAAAAAAAGAGAGAACTTTACAACTTGAGAGGTGTGGGGGACTATGGATGCAGGATGTTGCATACTCTGTGAGATAATAGTGATCATGGTTTTGTCAAACTTATTTTTCCCCTGAATGATAAGAATGGACAAATTTAGGACTTAGAGGGAAATAACTCTGATATAAATCCAAACGATAGCAATAAACTTCCTTACTCTCATTTTCTAAACACATTATCTGTATTCTCTTCCTTTCCAACTATTCTTCCTTAATTAACTTCCCTCATTAAAATATAAACACTTTCAGTTCAAAGACTCTCCTGGTTTCTTGTATTTTAATCCTCAGCAATTATTACAGTGCCTGATAGATGATAAATTCCTAATAAATGTTTTAATGTCAATAATTCATTGATTTAGTTATATATCAAATACTACTCAAATGACGGCAGTGCATATCAGTGTTCTAAAATATAAAATATACATCCTATTTCAAGTATTATCTACATGATCACAAATGCAATGGTTTTACCTCTGAACAAGTAGGACTCCCATTCTTTTGTAAGGTTTCCTTCCTTTCCATCCTTAGCTATCCCTTTCTTTTATGTTTCTTTCATCCCACAAATATCCATGATTTGATTCAGTGTATCAACCTGTAATGGAAAGCAACGTAGGATTTTTTGCTGTTTTTTAGTATAATCAAGAAGTATAATGCCTCTGTTTGTTCCAGGATGCATGGTCATTTAGATTGTAAGGTCAAGGATCCTGGAAAGGTGGATTGTAATGCCAAGCAAAGTAGGATCTTTTGCTGTTTGTTTTTGTTTTAGTATAATCAGTTGCCTCTCATTGAATCTTGCCTTTATCAATCAAGAGTCTTTACCAGGAGTGAAAGACAGAAATAAGAGTTTCTTTAACTAGAAACAGTTTATGTATTGTTAATTATATTAATGTGATTAAAGATCTTCCCCACTCATTAATGGGCCTGGGAAGATTGTTTCTCAAGGGTTGTGATGCCCTCTGGCTCTAAAAACATGTACAACTACATTTGTGAGGGCGAGGTTTTACTTTGGGGCTTAATGTCTGAAAGTGTTTATTTGGCCAGATGAGACTCTGGGAAGCTGCTAAGGAATGTGCCTTTGAAAACCCAGATGTTAGTGCATCCCTCTCTGTTAACTATGGTCAGATGGTTAGACCTGTCTATTGATTTGTGATATACATATTGGTTATGGTCAGACAGTTGGAATTCATGTTTGTTGATCTTTAATTTCTCTGTATTTTCTCTAAAGCTCAGGGTGCTGACTTTTCCCCCTAAACTAGGTGAATGATATATGTGCTTGATTAAAGGAGATTGTTGCCCCCTAAAATGTTGCCTTTCCTTTTAGAAAAGTAGATCAAAGAACCTCCTCCATGTATGTTGGGTGCTCACTGTTAGACAACCCAAAGCCCAGGTTAGAACCATTGGTGACTGCCAATGTGCCAGAGTCATTATGCAATTTTCAAATTACAGTCAAATCATTTAGGGATGATTCTGTCACCAGTTAAATAGACTCTGCAAATGCCTCATTGTCCTTGTCTATGAAGTCCATGAGATAAATATTTTGTGTGTATCCAGACATAAGATGTCTATACCTTTTACTTCCCTTATATATCTCAGAGACAATATTTAAATAAGTTGAGAAAAGTGAAAGTGAAACATTACATAAGTGCATTGAATTTAGAACAATTTGGTCTAACAACAATTTTTTCTTTTTTTTTTTCCTTATTTTCTATTTTTTTCTTTTAAATATAAATTTATTTATTTAACTTTTTACATTCATTTTCACAAAATTTTGGGTTCCAAATTTTCTCCCCTTTTATCCCCTCCCCCACCCCAATACACCGAGCATTCTAATTTTCCCTATCACCAATCTGCCCTTTCTTCAATCATCCCACCCTTCTCTTGTCCCCATCTTCTCTTTTGTCCTGTAGGTCCAGATGACTTTCTATTCCCCATTAACTATATTTCTTATTTCCTAGTAGCAAGAACAATACTAAACAGTTGTTCCTAAAACTTTGAGTTCCAAATTCTCCCCATCCCTCCCTCCCCACCCATTCCCTTTGGGAAGGCAGGCAATTCAATATAGGCCATATTTGTGTAGTTTTGCAAATGACTTCGAAAATAGTTGGGTTGTATAAGACTAACTGTATTTCCCTCCATTCTATCCTGCCCCCCATTGTTTCTATTCTGTCTTTTGATCCTGTCCCTCCCCAAGTGTTGACTTCAAGCTGCTCCCTCCTCCCATTGCCCTCACTTCCCCCACCCTGCTTATCTCCTTCTCACCCACTTTCCTGTATTGTAAGATAGGTTTTCATACCAAAAACAGTGTGCATTTTATTCTTTCCTTTAGTCGAATGTGATGAGGGTAAACTTCATGGTTTTTTCTCAGCTCTCCTCTTTTTCCCTCCACTAAAAAGTCTCCTTCTTGCCTCTTGAATGAGATATAATTTACCCCATTCCATTTCACCCTCTCTCCTCCCACTACATTTGTTTCTCACTGTTTACCTTAATTTCTTTTAAGATATGGTCCCATCCTATTCAATTCACTCTGTATTCTCTGTCTCTGTATGTGTGTGCGTGCACACATGTACGTGTGTGTCCATGCGTGCATGTGTGTGTGTATGTGTGTGTGGTGTCACCAACTACCCAGATACTGAAAAGTTTTAAGAGTTACACATATTGTCTTTCCATGTAGGAATGTAAACGGTTCACCTTTGGCAAGTCCCTTATGATTTCTCTTTGCTGTTTACTTTGTCATGCTTCTTCTCATTCTTGTGTTTGAAAGTCAAATTTTCTTTTCAGCTCTGGTCTTTCCATCAAGAATGTTTGAAAGTCCTCTGCTTCATTGAAAGACCATATTTTCCCCTGAAGTATTTATACTCAGTTTTGCTGGATAGGTGGTTCTTGATTTTCTCGTAGTTCCTTTGACTTCTGGAATATCCTTTTCCACGCCCTTCGATCCCTTAATGTAGAAGCCCTAGATCTTGTGTTATCTTGATTGTATTTCCACAATACTGGAATTGTCTCTTTCTAGCTGCTTGCAATATTTTCTCCTTGACCTGGGAATTCTGGAATTGGTCCACAATGTTCCTAAGAGTTTCTCTTTTTGGATCTCTTTCAGGCGGTGATCGATGGATTCCTTCAATACTTATTTTGCCCTCTGGTTCTAGAATGTCAGGGCAGTTTTCCTTGATAATTTCATGAAAGATGATGTCTAGGCTCTTTTTTTGATCATGACTTTCAGGTAGTCCCATGATTTTTAAATTGTCTCTCCTGGATCTATTTTCCAGGTCAGTTGTTTCTCCAATGAGATATTTCACATTATCTTCCATTTTTTCATTCTTTTGGTTTTGTTTGGTGATTTCTTGGTTTCTCAGAAAGGCATTAGTCTCCATTTGTTCCATTCTAATTTTGAGAGAACTATTTTCTTCAGTGAGCTTTTGAACCTCTTTTTCCATTTGGCTAATTGTGCTTTTGAAAGCATTCTTCTCCTCATTGGCTTTTTGAACCTCTTTTGCCAATTGAGTTAGCCTATTTTTCAAGGTGTTATTTTCTTCAGCATTTTTTTGGGTCTCCTTTAGCAAGGTATTGACACATTTCTCATACTTTTCTTGCATCTCTCTCATTTCTCTTCCCAGTTTTTCCTCCACCTGTCTAACTTGATTTTCAAAATCCTTTTTGAGCTCTTCCATAGCCTGAGCCCACCAGACATCCACCTCAGATGTCTGGGATAGAGAGGCCCCAGACTCCATGTCTTACCCTGATGGTAAGAATTGTTCCTCATTAAGAAATGAAAGGTGGGAACATCTGCCCCCAAGAAAGTAGCTTTCTGTGGTCTTATTTTTCCTCCCTTTTCTGGGCATTTTCCCAGCCAGTTACTTGATTTCTGAGATTCCTCTCCACCCCTGCCTAGATCTGCTCAGCTAGTGCTTGGGGTCTGAGATTCAAATGCTGCTTCCCAGCCTCAGGGTTTTCCTTGGCAGGCGTGCCTGCTATTCAATGTGAGCTTAAGTTCTGGTGCTGGGTGGGGGCAGGGCTGCCTCCCAGGCTCAGTTCCCTCAGGGGGTTTATGCAGAGATCTTCGGGTAATGGAGCTGCTACCTGCTGCTCCGGGAGACCCGGGCCACCGCTGCTGCCTCTGCTGCTCCCTCTGCCACTGCCTCCCGAGGGGGTCTGAGCCATAGAGATACCCCACTCCCCTCTTGGCCAGACCAGAAGTCTCTCTCACTGATCTGGAGTGCCTGTGGGTGGAGGGACCTTCTCGGCCACCAGAGATTCCGTCCATGAAGCCTGCTCGGGTCTGCTCCTCTGGGGCCGTGCGAGCACGATGGATCCCTGGGGATGGCTTTCCAGGGCTCTCTGGAATGGAAATCTCTTCCACTGTGTTTCTGCATGGGTTCCACTGCTCCAGAATTTGTGGGGAGTTCTTTTTTACAGGAAATTTATGGGCTATGGGTTCAGAGCTAGCATACAAAAATCTTTTCAACTCTGAGAAATTGACTAAACACTCTCAAAGTGAAAGGTAACACTTAATGGTATGAAGAGTATCCAGATCTCTCATATAGACCTGAAAGAAGGATGGAAAACAGAAGAAAAATAAAAATGGCCACTGAAAACAGGAGTAGAAAATTTAGATAAAAGTGACACAGCATATATGTAAGTCATCTATATAGCTAGGAAAAAGCTATATGGGGAGGAGGGTGAAGGGAGTAAGGGAAAGCAGCAATACAAAAACTGAAAACTTGCATGCTACCATCTATCTTAGCTAAGTTCTAGATGTCCAGGGCTAGAACCAGAATGATGATAGGAGACTAATATTTATATAAACAAGGATGTTGTCTTTAGTTTTTAGTCAGGCATTATTTTTCTCCCATTGTGCTTATGAACAGGAAGCAGGGTTTTTCTTGAGAAAATAATGCAAAAACATCTATAAACTTTATATGACCATAACTATAGATGCAAGTCACTGAGGCACTTTAGATCCCCTAAAGCTGGACTCCAATAACACTTTTAAGGGAAATGCTATAATATGATATGATATGATATGATATGACATGACATGACATAACAATATAATTTAATAAATATATAATATCCTGTAACACAATATTTTGATAATATAATGGTATGCCACTTAACATTTGAATAATATATAATATAGTATAAGCATATTTAAGAGTATCCTAATAATTAAATATTATTAGACAATTTGTGAATCGAAAGCTTACATTTTAGCCTAAATAATTCACATGATTTATATGGGTTGACAAAAATTTATGTTGAGTAGATATCATTTAAAGTAGTAGAAACCTGGACAAGTCATGTGCTTGTCAGATACTCAAAACCAGCCATTTTCTTGTGATCCCTCCTTCCAACTATACCCTTTTTACACACACCCATACAAACACACACACCCCTACATACACAGACACACCTCCATTCCCCCAACACTTTTACTCTCCTTCTGGATATAATCATAGCTTCTGGGCTACTTTAAGTAACTTTAGCAATGGTAAAAGAAATGGTTTAGTAAAACCAAATTAAATCAACAGCTCTGTAGAGTGGAATGCCAGACTTAATGACATGTATTTACTTAGAACTAGGATAGTGCCCCAAAGAGGCTATTGCTCCAGAGAACCCTTCAGTGCCTCAGAGAGAGGGCCCCATGGAAGACCAGTTCTGTGATGAATCAAAATAGTGAATTCTGAATTTAGTGAGTTGGTAGTTCTAGTGTAGTTTTCCCTATTCCCTACCCCCAGTAGTTAGAAGAAAAAAGAAATTCATATAAGAAGATATGTTGGAATAAAAGAAAACATTTACTTCATTACACCTGTTTTAATATTACCTTCATTCTATGTGACCTAGTATAATACAAGGTAATAATTTTTCATTCTATTTTAAAAAAGAGTGGAAAATGAAACTATTTGTTGGGAACTTTATAGCAAATTCCATGTCCCCAAAAACTACAGATACAGAATATGAATTTTATTATAAATGATTTGACAGAGTATTTATTATTTAAGTTTAGTCAATTGACAATGCTCACTTTTTGATTCCATGTACCTTTTCTCTAGTTAATGAACAAGATAACGTTTAATAGCTTATTTAGACAGGCACATAGGATATTGTCAGAGACAAGTGAGGAAGAGAAAGTAACCAAGAATGAAGAGGAGAGAAAACAGAAGGATTAAAAAAAGGTGGTGGTGGGGGGTTGTCTCTTAGGAATTATCTACCTGATAAGGTGACCTGTGAAATGAAAGCCCCCTCTGATGAGCTACATGTTAGTTCTGCGTCTTACCTTATGACACTTGATATTCTGATATTGTTCCCTGTTTCAATTGTCAACTAAAAGTAATTTTCCCCATCAGAGCACTCTTGGGCATTTCTAGGAGTAGGGTTTGTAAAGCTTTTCCAAACAGCTTCAGTTTTTCATTTCTTTCTTCATAGTATAATCTTTAGTGAAAGATCAATTTGTTTGTGTTCATTTTAGATTTTAAAGTTAATTTTTATATATTAGGCTCATTTATCATTTGAAAGTAAATTCCTTATTTAGATATTTGACAAGGAATGCTATATTACCAGAATATTAATTTTGAATGAACATCCCACTTTTTATCACAGGCTCTTAGAACATAGATTAGGAATAAATGCATTAAAGGACTTCTGACTTCTACAAGTTTATCTATTACTACGAAACCCATTCCTTAACTACACATTTTAATAGATTGCTACTTATGATCCTCTATTTAACCTCTATTTTTGGGGGGAAGGGTAGTCACTTAAGTATTTGACCAATTCTTTAATATACCAAAGTGTTCTTGATGTATAAACAGTTATTTAGTTCAGCTTTCTGGGACCTCAGCTAGTTACCTCTGAAAATAGGAAGAACTACATGTTTATTAACTATTATGAATCACATATTTTATTTTTACTGAGATATGTACATATATATATATACATGCACATACATATACGAATATACATATATTATATATATGTATATGTGTATATATATATATATATATATAAAATTTCCCAAGAACGCACAGCTAAACTGAAGCTTGTGGTATTTGTTGTGAGGCCCAGAAGCAGCCACAGCCTGCAATCTATCATGCACAAAAGCAGAAATAGCATTTATGAGCCCACTCATGTAAAGCTTGAGTAGGCAGATTCATGAAATTCACCGAGATTTGGATTAAATTTAAACCATTCTATACAGCTCTACTTTTGATTAGAGCTGAGTGTGCAATGAAAACCTCATATTTGAATGGGACTTGGGTTTTTAAGGAGTTTGAATGCGCTCAAATCAAAATTGAGCTCTAAGCTTGATCTGAAAATGTACAGTGGGTCAATTTACATTCAGCATTAAAAGGGGGGCAAAGGAGATAGTACTCCATCCTTTGAGAATTTTAGCTCTGGATCAGAGTTTATTAATATAAGGATCAAAATACAGTCGACTCACTCCATTTACAGTTATTAAATTATGAGGCTTAAAAATCCTTAAAGAGAAGACCCTGACAAGACAATTGAAACCTATTAATGGAATATACTTTTTACAGGTATATACATGTATGTGTGTATATGTATATATATACATATATATACAAATATATATATGTATATACACATAGCATTCACAAATATATAAACATACCTATCTCTGGGGAAACTTAAACAATAAAAGGCTTACTAGGTCTCTCTCTCTGTCTCTCTCTCTCTGTCTCTCCCTCTCCCTCTCTGTCTTTCTCTTTCCAAAAAAGACATCTAGCTAAAGGGCTATAAAATGGCGTTTTTTATTGTTAACCAAACTAGCCAATTTATGTGTTTACTTTCTTCTAAATTCCTTATCCATCTCCTCCACCCCTGCTACTTCTTGATACTGAAAGAATACAGATCAAAGGATGCTGAACCTTAGATATTATTTGAGTAACCTTAAAACATCCAGAGGATTAACACTAGCTAGAAACCTGATATGTTCTATTTAATGTTTATTGATGATGTGATATTAAAATAGTTTAATATTCTTTCAAAAAATTTCTAAACAAAAAACTTAAAATTATTAATTAAATTCATAATCATGCTATTTTTTTCATCTATAACAGAGTAGACCTATCGTAGAACTTTGCAAATGAAGGCTATAGCCTGATAACACATCCTTGTGTTTTCTCCCCTTTTTGCTTTGACTCATAGGCCACAAGAGAGCCATTTCTGACCTTAATCACATTCCCTAGGCATTTAATAGGATGGCCACATCATACCTGTTTTGGAGTTACCTGATATGCACAAAATGATCATCAACCAAGATTGTAACCCATATCATAAAAACAAGTCATTAAGCAAACTGAAACCATTTAAAAATAGAGAGTACCTGGCACATAGTAAATACTATATGTATTTCTTCTTCTTCTTCCTCTCATTATCCTATTTTAAAAATATACAGCAAAGTTATTAGACTGTTTATTACATATATGTTTCTTTACAATTGTGGATTAGAAACTGCAATTAAAGGATTTCTGCTGATAAGACTTGACTTACAATTTTAAACATTAACAGATAAGTACTTTAGACTTCTTAGTTACTACAAAATAAGCAGTATTAAAGGAGAGCCTTATTATGTACAAATATACCCTTTAAAATTTGGGGGGACAGTCAACTATTTTAACTTGGATGAAGAACAATCTATTACAACTTTATGGGAGCGTATGAAATATTTCTATTGGCCAGTTTCAATGAAAATTTTTAAACCATAAAATGAGACATATTTTGGTTATTTTTCAATCAATAATTTATTCAACAACTACATATTAAGTACCTAATATTTGTCAAGTGTTCTGCTAGGCACTTATGAAGAGAAAAGGGATAGACAGGTGGATGGATAGATGGAAGAAAGGAAAGGAAAAAGGAAGGAAGGAAGGAAGGAAAGGGAGAAGAAAAATTAGGAAGAAGGGCAAACGTGAAAGAAATATTGAGAAGATGCTTAGTACTAAACAAGAACAAGAAGAATTCTATCACTAAGATCACTTCATCACGGCCATAACTATAGGATCTCGAGAAACTCGTTGTATTCAGTAAAATAATTCTTGTTTTTGACTATGTAGACAAAATAACCCAGTTGTCTAGTAGGATGATTCACAAGTTTTCCTAGGATGATACATATTATACTGAGTATCTTAGATGTTGTTGAAACAGATGGCTTGTACTGTCCCAGATGTGGGGGCTGCTGTCTGTCTAACTCCATTTAAACACCATCCTAATTTATCCAGTGTCTCAGAGCCTCATGGGCATCTTATAGTCGAATAATGATTTTAGGAGATATTGTTTCATTATTTAGATTGCTGACCTGCCATAACCTTCAGTATGGCCTAATGTTTCTTCTTTAGAGCAGCCACAGAAATAATTGACAATTATTTCATTAAGAGATTTTGAGATGTAAAGATCACTTGAATACTTTGAATTCCTTGCAAGAAAAGTTGGAATGAAAAGCTAATTAATTGGACTCCCACATTTTAGGGCCTTAGATCATATCTACCTTTTATCTGAATTTTAAAGATGCAGATTGTTTTGAAATATTATTAAATACTTAAATACTTAATCTGTAAATCTCCATTTCCTTTTCTGTTCTCTACATAGGATTCATACAAGTCTTAGTGCAGTTTAAAATTAATAAGGCTTTAAAACTACACTAAGACTTTTGGGACAACCCATATATGAAAAGCAATCCTTAATGGAGTAGTTGGTGATTCATTCATTGATGCTCTTTTAGCATTTAATGTGATGCCAACAATAACATAAGATATTAGGAAGGTATTCCACTTTAGTTAATAACTTCTTTATTGTTCTTAGAGTTAGAAAATCCTTCTTACCATCAGATTTCCTTTTTTGGATATTAGATCGAAAGAGGGAAAAGACATCAGAGTCTATCTGGTCCAATCCCCTCATTTTACCAGGGAGGAAATGGGTACATGGAAGTGAATGTACTTACCCTAAGTAATAGGTTTGAAGGGAGAGCTGAACCCAGGATTCTTGACTCTAGTATCAATGCTCTTCCGATGAACACATACCACTTATTATTGGTTAATAGTCTGTATAAACTGATGTCAGATTTTTGCCAAATTAATGGATACGTATCATAACATAAATACTTCAAGATCTTTTTTGTATTAGTGTAAGTTTTCCATTCATCACTGCTGACCAAAATCCCCAAACCAAAGCACATGGTGTATACTAGCGTACAAGAAAAATCATCCTGTAGTGGGCAACATAGATAGACTGTCCTTTGAATAATAAGCATCTGGATTATTGAGTATTCCCACTGACCTCCATTTCCCATTGAAGTATCTAAATGGGGCTTTGGTGAAAAAGGAATAATATTTCACATTTACATAGAAAACACACTCATATATATGATGTGTTATAATATGCATATATGGAAACATTATCCAATGAATCTTTGATCCTTTCAATAAATCTATAGTTACTATTATCCACATTTCATAGTTTAAGAAACTGAGTCTTAAAGCAGTTTAGTGACTAACCCTTGACTTTTACATCTCTAAGACAGTTCTTGGACATTGTCCCCTCTTGAAGACATATCCAAACATTTAACCCTGCATCATACTTCCTTGTCTAAAGTAGTTGCTTTAAATGACCAATAAGGTACATCAAAAAAAGGGATAATCCATGGCTGTTGCTGATTCTACTGAGTAATTCACTATTTCCATTGGTTTCCCATCAATTTTTGTTTGGTTTATTTTATTTTGGAGCCAGTTTTTTCAAAGTATTGAGAGATGTTCTCCTGTGTGCACTGGAAAAGAATAGAAGCTGGGTTAAAAAGCAGCAGAGAATGTGCAAAGGCCAAAGTTGTCTCATGTGAAATAAGCGGAGCATGTGTTCTGCATACTAAAAATGTACAGCCTTGAGGAGCTTGTGATCTGGGAGGTGCTGGGAAGCATTAAGGCAAAAGAAAAAATCAGCGGCACCACATGCTTCCTTCAAGGATGTGGCTTCCGCGAGGAATCAAGAAAGTGTAAAAGAAAGTCTTTTCTGTTAAGTTATGAAATAAGCCCTTTGGTAAATTCTCAAGTGCATACCAGACCCAGGGAAATGTGTAACATACAGATATTCAGTGTGCACAATTTGAGTATTGCCCAAGCAAGTACATAAACGGGCAATTATTATGTCACAGAAACATTTTGGAGCATTCATTGCAAAACAATGAGAAACAAAAAGAAAAACCACAAAACAAAAACTATGTTTTACGGGAAAAGAAAAGATTAGAATCGACTGATTGTACATATTCAGTAACCTGCAACACTCAAATACAATGTTTAACGTGGGGAAAACAGAAGAATGATTTCAGCCCTTTCAGCTCTGGGCTTGGTACCTCCTTTCTTACCTTTAATATTAAAAACAGTATCCTCCTGTCTACTGATACAGATTTAGAGGAAGTGAGGTAGAGGAAAAGGTGAGAGGTGGGAAGTGAGGAAGGTACTCATCAGTGCTACAAATGTGCTCATCTCTGGCACAGTATCAACAAAGCCGCTTAAAGAAGAATGACACTAAGTCCCTATGGTGTGGCCAGGATGATGGGAATGTTCCTTTATTCAGGTATTCTCAATGTGGGATCCTTGAGCGTATTTTTGTTTTTAATGTTAATCATTCTATTTCAACATATCTTTGTAATTCTTTCTATTCTATATATTTAAAAACGTCATTAACCTGAGAAGAGAGTCCTTGACATACACAAAATAGTTGAAGACCCCAGCCTTGATGCTGAACCTGGAGAAGATGAAGATCTGGGATCCAGACAAGCATTCTAAAGTGGCTGCCACTTAAAAGAAAAGGGATTTTTTGAGGATACTTGAGGGCTTCCCCAACAGATGGTAGGAGGGCTCTTTGTTCCCCATAGAAGCTACCTAATAAAGGCTCTTTGATGTGTTATTCTAAGTGTTCCCTTTATACCAGAGTTAATGAAAGCTTCATAAAGTGATTCTTCATCTCCTTACCAAAATGGCAAAAGTATCTGATACGGTGAGTGGATAGAGTGTAACAGCTTACAAATCTGACCTTGGAAGTAGAGATGGAGACATGACACCTGCTACTTCCCAACACCTATCATATGATCATGGATAATTTCTCACTGACTTAGTTGCTCATCTATAAAATGGGCAGAATAATGCTCATTCTGTTTCCTACCTGCCTCTCAGAGTTGTTATGAAGAAGCAAATTTGCAAACCTTCAAATGCTACATAAATACTTTTCTTATTATTTATTATGATGGCTGTGAACTAATATAAAGGCTTCCAAGGTAGGAGAACCTACTGGTTCTCCTGGTAGCCCACACCACTTAAATTCAGTTTACCTATTTGGATTTTTTTCATTGTTTCTGTTTCTGCCATTTGGGGTCAAATAAAACAAATCTGTTCTTATTTCCACATAGCCCTTCAAATATTTGAAGACATCTTTTATCTCTCCCCTACATCTCTTCTCTTTTCAAAGTTAAACATTCCCAATCCCTTCAACAGATGTTTCTGTGCCCTGGATTCAAGGGCTTTCCCTATTCTGATTGTTTCTTCCAGACTTTCCAGTTTATTAATGGCCCTGTCAAATCTTTGGTGCCCAAACTAAATACAATCCTCCAGATGAGATCTGAGAAAAGCAAATGTGACTACAACATTCCTATTCCTCCTGAAAGTTATAAAGGTAATTGGGAAATGGCCCAGGTATTTAGAGGAAGGATAGTTCTTGGTCAGGTCTGTTTAGTTTCCCATTTCTTAAGTTATATAGGCAGAGGTGCGACAAATGACTGCAAGTTAGAATTTCCTGAAAGGAAATTTCAAGACATTTCAAGGATCCAGAGAAGGGGGTAGGGAGCATTAGACAAAATCAAGGGTTGAGGGCAGAGTATATGTTTAGAATAGAGACAGTTTAATCCAGCAAAGGACCTAAAAAAAGCATAATATTTTCTGAGCTACCCAACTAAGCAAAAATCTTCATATTTATCTTTATAAAATTTCATTTTATGAAATTCTTCTGGCTATTCTAATCTATTAGGCCCTTTTTTTTCCATTATGATTTAGCCAATGTATTAACCATCTCACATGAAGAGGTGGCTTTATTCCTCACCAAAGCTTAACAGTTTACCTCTTTATAACCCATCCACTCTATCACTTATTTCCAATCTCTCCTTGTCCACTGCTCCTTCTCCCCTGCCTACAAGCATGGCTGTGACTTAGTCAAATCTGAAAACAAAACCCTCATTTGATCCTTCCATCCACTATTAACTACTTACTGCCTTGTATCTCTTTTGCTCTTTGTGACTAAACTCGAAAAGGCTATATACAAGGTGCTTCCATTTTCTCTCTCACTCTCTTCTTAACTTTACAATCCAGCTTCAGATTTTATCCGTCCACAGAAATTACTCTTTCCAAAGTTACTGATGATCTCTTAATTGTGATATCCAATGGTGACCCTTTTTCAATCCTTATTCTCCTCTATCTTTTTTGTAGCATTTGACACAGTTCATCACCCTCTCCTTGATACTCTCTTCTCTCTAGGTTTTCTCCTGGTTCTCTTCCTGACTGACAGCTCCTTCTCTGTCTCTTCAGTTTTTTTTTTTCTAGATCTCACTCTCTAACCCTAGAGTTCTGCATTGGCCTCTTTCTCTTCACCCTCTATACCACTTTACTTGGTGATCTCACCCATTCCCACGGATTCAATTATCATCTCTGTGTTGACAATTCTCAGATCTACCTATCTTGTCCTAGTTTCTCCGTTTATCTCCAATTTCTTACCTCCAATGCCTTTTCAATGATCTCAAGCTGTATTTCAAGTAAGTCAACTTAAACTCATGTCCAAAACAAAAATCGTCATATTTCCCCTTAAATCTTCTCTAGCTCCTCTTTCCTATTACTTTTGAGGGCAACACTATTCTCCCAGGTACTCAGACTTGCAACATTAGGGTCATCGTTAACCCTCATTGTCTCTCACCACCCCTCAACCTACACCCCCCTCCACCCTTGCCATCTCCAATATGTTACCAAGTCATGCCAATTTTATCTTTGCAATATCTCTTCAGTATGCCCACTTAACATCTCTGACACTGCCAGCAATCTGGTGCAGGACCTCCTTGTCTCAGGTATAGACTATTTCAATTGACTACTAGTGAGTCTGTCTACCTTAAGACTCCGTCCTCTATTCAGCTACTAAAGTGATTTTCCTCAAGTACAGGTCCAACATGTCACTGCACTCCACTCCCATTCAAGAAATTACAATGATTTCCTAGTGCATCCAAGATCAAATGTAAAATTCTCACTCTGGTACTCCAAAATCCTTTATAAAATTCTTCCATCTTATTACCCATCATGAACTTTTGGATTCAATGATACTGCCTTCTTGCTCTTCCTCAAACAAGACGTTCCATCTCATGACTAATCATTCCCTTCCCATGCCCTGAACAATTTCCCTTCTCATTTCCACCTACTAACTTCCCTGGATTCCTTTAAGTCCCATCTAAAATGTCATCTTCTATAGGAAGCTTTTCCCAACCACTCGTAACTGTACCAGGTGCCCTCTCCTAATTATTTCCTATTTATCTTGTATATAGCTTGTTTGCTTGTTGTCTGACCCGTTAGATTATAAGCTCCTTGGGGTTAGGGACTATCTTTTGCCTCTTTTTTTATCCTTAGTGCTTAGCACAGTGCCTGGTATAAGGTAAATGCTTAATATATGTTTATTGATTAAGTATTTATCAGCTAACTCATCCTCCCAATCAATCAGCAAGAATCTGTTAAATATTTTCTTTTCGACAGGTATTTTGCTAGGTGGTAGGGATACAAAGAGAAAATTAATTTGGCTATTTATAGAATTTTCATTTTACGTGGGAAACTATGTACCTCCGTGTGTGTGTGAGACTGTGTATTTCCATGTGTCCCATAGGATATAAAGTACTAAGAGAAGAGTTACAAAAAGAGATGTTATTCCTGGCTTTTGAGGTCCACAGTGTTTTGAGGGAGACAATTATACTTCAGAAAACAAACTGTTGCGGATCCTAGACAATATATCATAGCATATCAACAAATAAATATTTATCAAGCATCAACTTGCTGTAAAACATTCTAAGGTTCTATAATCAAGCGTTAGATTATATAGTACAAACTGTTCACGTTACAGGATTTTATGAATGTGAAAAATCATGAGTCTGACAATGGAACTTTGTGCAGCTATTATCATGGGGCTAACACTCAGGTGTAGGTTTGTAAGGTAAGAAAAAAATCACCTGGAGCTCACCAGGCCCTCAAAATTCATCGTAATGACATGTCAGTTGTTCTTTTTGCTTTGTGTGTAAGAGAAATGACTGCAGACTGATTTCCTAATTCTACAGTTTTTCTGCTTGTCTATAATTTTTCTTTTTTTTCTAAGTTTGAAACCGACTATTTTCTAATCCATAAAACCAGAGTTTGCTTACTCAACTATGCTTTTGATGTCCTCTTTTAGTTGTATATTACAACGCTTAATTTCTGAAGTTTACCCGCAAACTCCTTTGTATTACGTTTATTTGGAAGGTCTCAGCATTCTTGGGAAATAGTTGGAAACTTCAAATAATGAAGAATGCAACTTCTGGTTTGGTCTATGTCCTTCTGAGGAATGTTGTTCAAACAAACTTTGGGATGGGTCTGCTTTCCCTTGTGTTGTCAAATGGTATATGAGAATTTCATTGCATGCCACATATTAAAGTCAGTTCCCCATATGGTGCTTTGAAATGTAGTGGTTATTATTATTGTTAGCAGACTGATGAACAGGAAACTATGAAACTATGAAACTTAGATTAGATCTTGGTTTATTGGCAATGGCATACCCGATTCCTACAGCTTCAAGGCAACTGTGGTGGGGGGCAAAGAGAGACAGAGAGACAGAGAGAGAGAGAATGAGAGAGAGAGAGAGAGACAGAGACAGAGACAGAGACAGAGAGACAGAGACAGAGAGACAGAGACATACAGACAGATAGAGACAGACAGAGACAGACAGAGAGATAGAGGGAGAGATACAGAGAAAGAGGCAGAGAGAGACAGAGAGACAGAGACATATAGACAGATAGAGACAGAGAGATGGAGAGAGAGACAGAGAGAGAGACAGACAGACAGAGAGACGGAGACAGACATACAGACAGAGACAGACAGAGAGACAGAGAGAGAGACAGAGAGACAGAGACAGAGACATACAGACAGATAGAGACAGACAAACAGAGAGATGGAGAGAGAGAACGGATAACTTCAAGGAGGCAATTAGACTAGAGACATAGTGAGGTGAATAATGGACAAGCTAGCATGAAGAATGCAAGGTGACTGAAATTATTTTTAAAAGAAGAATCATCTTATTTGTGAATAAAAATATCCTTTGCTGTAAAATCATTCATAAAAATAATATACAAGAATAAATTAGATGTACAAAGGGGACTTAGAGATCATTGTGGCCCACAATACCTCTCATATTGTGGTAGAGTTTCCCTACTAAAAATCAGGAAAATATGGGTTTAAATATTACTTTTGACATTTGTAGTCTGTGTTGTCATAGGTAAGGAATTAAAATTTTCTGAGTCAGTTTTATACTTGAATAATGAGGATAATAATTCCCATAATACCAACCTTCTATTGTTTTTTTATGTAGGAGTCACATGAAAAAATGCACGTAGTATTTTCTGCAATCATTAAAATGCTATATTGGGGCAGTTAGGTGGCACAGTGGATTAAGTACTGGCCCTACACTCAGAAGAACCTGAGTTCAAATCCAGTCTCATACACTTACTGGCTGTGTGACCCTAGGCAAGTAACTTAATCCCAATTGCTTCCTCCTTCCAAAAAAAGTGGTATTTGAATGTCAATTGTATGATTACCATCTAGCCCAACATCGTCATTTTATAGACGGAGAAACTAAGACATAAAGAAATTTAATAACTTCCCCATGGTCACACAGGCAATAAGAGGCAGAGCATGATTTGAAGCCAAGTCTTCTTTCTCTGATTTCATTTTTTTGATATATTTTTTCATGATAAAATTGAAAAAAATTAAAAAGTAAAATACTTCCCATTTGCAATAAAAAACTTTATTTGTTAGCATCTGCATTGTCTTTCAGTTCAATTAGTAACTGATAAAATATTCATACATTTAATATTATAATTTCTTCTTCCTCTTTGTTGTCCGTGCCTTGTTTCTCTCCATTCTAATCTGTCTTCATCATAGATGCTAACATGATTTTTCTTAAGTATAAGTATATCATGCCATTATAATGTTTAATAAACTATAGTGGCCTCCATTGCTCTGCACTCAAACACAAATTCCTCTGACATTTGTGGTTGTGGTTTGTCCTTTGTTCATGAAGAGGACCATGATATCAGGGAGATCTTGACATGAGGTGCAATTGAATTGGATTTGAGTGAAGGAAGACTGGGCGGTCACCAGCCTCACTTTCTCTTCTAGAGCATTTGAGTCCAGAAGTTAGGTATAGATCAGGATGACTAGAGATGGCCCAGGATGCAGCTGGGGATCATGAACATTTTAAGCTAAGGTCTTTTCATGTTCTTGCTTTGAGTGAAGCCAACACCCATTCCATGGATAGGTCTCTTTAAGTAATGAGTCAAGGAATGGAGGGGAAGACCCTTAGGCTTGCTGGCTAAAAGAGAAACAATTACTACTTACATTCACTCTGAGCCAGGAAGACCCAAAAATAACCGTTTAAGAGACACTTGCACAGGGACTTATTGTTGTCCAATCACTGAGAGAATTGGGGTCCCATATTCTTGAGGTTTCACCTCAGTTTCTTTATTTGTAAAATGAGTTGGAGAAGGAAATGACAAACCACTCTGCCAAGAAAATCCCTAGATGGGGTCCAGAAGAGTCAGAACTGACTGAAAAACAGCTAAACAGAATATTAATATTGAAACAATCATAAAATATGAAAGATTTAGCTACTCTACTCACAATGATGCAAGAAATTTCTAAAGGATCTATGATAAAAAATACTATTCATCTCCAGGGAGAAAACTGTTGAATACTGAGTGCAAATTGAGGGATACTTCTTTTACTTTCTTAATTTTTCTTTTTTTTTTTTGGAACATAGCTTAAACAGAAATATGTTTTACATGACATATAAGTAATGTCATTGTCTTCTCAGTGGGTGAAAGAGAGGCTTAAGGGAGGGAAATATTATAAAAATCAATATCAAAATTTAATATTTTTGAAAAAACCTTAAACTTTAGTCACATTGTTGGATTGAGAAAAGACAATTCTTCCTAATCCCCTGCATGATGATGGTAAAGATGCTCAGATTAGAATATGGTGTGTCTTCTGTTTGAGGTGGCTTATTGACAAACTATTTAGTACATGAGTAGTTTCAAATGTTCTACGATTGCCTCCCCAAACCCAGTTGATTATAGAATTTTGGACCTGCTACATACCTTTAAGATTACTTCATCCAATCTCCTCATTTCATAACAATAACAAATATTCCCACAAACAAATGTAAAAAAACAGAAATAATTAGCACATTCTTTAGAGATCATAATGTAGGAATAACAGAAATTGGTTCAGGAACCACAAACAAAAGTCACAGACCCATATGGAGGATTAACAGTGGAATCTTCAATAATGAGTGGATCAAAATCAAATCATAAAAACAATTAATAACTATGTAGAAGAAAATGATAATGATGAAACAACATATCAAAATTTCTGGGATGAAACTGAAGCAGTCCTCATGGAAAAATCATATCCTTATGATCATACATTAACAAAATTGAAAAAGGAAAGATTAATGTGATTATTATGCATTAAAATAAAGAATTAACAAATAAACCTAAAATCAATAAAAAAAGGAGGTGATATTAAAAATAGAGGGAAAATAAACTGGAAACAAAAAAGGAAATGATAAATAACGCAAAAATTTTTTAAAAAGACTAATAAAATTGACAAATCCTTAACTACTACAATTAAAAAGAAGAGAACAGATATTCAAATGAATAAAATAGTAAATGATCAGAGTCAAATCACAGCAAAACAAGAAGAAATAAAAATATACACAGTTATATGTTAATAAAACTGAGACTATAAAAGAAGTAAGAATACTTTAAAAATATAAAAGAGCCTAAGGTAGATATCTTAAATAACTCAATCTCATAAAAGGAAATAGATCTAATCGTAAAGAAAGTATCATGGTGGGGGGAAGGGAGGAAACACTGAAACTGATAGATTTACAGAATTCTACCACACTTTTAAAGAACAGTTAGTAGTATCTATACTTCATAGAACCCTACCAGAATACTTTTATGACACAAAAATGCTTTTACTATCTAAACCATAAAATGATAAAACACTAAAAGAAAATTATAGGGCAATATCACTTATGAATGTTGACTCAAAAAATTTAAAATTAATCCCATCCAATAGATCGCAATGATTTGCACAATAGCCATCGTATACCAGGGATACAAAGATGGTTTAATATTGTGAAAAAAACAAAATTAAACTATAGCATTCTATTGTACTGATAACCTATTCCCTATCTAAAACCAAAAGCAAGCATCATATGCAACAGCAATACACTAGAACCTTTGCCAGTAAACACAGTTGTGAAGCAAGGATGACCACTCTCTTCACTATCATTTGATGTAGTCTTGGAAATGCTAGCAAGACAAATCAGAGGAGAGGAACAAATACAAAGAATAAATGTAGGGAAGGAGGAGATAAAAGTATTCCTGTTTGTTGATGCTTTACTTGGAAAACTGCAGGGAATCAGCACAGAAACCAATTGAGAGAATTAATAATTTCAACAAAGTTGTAGGTACAAAACAATTACTCAAAAATAAACAGCATTTGTCCATAATAATAATGTGATAAAAAGAAATAATAGTAGAAAGAATCTCATTCCAAATAAAAGAAAAGGTATAAAATACCTGGTAATCAGCCTCCCAAAGCATGAAAAAGACCTGTATAGATAGATTCAACTACAAAGCACTCTTTAACGAATTAAAGAAAATCACAAAAATATTCAGTAATCATGGAAATTGCAAAGCTGCCAAAATTAATTCACACTTTTAATGCTATGCCAATCAAATTACTGAAGTGATAATTTACAGGACTTGTTGAAGTAATAACAAAATTCACTTGGAAAAATAAATATTCAGAATATCAAGGGAAGTGATTGAATGAAGTAAAGATGAAGGTGGAATAGTACTTTCAGACTTCAAACTATATTACAAAGCATCAGTCATCAAAACCATGTGATATTCATTTAAAAAATAGAGAGATAAACTAGATGATTGAGGTTCAGAAGATAAAAGATTCACTAACCCAATATTTGATAAAATAGAAGACATAATTTACCCAGAGAAATCTCCCTATATGATAAAAACTGCTGGAAAAACTATGGCAGAAATTAGTGTTAGACCACCAACTTATATTACATTGCAAATTGCATTCTAAATGGATATGTGAGCTATCATACCACAAAAAATAAGGAGAGTAATTGATCATATATCTATCATAGATACTAGTAATACATATATTCTTAAACAAACAAGAGATAGAGGCAATTACAAATCTAAAATACATAATTTTCATTATTTAAACCTGAAAAATTTCTTCACAGAGAAGATTAATACATTTAAGATCAGAAAAGAAGTGGTCAATTTTGGGGAAAAAATGTACATCAAATTTCTCTGATAAGAATTTCATGTCAAAGTTGCATAAGTAATGAATAAATTTATATGATAATATTCATTTCCCAACTGATAAATTGTCAAAAGATATGAACTGTTCTCCAAAGATGAATTGGAAAATATTGATAACCACATGAAAAATGCTCCAAAACACTAACAGTAAGAGAAATGTAAATCAAAAACCACCCTGAAGCTTTACCTCACAGCCTACAAATTGGCAAAAATGACAAAAATGACAATAGTCAGCATTGAAGGGATAGTGGAACAATAGACACACTAATGCATTGTTAATGGAGCAATGAAATGGTACAATCATTTTAGAAAGCAACTTGGAATTATACAAGTAAAATGACTCAAACTTTCATACCGTTTGAGGTTTGGGGAAGAGCTCCAGCAAGTCCCAGCTTTTATTCTACAATCTTGGCTCCACCTCTTAAAAATATTATATTTTGATCAGCATTCAGACTCCATAATTCTTTCTCTGGATGTGAATAGTATTTTACATCATGAGTCTTTTAGAATTGTCTTAGATCCTTGTACTACTGAGAAGAGTTATGGTCATTGCACGCTGTGGCTGTTGCTGGGTACAATGTTCTCCAGGTTCTGCTCGCTTCATTCAGTATTAATTCATGTAAGTCTTTCCAGGTTTTCCTGAAGTCCACCTGCTCATCATCATTCCTTATGAAGTAACAGTATTCCATTGCATTTATATACCACAACTTATTCAGTCATTGTACAATTAATGGGCATTCCCTCAAGTTCCAATTATTTCCCACCACAAAAAGAGCAACTATAAATACTTTTGTACATGTGGGCCCTTTTCTCTTTTTTATAATTTCTTTGGGATATAAACCTAATAGTGTTATTGCTAGATCAAATTGTGTGCACAGTGTCATAGCCCTTTGAGTACAGTTCCAAACTGGTCTCCAGAATGGTTGAATCAGTTCGCAACTCTACCAACAATGCATAGTGTTCCAATTTTCCAACATCTTCTCCAACATTTATCACTTTCTTGTTTTGTCATATTAGCCAATCTGACAGGTGTGATATGGTACTTCACAGTTGTTTTGATTTGCATCTCTCTAATCAGTAATCATTTAGAGTATTTTTTCATATGACTCTAGATAGCCTTAATTTCTTCATTTGAAAACTACCTGTTTACATCCTTTGATGATTTTTCAAATGGGGAATGACTTGTATTCTTATCTATTTGACTCAATTCTCTATATATTTTAGAAATAAGGCCTTTATCAGAGACACTGGCTGTAAAATTGTTCCCTAGCTTTCTGTTTCCCTTCTAATCTTGGTTATATTGGCTTTGTTTGTGCAAAAAACTTTTCAATTAATGAAATCAAAATTACCTATTTTGCATTTCATAATGTTCTCTACCTCTCATTTGGTCATCAATTCTTCTATTCTCCATATATTTGACAGGTAATCTATTCCTTGGTTTCCTAATTTGCTTTTAGTCTCACCCTTCATGTCTAAATCATGTATCTATTGTGATCTTATCTAGTTACATGGTATGAGTTACTGAGAAGTTAAAAGAAGAATTTGGGTCATTCAGCCAGTTTATTTTAGTTGTGGAATAAAAGGCAGGTCTTTTGATTCAGGCCAGTTCTCGATCCACTATGTTTACCTGGATTTTATTATTACTGTGTAGAAATGATGTTTCACCCCATATATATTTTGCATCCTACTCCTTAACTGAAATTAACCAATATTTTTTTCAGTTTCTTTATTGTTTCTATGGTGTTTGCTAAGTAAATCATATTTTCTGTAAATGGGGGTAATTTTATATCCTTTTTACCAAAGACAAAAAAGTTAGAACAACAACAAGGGCAGTGTGGTATAATGGAGAGAGCTGACCTCTAATTTAGAAGGACCTAGTTTCTAGTACCACTTTTGATACACACTGACAGAAGTTTAGTAATGTTTTATTTTCAGTTTTTGAGAATAACTAGTGTAAGATAGGTATTAATTGATCTCTGTGTGATAGAATTTACTTATAATTCATTTTGTGTAAGGATTTTTTTTTTTTTGCTAACTAGCTTATAAGAATTTCAATTTTGCTTCCTGTATTTGAGTTGCGATCTCTAGATTATGGTAGGTCTTTTTGGAGAGGGGATGGGAGTGGCTATTTTACATTTTTGTAAGAAATCCTCCATTCTCTTTAAATATTCAGTTTTTTAAAGGACTTGACATTCTATAGCTTGTATGAGTGAGGCTGAAATATAATTACAGATAGAAAAATATTAATTAATTTATGGAGAAAGAAATCACTAGCCAGAAGGATCAGAGAAGACTTGGCATCTGAGTTCCGCCATGAAAAAGCTCAGATGTCGAAGGGAAGAGGACTCCAGGCATGAGAGATTTTGTTGTTGCTATTATTTTTTGGTTTTGGCAAAGACATAGAAATGGAAAGTAGAATGTTGAATTTAGAGAATAGTAAACAGGGAATTTTGTCTGGCATGCTGCGTGTCTGAAAAAGAATAATATGAAATAGATGTGGAGAGGTAGGTGGGGACAAGGTTTTTGAGAATTTTGAGACATTTCCATTTTACCCTATAAGTAATGAGATGGAACAGGTCATTAAGTTCTTTCCAATTTGAAGATATGACAGGAGCAGAGGTCCTGAATATTCTTATCTCTGGTAATAGTTAGACTTGCAGGGGTTATCGGTGGAAAAAAAAATCCTAAATTCTTTTCACTTAAACTGATAGCCTGAGTTTCAAACCTCCTCATGTCTTTGAGATATCTATACTTTTTTGGATAGATAGGAGGGATTCCTCTCAATCTTGTGATTTCAAGCCTTAATTGTACTGCTCTCTATTGCATCCCCTTCTTGATTTAATTAGTCTCAGATACTAGAATTCCTTTATATGTTTCCAAGCATATTTCTCTAAGTTTCATTTTTCTCATCTGTCAAATGGGGATAATAATATACATACTGCCTACCTCATAGGGTGCCTGTATTTAACAACCTATGGAGCATTGTAGAATTTTGAGTTACTGGTTGGCTCATTTGAGTTTCACAACTTTTCTATCATTCCCCATTCTTGCCTTTGCTGAGCAGTATAGTGCAGCACAGAGTGGCATGAGAGATATTCTCATTTCAGTTTCCTTTCTAATTACGTGCTAGACTTTTGTTCCTATACTGCTGGAGGAGCACAAGTGTAGTGGGAGTCTTCTTAATTCATCGCCCTGGTGAAAATCTCTGGTCACAATGGCCTAGTTACAGTTCTGTTAACATCCACATCCTGCTGCCTGCCTCTCCTCCTTTGCATACAATGTTTATCCCCTATTAATTTCTTGGCCCCTTACTCCTGAATTCATAATCTAAGGATTAAAGTACAATGTACTCCCTAGCGATCCCATTCCATAGGGATCTCTTCATCCTCTAAATTCCTATGCCATTGTGACATCCCCTTATTATTCCCCATGCTTGCAAACTCAGAATAACTTTTTCTCAGGGACCAATTGCTAAGTTAAATTCCATCAGTAATAGCCAACCTGTTCTAGGTGGCATTACTAATGACATAAGAATACCACTAACAACAGCTACTAGCATAGCATTTTATGAATGTTATCTTAACTTATCCTTACAACAGCCCTGAAAGATAGGAAGTATTATTAATAATATTTTCAGAAGAAAGAAATTAAGACAAAGTTTAAGTGACTTACCAAGGGTCACACAGCTAATTGAAGTCTAAGGTAAAATTTGAACACGTCTTACCGAATCCAGGTCTAGCAGTATGTCCACTATGCTATCTAACTGTCTGATAACTAATGTAATACAAAATACCAACTTCTTACTCTTAGCAGCAGAAAGAAAGTCAAGACTTTATCATATGATACTGTTTTCCCTGAGACAAAGAGAAAAATAAACTTATTGTGTGCCAAGTACTCCCAACCCTACACAATTCATATAGATATATACCAACCTGGAAAAATATAGGCTACCAAAAGGCTAAAAGGAGGCAGAAATACTACTACTTCCAATAAGCCACTCAGCCCAGGGTAGTTTTATGCTTAGTGTGTTTACATGGAAGAATATCCTACTATTTTCCTTTGGAGTGGATGTGAAGGATTGGGATGCAGACACTGATAAAAGAATAACCAGTATCAAAAAACCTTTCTTGCTAGTCATCTATACTGAACAAATAAAATGTAGCTACTTAAAAGGCAGGTATAATTATATTGTAACTTTGTATTTCATTATTCACCCAACCTCAAGTAGCACAGTATAGTAGTAGTCATTTAAGAAATGTTTGCTGATTGAATAACAGCATAAATTGGGGTGTTGTGAACCATTGAATGGATTACAGCTATACCAAGAATATTAGACTTGGCTATGTGGTACAGTGTATAGAAATTGGGTCTGCAGTCAGGAAGAACTGTGTTCAATCTGGCCTCAGACACTTAATAGCTGTGTGACCCTCAGCATGGCATTTAACTTCTATTTGCCTCACTTTCCTCATTTGTAAAATGGGGATAATAGTAGCACCTACCAGTCAGGGTTTGTTATAAGGATTAAATGAGATAGCAATTGTAAAGTGCTTGGCAAAGTGATTATTATATAATAAGTGTTATATAAATGTTAGCTATTATAAATTATTGATTAATAGATTAATGTGAAACTGGAGCAAAGATTCAGTGGAAATGTCACAAGACTTGACCTTGGGCTAGTTTCATTGATTTTGATGAAGAAATATATCACCCTCTTATCAAATTGAGGAGGAGAAAAAACTAGAATTGAAAAATTGAATAGAGTAAATTATAGAATTTGGATCCAGAAAGATCTCAAGGAACTCCAAAAGCATATTGAAATTAAGAGTGTGAAATTGAATAATATACAAAAAGAGTTTTCTCTCCCTCCCTCTCTGTGTATGTATACACACACACACACACATATACATACATCCATGTATATATGTATGTATTATTCAACTGATTTTTTTTTAAAGTCAGCAGCTAAGTACTTGATGAGGGACTTACAGCTAGAAAGCAGGTCATACATAAAAAAAAGAAAGATAAGTCTTAGTGGACCCGAAATTCAATATGAGCTGGCAGCATTAAGTGTAAGATTAATCAACCATCATTGACTATGCACCTACTACGAACCAGGCACTACTCTAAACAATAGAAATGGCTACCCTACCATGTGCTATCCTTGTCTAGGGGCTGGGGATGATGATGATGATTTGCCAAGACTGTTACCTGTCGTCATCTGTTCTCTACCTCTCCCATAGTCCATAATCAGGTTTTATTCATTGTTACTACTGTGTGGCTCTGGGCCTTTCATCTAAATTCTCCTGTACCATATCAACCAAATCATCCTCTTTTTCCATGGCCAGCTTTGAGTGAGGCTGAGTGAGGCTGAGAGAGAAGCCATCTGCCTTTGTCTCACCACAGCCTGAGATCATCTGACCCTCTCATTACTTCTGTCTCTGCTTTATCTGATCTTTCTTCCTTTCAGATGAAGGAGTACTGGGAACAAATACGATCTTGTAAGTTTCAGAGATCTGGAAAGTGGGAACTGAGGCCCTAGAACTGAAGGTCATAGGACACTTTACCAGCAGCTGATTACTGTGTGCCAGTGAAGGCCTAATGACCAGCCTACTAGACGAAAATATCAAATTACTCAGATGACTATCAGCTGCTAACAGAAACCCTTGCCCTTTAGCAAGAGAGTAACTTTCCTAGGGTTCATTTGATTTGTAAATGATCTTTGTGGGAGGAGCGCTTTGCAGTAACCCCTTTAAGTTGGGGCCCATTCTTCCTAAGGAACCAAGGTGGTGTAGGTGAGAGTACAGGCCCAGTTTAGGGCAACTGTTTGCACTAGGATTCTTCACAGTAAATATTCTTTTGTAAAAGATGAGTGATGACAACTGGTTGAGTTGATAGTGGGGTGCTAATTAGTGCTATCCATGAGTATGAGAAATGACTGGTGATTGATATTATGATGGCTGTCTTTAATGGATAGCAATCAAGAAAACAGAGTTCCTCTGTCATACCACTCTAGCACCCTCAGGAAACGATATAGCTAAGCACCCAGAGAGGCAGCAGGTCAGGTAAGAGTTGGGATACACTCCCTGCTCCTCCTCACTGGCTTGTAAAAGCTACATTTGTTTCCTTCAAAAGTCTTTTAGTTTCATCTTCCACATGAAGCCTTGCCTGATAGCTTCAACTTCTAAGGCTCCTCCCACCCCTCAAAAAAATCTTTTATTTTGTGAGTGTATATGTATGTGTGTGTGTGTATACATATATATTTTCTGGTTTTCTTATGCTAAGGTCTATCTGTATTATCTCCCCCATTTCATGTACAGGGTTACTGTAGATCTAAGTAATTCAACTCAAATATAACATCAGACTCAGGATTAGAACTCTAATGTTCTGGCTTCTTATTAGATTCTTAGGCCATTGGATGATATACCACAACCTAGTTCCTGAAGGGATTGTAATGCAATTTAAGTTAAATCATTTTCAGACCAGCTCAGACACAACTTCAGCTGTCACGAAATACATGTCCGGTATCCTACTCTTTTGAATAGATGTTCATTCAAGTCTGAGCTCTCTCTCCAAATCGGTAGTAGAATAAACATAACCCCCAATTTCTATCTCATAATTGTTGCCGCATGAAAAACGAAAATAACATAAATATTCAAATGTGAATATATTCTGGCTGGCTCTTATTTTATTTGCTTGGCCAGAGTAGGAATGGTTGCTCTGCTGTGAAATAAAAACAGATACTTGCCTTGGGCAAAGCACTGATTGTGTGGTGCCTTTTTTTTTAAGTGGGGGTGGAGGCTAGAGCTGGGGAGGAGACTGTGGGAGAGGCATTTTGTTTCCCTCCAAATTTTTTGAATAACTGACATTCATCAATTAAGCAGCTAAATGTAAACCTGTTCAGTATTAGCAGGTGACTTTTTATGGATGATTCTTAATTCACAAATACAGCTTCCATAAAGACACCCCTTATTAATTTACCCCTCCCATTGCCACCACAGCACCATTTCTCTTTTTTCCCTTTCTTGCTCTCAAAATTTAAGGAAAAATCTTCCCTGTGTTTTATTATAGAACTTCCATAAATATCTTTGACTTCTTTAACCTGGGATTTAGGAAGTAGCTCAAAAATTCCCAGTTATTTCTCTGTCTTCTCCATTTTATTCTCCATTTTTCAAACACTAAACTGCATGTAAATAGCCGTTTTATTGTTCAGAAAGGACATTGCTAACAAAAACAAACAAAGAAAAGCAAATAAAAGAAAATTCCCCTTTAGCAGTCTGTGTTGGGTGTTAACAGTTAGAAGGGAGGCTGTCTTCTCTCACAGCCTGGATTTATAAGCCTAACTTGATGGCCTTCTGAAGAATTTATGAATCATGGTTACTAATCAGCTTTAGGCACTTCTGAGGAAGAATCACATTTTGAAGCTACAAAGGTCCACTAAATAGCCCATGGGAAATGACCCTGCATCCCATTAAATACAGGAACTCACTACTGTAGGACTTTATGTCAGAGGTAAAACATTTCAGTGGCAACTCCCTTCAAGTGGCAGAGAGAGAGCTCCTTCTGTCTAAATGCTTTATTAAGCTTGAAGAAACAGATCAGGTACTTGCTTCTCAGGGAAAATGGTTTTCTTCTTTAAAGAAACTTTTTCTTGTGCTTTAAAAAAAAAAGCCTTTCTCCCACCCCCTCTTTCCCCTTATATTCATTATTTTCTACCTTAAAAAAGACTTTTATCTTTCTGTTATCTATTTCATATGCCTGTGGCAAACACCAGAGTTGTCTACTTTCTATTCTACAAATCTGCTAAGGTGTATGCTTTATCTTACGTATACCAGCCTACTACTATTTTCTTATTTGAATGGCTGATGCGTATTCAAAGTCAAATATGAAGGTCAGGATAATGATTTTCGGTTCACTGGGAACTAAAACTCCTTGGATACATGGTAAGAAATGAAAGAAAACAAAATTAACATGGAAAGGGGAGGAAACACCTCAAAAAGCCAAGATTAGCTACTTATACATCTACATTAACTACATACACCTCCCTCAGGATTCAGCCTCCCAATTTGTTTCAGATTTTATTTTAATTAGAAATTGTAACAATTTGTCACCTAGGTATTTCAGCATTTCCCAGATGGTAGATTCAGAGTCAATAATTTAGAGAAGATTTGAACTGTCAAAAGATTATAATCTTCCCTGTGTTTTATTATAGAACTTCCATAAAAATCAAATGGACTCGTGATTATTTTCCAGATTATTCGTAGTAGATTGTTAAAAAAAAAAAAAAAAAAAAAAAACCACTAGCTATTTATATATCCTGTATTTACTTAATTATGAATGGGACAAATCTTCCTCAGTAGAATATAAACTCTTAAGGTAAAGACTGTCTCAGTTTTCTATTTCTATTTCTAGACACAGTGCCTGGAACACAAATTATTAAGTATTTGTTGACTGATAAAGTAAGACTATGCATATTCATAATATGGTAGCCTCACTGTAACAGTGTGTGTGTGTGTGTGTTTGTATGTGTGTGTGTAGAAACAATAGTAGCATTTAGCACTACATCTGAACCCTTTTTTCTCTGACATTCGCTAGCACTCTAATACGCTTAGCAATGGGCGCACTGAATGGTAAAGAGTTGGACAATATATATAGGCTAAGCCGTAAGTGTGGGTGATTGGGGATGGGGGGTGGGAATGTCCCAACTCCAAAGTCTACCCTCCCCAGCTCCAGCACACAACAGCTAAAACCTAGGGAAGCAAGTATTTGCATGTTCTCAAGTCTCCATTAGAGTCCCTCAGCTCTGTCTCCCATTTGTATCTGGTGTAGTCTGTGTGCTACTGAGGTTACTAACAAGTGCTTGAGAATCTTCGGATATGGAGCTATAGCCTATTATAAGGGGAGAAGTATGGAATGCTGTTGTCATTCCACTTTCAGCACTTTCACTTTTCCTTTTCTCAGTTTGAACAGAAGTGATACATGCTGACCTTCTTCCTAATCAAATCCGACTTCTCAGTTTCTCTCTACAGAATTTAGGGGATGGCAGGGTATCTTTCAAAACAAGAACCTACTACTGTCCCCAGCATATTAACTTTTTTGTGGCAAGCTGAGAAGATGTTTTGACAGGTATATCAGGCAATGTCTTTTCTTCTATGCTCACTATTGCCTAAAATATAGGAGTTTGAGAGAGAAGGTGGGGAAAATGCTACATTGTTTTAGTTTTAACAAAAGCAAGACTTGCTGCCAGTTGTGATTTTTGTCACGTATTCATTACCCCAAACTGTGTGTAATCATCAGGTGGAAATACCCTCTGGAAATGTGTGCATTTTTTTACTCCCCACACACTGTTCTCCTAATCAGGCACATTTCTAAATGCAGTTCTACCTGACTGTTTAATGATCTTGCAAGATATTGACAGAGATATAAGAACTATTGTCTTCAATTACAACTTGGTTAAATATATATTTCATTTATTTTAGCCTACCTGCTATAATTATGTGTCTTTATACACATATTAATTGAGGAAAAAATAGTATTATCTATTGTTGAAAACACTTGAAGTGCTAAAAAAAACCCAAACAAATCCAAAAAACAAAAAACCCAAACCTTAAACCTCTGAAACCTTAAAATAAGAACCCTCTCTTCTTCGGCTTTAGATTATAAACATTCTGACAGCCAAAACAGCCATTAAAATAAATAGGCAGGCTTTGATTTTTACCTGACAGAAATATGGAAACTGGCAATTCAAACTTATACAAAAGTCTTGAATCGCTGAGGTGAACAATTCAAGTTGTAAAGTATTAAATTCCTCATCATATCTTAAGAAGGGATGTACAGCAAAGGTCACCCCATGAGTGACAGAAGAGGAATCTGTCAAGAGAGTAAGGAAATACTCTTTTTAAGCTTCAGTTGTATTCCATAAGCTACTTAATCACCTTTCTTATCAGGTCTGTGTCAAATTTGAAATATGAAGATCTGCATGAAAGTACATAATCTTTTTGCCAAAGGTTGGTGTAGTTGCTTCGGCAAATACAAACAAGCAAATAAATACATAAAACAAAGCATACACAAAATATATAACTAAATAAATGAATGCATGCATGAAAAAATTCATAAATAAAGCACTCAGACACACACAAAGAGAGGGAATAAAGAGGTAAAAGAAATTAACATCTCACATAGTTCACCATATTCTAAATGAGGGATACTAGCATGATGAGTCCCCTTAAGTCTTATCAAAATTTTTAATGATGTCAAATGTTTCTTTGAGCACACCTGGCTTTTCATTATAATAAGACGTTCAAAGTCAACTCTCAAAATGAATGTCAAGGATCAAGGTCACTTCATTTGGTCTATTACCTGTATTATCTGTAGAGCCCTCTCTTTCTTTCCTTCCCTCCTCCTAAACCCACCAACCAAACACATATTTTAAGTATTGAAGCCAATCAGGCTTCAATTAAACTTTAAAAAGTAAAATAAATGAAATTAAGTGAAAGTCTCTGAGTTAGATGATCACCCCCTTTCCAGAAGGAATCAATCCATTGTGAGTCAAATGACTTAGAGCTGCATTGCCTGCTAAAGAAGCTATAAATATTTGGGTTCCCTTTGCTTCCTCCCTTTCGTATCTAACCCTTCCCTTGCCAAGGTGAGAAGTAAATCACAGAATGACTGACATGAAAGGGGCAGGGAAATTAAAAAAGAATTTACCTGGAACCTACTATGTTCCAGGTACTGCGCTAAACACTTAATAGACATCTCATTTATGAATAGAATAGAATAGAATAGGAATAGAATAGAAAATGTTGGGACACATTTTAATTTCCACAGTCATAATGTTCAAAGAGACCTGAGAGATTCTTATTTATACCAGGTTGTCAAACTGTGGCCTGAAGCTTGAGGTAAGGATATGTTGTTTTTGTTTTTTTTTTCTCTTTCCCTTTCCTTCCCCTCTCCTTTCCTCTTCCTTTCTTTTTCTTTTCTTTTTCCATATTTTAAAATAAATTGTTATTTTATTTAAATATGACTTTGGTCTAACTCACCTAATTTGTAGATCATAGGATCATAGATATAGAACTTAAAGGACCCTCAGAGGAGATCATGTTCACTGCCCTCATCTGATAGATAAGCTAACTGAGGGCTCAAAGAACATAAAGAACTTGGGTAAAGTCACGTGGCATTAAATGACAGAGTTTGGAATTAGAACTCAGGTCCTCTGATTTCAAATCAAGCACTATGGCCACTGCATTATGCAGGGAAAATAACTGAAGATCGTATATGTGAAATGCTGTCTTCTAGGGTGGTATGCAAGCTATAAATTAAAATAGCTATTAATTTTTCCTATTTAATGCATCATTATAGAAAACAATATAAATACTAATTAATGAAAATTTACCATCTCTAAATAATTTTTAATATGCAATCAACTAATATTTTTTTCTTTATTCACTGGCTTTATAATATTTGAAATTAAAATCACAGATTTTGACATATCTAGCATTTCTTTATCATAAACATATACTTATTGGTTAGTAAGTATATGTTTGACAAGTAGTCCATTTTTCTAATGTTGGTAATAATCTTTAGGTGTTGAGCAACGTTTAAATGAAGCAAGTTACCAGGATTTTCAAGCATACTTATCATATAACTCTTTGATAAACATCTAAAATATTTGTTCCATTAGATATGATACCAGGTCAGGTGCCAATATTTCAATTCCATTTTGGAATTTCTTTAATTTTAGAATAATTCTTCTTCTTCTTCTAAGTATAACAATATATTTACAAGAGTTCTAATTCTAATTCTTCTTCTTCTAGAAGAATTCTAATTCTTCTTCTAAGTATAACAATATATTTACAAGAGTTCATTCTTGCCTCAGTGGGGAAAAAATTTTCAAGTTTAAAGTAGGTAAAAAAAATCCCTCCCCCCAAACATTTTTTTGGAGAATCAGAAGTTTTATGTCTGGTCAAGACATCTAAGGACAACTTTTTACTATGATTTTAGTATCGCTTTGAATGAGAAAGTAAGTTTCATCAGTAAAAAAAAAATGACATTTTCCATAACTTTTGATACTCTAGTTGTTACATTGTTTTCATGATGAAAGGGTGTTTTCTTCTTCTTTTTAGCCACACTTAATAGCTATTTTTTAAAAACTGGTCTTCTCACTGTTCTTTCAAATTTAAGAAACATATGTTTGTTCTGTGGAATAATCAATAAGTAGCCTTCTCCTCTGAAAATGCTTGCTTTTTATTTTGAGAATTAATTTGGCTATAACTAAGTTATGATTAGTGAAAATAATGAATCCCACAAAATAGTCACAGGTTTTTAAATTTGTACTATTGGAAATTATAATTATGTAAACTGTTGTAATTGATTCTACCCCAATATATACAAGCAGTATTAAGGAGTTTTGTTATTCACAACAATTGACAGCTAACTGTAAATTAAAATAATAATTTGTCAATTTGGGAGGCTTTTAAAATTATTTGTTTGTTAGGCATATCTCCCTATAATGCATCAGTGTCTCTGACTGTATTTGATAATTTATTGATAAGGATGGGATCTGAATTCCCAAAAGTAAAAGACAATGTCTTTGGGATATGGACCCCCCCAAAGAAAAAGTTTCTGTACTTTCCTAGGGGGCTCAGGTCCCTGGCTTCACCTGGGGCAATTGGTTCTTCCCAGTTAATTAGCTATCCTTTCATGGACTTCACTTGGTTCCATCCTAGACCACCACTGCCTTAATTCCTTCTAAACTCCTTCTCTGTTCCCACTGTTTTCTGTGTGTAAGATCCATCTTGCCTCCTTTAAATGCTCGGATTCAATCTGGCCTGCTTGTCAATACAAGAGTCACAAATTCTCGAATTCCTTAAGAGTCTGACCAGTATGGTGGGTTTTTAGAATCATGCCCACCTTGACTGGTGTTCTAATAAACCTTGTCTTTGGCTGAAAGGAGGCTTTGGTAGAATTCATTCAGGTAGTACTCATGTGTTGCTATTTTGGGGTCCCAGAACCTCTGAACCTCAACACTATGACTTCTTCATACCAACAGCAAATATAGTATTTTTTTTTAAAAGAACCTGAATAATGCTACTTAAATATTCCAACTTTTCCCCCCATTTTCTTGGAGTAATAACTATTCTTATAAACCACAGAATCAGAATCAAAAATACCATGAAAGAAAGCAGTGAAACATTTGTTATGACCCCAAATCTAGTAGCAGTTGACACTGAGCCAAGAAAAAATAAGGGAACCAGTTTGATCTAGTTTCATCTGGTCACGGTTAGACTTTCAAAGTTAGGTTTTTGTCAGTAAAAGAATAAACAGCCACTGCTATTACAAAGTATAACCATATCAAAATTATTGATTCTCTGAGGTAATTTACATGCCATTACAGATTATGCAGTTATTCTCTAAAATATGTTCTGAAATTTTATTTGACCCAATAAAAATAGATGTCAGTATTTACAAGGCTAACCAGCGATTAAGTAAAATGATTTTCCTCCAGATAAAAGCTGGTTTGATGACTGATAGTCAGTGACAGCAATGCATAAATGCTGGAGGAGGTTAAATATGTTCTCTTCTTCTCCTTCCCATTTGTTGGCACTCAGTACTCAAGTGAATCAGGGATCTCATCCATTTGGATATTCTCTCCACTAATGAAGATTGAAATCTCCCCATGTTTGCCCATCATCTGTGTCTTGTGTCCATTCCCTTCCAAAACTTCACCACAATGGACAAGCCAATGTTTTAGAAACCATCCTTACTTTTTGCTTACATTATGAATCAACCAGTAGAGCACCTGTGTTTATATGTTGTGGCCTATTAATACTAACAATATGCCTCTCTGTTGCCATTTGTGTGACAGTCATTCCTAGTTGTTAGGAGAATATTATACTCCATGTCACATAGCCATGAAACAATAATGTTAGATTTGCTAAAGATATGGATCTTCATTTCTCTGAGAAATTTGGAGCCTTAAAGATGTTTTGATTAAATGTGCTTACTATGGACGCAGAAATGCTAGAGTACCAACAGACCCCTTTGTACGCCCATAGATCTAAAGCTTACCACCTTATTTGCCAACTTGTAAGGATATATATCCACTCATCTATAGGTATCTCGAAATATAGCAACATTTCCAAATGGCAGAATATGAATATAACATTATATTCTATACATATCTATCTACTTCACTATACAGTGATGATACTCAATACAAGAAAACTTTTATTGCTCTGAAACTATGTGCTAAGTGACATGAGGGGATAAAATATAGAAGACATACCCGAAAGACACTTATACTGTTGTTTTGAGAAATAGTCCATAAGCATTTATTAAGCACTTACTATGTATCAGACATTGTGCTAAGTATTGGGTATCCAAAGAAAGGTAAGACACAGTCACTGTCCCCAAAGATTTCAAACTTTAATCAGGAAGACAACATGAAAACAATTATGTGCAAGCAAGATATATAACAGATAATGTAGCAATTAATCAACAGAGGAAAGATATTACAATTAATAGAGGTTGCAAAAGACTTCTTAGAAAGTGGCATTTTAACTAGGATTTGGAAGAAACTAGAAAAAAAGAAGTAGAGGTTTTTTTGGGGGTCATAGCAACTCATAGAGAACAATTTTGATATGGGAATGCTTGGGGTTTGGGATCTACTTCCGTTGGGAGAACACTGGCATAGATGAAATTTTGAAATTTTTGAAGGGAAAAATATTGAAATATTTGTTCCTATAAAATACTCCCATGACTAATTCTTTATTCTAAGTAAGGTAAAGGTAACAGAAAGAACATAATGTATTTTGGATCTTATGGCAGATTGAGAGGAAGCCCCACATCTAGATTCTGCTTTTTTATGTGTCATCAGTGGTTTATAAACACATGCTATCCATTGGAAAGAGAGTGCTTTTGAGAATTATTACTTCTCTGACTATGTTACCTTCTGTGGAATTGATTGGACTAGATAACTTCTAAGCTCCCTTTGAGTTCCAAATTTATGATCATATATATATATATATATATTTTTTTTTTCTGGAAAGTGTAAAGTGATTAATTGTGTCATATTGTAAGAAATCCACAGTGTCTATCCTTTTGAAGATTTTCTAGGTGAATTGAAAATCATTTTTTTAATGTGCATAAGATTTTAATTGAGGTGAATACAGAAAATATTCAACAGTTGAAATCCCTTGATTTCTCTATGTATCATCCCAGAGTTAATAAGCAACATGTCTGGATTAGCCACTATATAGAAGAATTCCCATTCAAAAAAAGATAAAAGTAGTGAGAAAATAAGGAATTATGTGAATAAAAAATAACACATTGGAAGAAAAAGGGTCTTATATGGGAGACACGAAGTCTTTTTTGACTGGAGCTCAGGGAAAGTTGAATGGAATAGTATGAAATTAGAAACTAGAGTTTGAATTTATTCTACAATTCTAAGGAGAATTCTGTGTATATAGGACATTATTGTAGCAGCAATGAGAAATGTGGATTGAAATATACAAAGAATGGAAATAGGAAGAAAAAATAGGTAGTTTTTTCAATAGTCCAGTTATAGTACCATAATCCTTCCTTTATGACAAAGGTTTAAAAAAAAGATAAACATATTTCCATAAATTCTACCAATACATTGACTTTATCTGACAAGGTGAAAAGCATTCAATTCCTCTATTTTTCCAATTCTCCAGGGAAGTGGGGCAGATGACTTTTCTCAGAGATTCTCATCAAAGTAAGTTTCAAATCCCTTGTTTTATGAAGTAAACAAGATTCAGACAAGTGAAGCAACTTACCCAAGATCAAAAAGAACTCTTTTTACTACACCAAGTCATGCACACTAAATAAAAGGACAACACACTCAGGCGCGCGCGCACACACACACACACACACACACACACACACACACACATATACCCCATACCCCCATACCCACAAATGTTTCCATTTTGGCATATACTGGGATTTTGGCAATGGTATTTGAATTCAAGTGATGATGCAAATGTTATGTTCCTTTTCATTACTGTATTTTTTCCTTAGTTGGAAAAAGTAAAATATAAAGATTAAAATGAACTATTTGTGCAAAATTCACCTCTCATTTGACTTCTTACATATTACTGAGATGTAAAAGAGCTTAGGCCCTTCTGTTTAGTAATTTTGGGGCTTTTATTAATATGGAAAAGACCAAAATCATGTTTTAAGTGAGATTTATGTAAAATTTGCTGTATGTATTCACTCCTTTGGAGATTAAATAGCTCATAAAAACATTATAGGGGCACTTGGGTTAACAATGTGTAGTTCTTTGGCTTATTAGCAACTGAACAATTAATAGAAGGAAAGAGAACTTTAACTTGACAAAGAGCTTTTCTCCTACAGTGACTATTTAAAAGGCACAATTATAGCTTTGTAAATTGCAAACTCCAGTGCTCATAGCTCTGCATTTCCCTGTATTGAGAATAGTAATGTCACCTTCATTATGAAATAAATAACATATCTGAAAAATCTGCTTGAGTCCAGGCTAAGATTTGTTCAACTAAAATGCTGGATGACAATAACTAGTTGACAAAGAGGAAGCTCTTGATCTGTTTAATCTGTCTGAACATCATCATGTTCTTCAAACTCAGTCTTTCCTTGTCTTCTATTACACTGAAGGACCCTGGACTATCCCCATACCCCTCTAATCACCCTTTTTTCACATTTTCTGGATCTTCTTCTCTCTGTTAATTTCCCCATACATTTTTGATAGCATTCCACATATCGCTTTGTCCCTTTTTTGTACTATGTAATATGTGCTGCTAACTCACACTTACTTGTGCCTCTCGATTTGCCCTTTGGGCAAACCTCAAATTTGATTCCTTGTAGCCCTGAATGTTCCGTGTTTTCTCTTCTTCACACTACCAAATATAGCTGACTTTGAGAAGCAATCGAGCTTATCTATTAGTACATTTATCTTTGGATAGATCTTGCAAATGTATATTTAATGGGTCTCATAATTGAAAAAGAGGCAGTGAGAAGACTGCATTACCTTTTGTGAACTGCAAAATTCTTTTAATGACCCCAAACTTCTTTCAACACAGACTCATCTTTTTAAGTCAATATTCTTTTAATGTTATCATATGGCACTTTAATGCAATGAAATAAATACTGAAGATCAGAATTATGATTCTTCATTCTTCAAGTGATCAATTATTTCATTAATGTATTCTTCTATGCACGAGAGGGGAAATAATGGGCTAGTATTTATTCAAAGCAAAGAATAACCAAAGATGACCTCAGTACTGCCTTGAAATATCTGGAGGAAACAGAGAAAGACCTCAGAATATTAGGTGGATTCCCTGGGGTGAATTTATGACAGGACATAGAGAAGAAGACCACACAGAAGAAATAGTGATGTAGCAAAAGCACACACTGTTCCTTGAAATATTTAAGTATTTAAGTGAAAGTTGATTGCACAGAGACAAACTGGGGCATAATGAGTTCACGGAACAATGAATAATCTGGTTAACCAGAGAAGGGATTTTGGCAAGGAGTAATACAAAAGAGAAGAAGAAGTGGACATATTAAATCTCCTCTAAGATTTATGCATCATGTCACCGACTATCAGTCAACAAACCAGCTGTTAGCAGGAGGAAAACCGTTTTAATTAATTGTGGGTTAGCCTTATGGATAATGACACTTCAGGAATCCAGTGACTTTAGTGCAAACTGGGAGAGTAAATGGTCTGCTCTTGCAATCATTTGCAGTGGGTCTTTAACTGATGTGTTGTGTAATTATTTCTTTGACCCAGTTTGGTCTAATTTTTATTGGTCAAATAAAATATCCATACACATTTTGGAGAATAACTACATAAACTGTAATGGAGTGTAAATTACTTGGAAGAGTCAATAATCTTGTTACATTTTGGTTACATTTTGTAATAGCGGTGACTGTTCTTTTACTGATAGTAACTTTGAAAGTCTGACCTTGAACAAATGAACTAGATCAAGCTAGTTTTCCTTACCCTTTAGTTGGCTCAGTGTCAACTTGCTACCAGATCTTGGGCCGTAGCAAATGTTTCACTGCTTTCTTTCACTGTATTTTTGGTTCTGTGATTTATAAGAACAGATACCACTTCAGTGAAATGGGAAAAAGTTACAAAGTTTAACAGTGACTGATACGAAGTCAAGTTCATCATATATACACACACACATACATCATAGATTTTTAAAGCCCTCATATATATGTATAAACACGTGTCTTTATGTATGTATATATATATACACATATATATTATCTGTATATACATATATGGGTATATTTATATGCATATGTATATACATATCTATGTAGATAGATAGATAGACAGATGGATGGATGGATGGATAGATAGTTATAGCTACCTCTAATTACTATGAATAATTAATCTGCCCTATTTCTCCAGAATAGAATCAAATCCTAACCAGTCAATTTACACTAAAAATCTCTAAAATTTCATCCTGGCATATATGGTACCCACACCTCCTTTGTGCATAGACAACAGATCATCTGTCTGCTGTAAGGAGACCAGTTTAGCTAATTTCATTGATATTCATCATCAGAAGTTGGGTGATGGGCTAATGTAAAGACTATATGCAAAACTAGACAGGGGTTGTACCAGACACACATGAAGGGAGTGGAGACCCCAATTCATAGAATCTTGATGAATTGAAGCTTATAATGTGTTCTGAGTGATTTATGTTTAGCTAATAAAGTAGGGAAGAAAAATAATTTGAAAGAACAATTGTGTTCCCGTCAATCTGTCAAAATTTTCCCCAGATTAACTTCCCTCTGTTTTAGTCATTGTCTTCTGAATACGTAAAGTTCACTCTCAACTCAACCATTTTCTCATTATATTTCCCTTCATATTGCTATCTTGGCCTTTTTCTTCTATCTACCTAAACCCTTCCTATCTCTTGAGGCAACCTCATAACATAACTGCTCTAGCCTAGAATAATTTTCCTGATTACTCCAGGGCACAGATAATTTTCTCCCTTTCTTAAATTTTATAATAATTATTTACTCTAATTCTATTTTGAGGTTATCATGTTGTTTAAGTGGTGCAATGGATAAAACACTGGGCCTAGAGTCAGAAAGACCTGAGTTCAAATATGACTTCAGCGACTGCTAGTAATGCTCGAGTGACAATCTCTGCTTGCCTCCATTTTTTCAGCTGTAAAATGGGCATGAAAATAATAGCGCCTACCTAGAATTGTGAGGATCAAATGTGATATGTTTTACGTGCTTAGCACAGTGCTTACCTGACACGTAGCGGGTGCTTGATAAATTCTTGTTCTATTCTTTTACTTTCCCTTAAGTTCTGTCAGAAAATTGCAAGCTCCCATGAGACAAGAGTCTGGCTATACTTATGATATTTCCCTCCCTCTCCCCAGCGTAGAGCTCATACTTTGCATACTGTGTATCTCATCAAATATTTATGAATGGCTAAATAAATGATTTGCGTGATGAAGATTATCACTGCATTAAATTAAAAGAGTTGATTTCAAACTACATTTTTAAAAACCACAAAAAGCTTAGAAACATCTATGCAGTAATTTGCATAAGACGAGGAATGACATGGAGCCAACTGGTCATAGCATATGTATTAGCCAAGATTCCCATGATACCCCAAATACTCCTTCAATTAGTTTGCTTATCTGTTCTTCGGAAGAAGATACAGCATTACAAGATAAAAAACTCTTATTATTACTTTGGTAATATGAAATGCACTGAAAACTATAGTTGTGACATCAATCAACCACAAAAAAAGAAAATTAAATATTCCTCAATATGGAACTGATAAGGCTATTCTCAGAGCTTTGTGTTTAATTGACAGTGAATTCTGAAAAGGAGTAATTTATTTGTGTGTTGTCTCTACAGGATTAAAAATAAAATAAAATGATTCCAACTTGTAGAAGCAGGATGCAGTATATATAACTTGGGTTGTACAGGACTAGGCATTTCTTGAGATAATCATTTCTGTCTTCAGAGTGTTGCAGCTAGTAAAAAAGAAACAGATCTTCTACGAGCGTGGACCTCAAGTTATAAGAGGAATAATTCTGAGATTATTCTTTAGCTGTGCATGTAGATGGAGGCTAAAGATCAGGGAATGACTTAAATTGTGACAGACATAGTGCCATTAAACAAAATATGGCATAGGATATGATTTTGAAAAATTAATTTCCACATTATGTTTACACCATTGTATAATATGCCTTTCTGCAAGTCATTCTCAATAAAATCCCTGCTACTATTTTATTATAAGTTTATAGTCTATGTAAATTTTTTAAAAAGTGCAGAGCCTGCTATTTTCATTAGCCAAACATAAGTGTTGAATAATTATGTAATAAATTTGTGTCTGCAGCTTGTACTACTCTTGAGAATTCAGACCAAAATGAAATTTCTTGTTTAAATTATCTGGATAATTGGGAAAGTCTAGTTTTTTATCCACTGTAGACAAGAAATCTCCAGGAAGTTTCTAGAAATGAAAATCTGTTCCTTATTTTCTCCCCTGAAATCCACATTCATCCTACAGGGAATTGTGGGCTATAGCAAAATAATGGAGGGACAGAAACAATTATCTTCTTCAGCATAAGCGAGAAGGGGAAGGAGAATGCTGCATGCCTAGTTTATAGGGTCTATAGATCATTCAAGAGTGAGGTTCTATAAACAAGCACACCATCAAATGATCAGAATATTCTGGAATATAAGGGCATTCCAAAAACTATTCATGACATTTTTTCCAGTGTCATGATTCTCCTCTATTGCAATTTTCTTGAAGCTATTTTCCCATTAACAATGCAACTGAAAGCATCCTGAAGGCAGAAGCCCCATCTATCACTTGAGTACATTCAGGCACCAAAGTGTGCTCATGTAGGAGGAAGATACCAAGCTAAATCAAGCATAGTGGATAGAAGACTGGACTTCAAGTAAAGAAATGTAAGTCCAATCCCATTCTGAAACTATGTATATTATGTCTTTTCTTAGAATAATGCTGTTACCAGAGTACAGCACTTCTGGAGATGTGATTTACATCTATTTTGGAGTGTGAAGGCTAAAGTATAGTCTACAGTGACCATTCAAAGTTACTCTTGTCTTTTTCTAATTCCTCAAAGGTTAATGAGGCCAACTGGTAATCTTAAAGTATTTCTTCACACATGTGCCATGTCATGCAAAAGTTGTGTGATCATGGACAAGTCATTTGATCTCAGATCCTGTTTACAATAATACCTGTATTACCTACTTCACAATGATGCTTGTGAATATAAATATATATATATATGATATATATACACATAAAGTATTATGTGATAATATAATAATCCACAATATAACTGTTGGTTACTACTATCACCATTGTAATTGTGTGCATACCATCCTATGTCTTGGAAAGGCATATGGCAATAAAATTTTGTAAGATGACATTATTTCAACTGTGTGTGTGGGAGGAATAATTGATTTAGTCAGTGAAAAACTGTATTTTCTCATAATAAGATAAAAACCAAGGAACTTGGGAAATAGCATTTCTTTTTTCTTTCACCAATCTGCTGGCTATCATTTTCAGTTAGATGGTACAAGGTGCAGTTTGTTTGCAGTCTACCTGGACTATCTCATTTCAGAATTCAATTAAATCCTTTTGAATAAGTAGCATTTTCTGGTGAACTTTTTCACCAGAATTTCACTAGCAACACAATAAGGACAATATGGGAATGAAGAAAATAGGTATTCACAGCCAGTGGAAGGCATATTATTTATTGATGACTCCTGAATCTCTTCATTTGTTGAAGGATTTGTGACCTAAAAGATATGCTGCTGTTGTTTTTCATCTTGGAAAGGATTTCTCATAAAACTCATTGACTTATGCAATAGATTCCCAGAAGAAATGAGTGGCACACTGAAAACTTTTTCCATGCTTTGAAGAAACCTTAGAGTTACAGAAACAATTGGAAAGTCAATCATTTGTCGAAATTTTTGTTAAAAGTGCGACATTAGTGCCTGGAATATTGTCTTGTACTTTGTCAGGGACCCGCAAAATATGTATTGAATAAATGAACCGATAAGTGAATATCAGCATCTTGGTGATTAAATTATCAAACAATGAACAGCCTCGGTACTATGGAATATAGCCCCAGTTATAAAGGTAATTGAAAAGAGTATCTCAGTACCCAAAATTATTGTTATAGACATCAGTACTGAAATAGGATTCTCAGGTCTTCACTCAGAATGCCATTGAGTCCTAAATAACACATATGCCTTAGGTAGCTTCATCCTTTGCTTTCCTAGCTCACAGGATATTTGACAGGAGACACAAGGTCTACACTGGGATGGAAAAGGTGACAGTGAAGAAATCAGGAACAATAGAGAATAGAAAAAGAACTATAGTGTACATCATATTGAAGTCCAGCGATAGCTTTTTAGTAATTTCTATGAGTCTTCAAAAAGTCAAACTTTTATTTAGTAGCCTTTGTTAAAGAAGGAAGTGTATAATCCAATTTAGAATTACTTACACCAGAAATTATTTAAATAGTATGAGTTCTGGCACTGGGGAAGGAATTAAAGTTTAGTTATCAGGAAAATTCATTTATTGGAATGGGATACCTCATTTTCCAGCAAGGCCAAAAAAATGAGATGTCATTGTACATATGGATAAAAAAATATCTTTTCATTTAGTTGTTTCTCTCATATAGATTTACAAAAAATGGAAAAGGAAAAAAATGGTGAAGAACCATCAGCCCCATCTGAACTCATGCATAATCCTTTAGATATAAGTTGCAGTGAAATGTGATCAAATCATTAAAGGACATGATACCAATATATTCATTTCGAATAATAATTATAACAAATGGTTAATAAGAATTAAAATGAAAAATGTCACAATAAGACATTTAAATAATGAATATGGGAAGCAAGAAAATAGTCTTTGTTCAAAATGAAGACCTGAGTTCTAATCATTTTATATGCCAGTATGTCAATTAAGAATCTGTTTTTTTTTTTTAATATCCAAAGAACTGTCACCTTCATCGCTCTTCCTCTCCCCTCTCACTCCAACATGCCAAGAAATGACGGCAGTAGTGGGGAGTAAATTGAGCATAGAATGGAGACTGTTATAAATATTTTGGCTGACACAGCAAACTGTTTGAATAGAAAGTAAGAACCATGAGGTTGGTCAGATGATACTTACACTGTGCTAAGAACCTCCAGGGCACTTTGAGGAAACATTCAAAAATGGGACATAGAACAATTTTAAGGAAGTTGAGAGCCTAATTGTGGAGTTTTAATTACACATTTATTGATTAGGTTAAAAACAATGCAAATTTAAGAAGGACAAACTTTTCTGGTGGTAGTTCAAGATCATTTTCTACAACTTAAAGAAAGCAGAATCTGAAATCATTCTTTATGTAATATGAGGAAATCACCAAAGGGCAACATGAAAAATAAAGCTGTTCTGTCCTTGGTCTAATGGTCTGGATGTCATGATTGATTTAGAATTCTCATCAGGCATTTCATATGACATTTACTAATGTAACAGGAAAAAAAATCACTGAACAACAGTGGGAAATAATGGACTAACCAATAGATGGTCACCCTGTAAGTGAAATTCATCTCAGTTCTTCTAAACAGGGGTAGGGGTAACAGAGGTCAATGTAGTTAAATAGAGATGTGAAGGATAGAAAGAGTAAATAAGTGGAATGCTTTTGAAAATTGCATATAAACAGTCTGGTAAAGAGACAGATTGGAAAGGGTCTATACAAATAAGCACAGGAAAGTCAAAAGGATAACTAGAAGAGCACAGGAGAAATGTTGATTGTCAAATCCCGGAAAGTATTTCAAAATAAGACTCTACCAATCCTAATTGAAGGAGAAGGAAACAGGACCATTGGAAACTGGTATGGGACAGAAGTTGGGCATGAGAAAATGACTAAATGTTTGCCAACAGTTTTCCATAATAGCTAGAAGACACACATTTGAAAATGAATTATTTTTCTGATTATCAAAAGAAACATAATAAAATGACAAGTTATTTTTTCAATATTTCAAAAGATCTATAATTTCAAATAACCTATACCTTTCTTAGGAGAAGGCCGAAGTGAGTTGCTGTGGCCAAAAAAATGATGTTAATATGATAGTGATGGTGGTAATTCATACTTTGTGGGACAACCTTCTAGCCTCTGACTTCTGACTTCTGACTTGCTTTGCTATGATGTAGTAGACATCTTGGTAGACAATAGCAACTACTTCTGCTTCAAGGCCTACCTATATTCAGTCTTTCAGCTTGGTTGGAGCTGTGGAGCATATGTTCTGGTAGTCTTTCCTTTGAGAGTCCAGACTTCCATGTCAGGATGAAATCTCTAAACAGAAATCTGAGAAAGTTGAGAACTAGATTTTGTAAACATAGGCTGTACCCGTGTTGTGTTTGTCCTTCATTGCCGAAGACCATGCCATCAGAGAAATGATGACATTACTGCACTTTGCTTTGAGTGAGGGAGGGCTGTGCAAGTCATCAGCCTCATTTCTCCTCCAGAGGCATCTGAAAAGATAATAAGGGAGATATGCTTGAGTACTTCAGTGATTCTATTATTGCATCAAGTGTCCAAATTTCAACTGGAGGCTATAAGTGATTAATTTCTATAGCTTATGTTACAAATTTACAGAGTAGGCCACCATTCTTGATGTATCCTATGGGAATAAGCAAAGGGCAATATGATAAAAAAATTTCCATATTCTGTTATGCCAATCTTCTCATAATTCCTCTCTGAAATTCCCAGACAATTATTTAGAGAACTTTCTCTAGGTCTCAGAATTATTGGGCCATAAGGCAGCAAGACAGCATTATAGAGATCTGTAGCACTGATGCAATATTTACAGTGCCTATGGCAGCCATGAGTATCCCAGCACCATTCTGAGTTGCGAAATACCACAGACTTTCCACGGAAGGCAGAACCAAAACGTTTATTCACACACCAGAAAGTCAAATCCCTCATAGTAACAAGTCTATACACAATAACAAGGCAGAGGACAACACCGTCCCCAAGTCTTCCCCCTACTAGGCTTCCCACAAACCATTTCCATTAAACACATCACAAGTAGGCTTCCTTTAAACAAAATCACAAACAAGCGCTTTCACTCACACTAGTCAGCAGCCTGCATCTCCTTCCTAGCTCTGACTGCTCTTACGACTAACTTCCTCTCAGCTGTGCTCTAGCTCTGTGTCTTCCTGCTCCACTCATTCAGCAAACTCTCAGGCTTCCATGTGACCCAGGCAGATCATATGGGCCTTTTAATGAATATGAATGCTCTCCCCATTTGAATTACCACTACAAGATCATACCAGATATGGAATTAGAAAGATCCCAGTTTGAATCCTCCCTCATATACATACTAGCTATTGAACCCCAGGCAAGTCACTTAACCCATCTCAGTTTTCTCTTTTGTAAAATGGGGATAATAAGAGTACCTACCAGTTATTGGGAGAGTCAGATCAGGGAGACAACAAACATAAAGTACTTTGCATAATTTAAAGGGCTATTTTTATTGGGACATTTGGACTATGCTATCTTGAATGGCAAAGTGGCACAGTGAATTGAGTGCAGGGCCTGGAGACAGGAGGGATCATCTTCCTATGTTCAAATCTGACCTCAGACACTTACTATATAGGTGACCCGGGAAAGTCAATGAAACCTGTTTGTCTCAATTTCCTCATCTATAAAACAAGGAAATGGCGTTGGATGATATCTAAGGCAACCTGAGTCTTGCCATTAAGCCTGCAATAACCCCCTTAGGACTACTGGGATCTTTCCACCCACCTTGCAGCTGAACTCTCTTATATGTGATCTCTGATACTTTGAGGGTGATCTCTCCTTAAGAGCAGGGACAGTGTGATTTTTTTTCTATTCATATCCCTGTGCTTTATGCATGATAACGACTTAATGATCCTTCCTTCTTCCCTGCCTCCTTTCTTCCCTTTCTTCTTTCCTTCCCTCTTTCCTTCCTGCCTTCTTCATTTCCTCCTTACCTTCCCAATTTATGCCACCTCTAAATACGATGATTTTGTGTTCAGAGAAACTTATGTAAACCTTTCCTGATTTTCTGTGCTAATCAGCTTTACATGACTAATGCTGAGATGTTCTTAAACTGTATATGCTAAAGTCATATGCACATGCCAACAACAAGAAATGTAATACACATATATCTAATTTTGTAAAAAAAAAATAAAGTTCAGTATTCTTTGAATTTTGGTAAATCATATAAGAGTTTACATTGACATCTTGCAATTTCAGGGAGGCTATATAATTTCTAATGGGTCTTCAACAGGGAATAGCTTCTAAAACTTCAATTTTCTTTCCCTTTAGTCTCCTTAAGTAGTTAAGGATAGGAGTTGGAAATCAATTTCGGTGTCACTTCTCTGCAAGTTACTGTATTTGAGAGTTGTCTCGAGCATCAAGGTTGAGACTTCCTAGTATCTGCCATGAGTGTGATTTGAACCCATATTTTCTTGGTTCTAGGGCTGGTTCTTCAGTTATTATGCCAAGGTTAGCCCTTTGTCAACTAGGTACCAATGAATTAATGAGGGGAGAAAGATTTTTTTGTAAATATTTTGTAAAGGGAAACATTTTATTTCAAGGACTTATCACCGTGTTTATTTGTCTGGAAATTTAGTGTGTGTGTGTGTGTGTGTGTGTGTGTGTGTGTGTGTTTGTGTGTGTAGGGTCATTATACAAAATATAGAGTGTAATTCAGGTGATCACTTTACAAATATTATATTATTATATCCTCATAGCCATCAACCCTGTGAACTAGATGTTATTACCATCCCCATTTTACAGATGAGAAAATTGATATAGAAGGAGATTAAGTGACTTGTCAAGGGCTCTGGCTCGGAAGTGTCTGAGGCAGAATTTGAAGTCGAGTTGTACTGCCTCCAAATCCAAACCACTAGCCACTCTATGACCTAGCTTCCTAAGTTATTAACAATCAAATATTTGTCAGAAAAGAGAGCTGCAGTACAGGGTCAGGCAAGATTCAGGTGCAAACAGGAGAGCTGAGGAAGCTGAATTTTAAACTGTTCTAAAATAAAAGCAGGAAGTTAATCTGAGCTGTTTAACTGACTCCTACTCAGAAGTGCTCTAATCCCCCCTTCAGTTTTAGATTTAAACACCTCCATGGTAGATTTGCAAAATCATATTCTAGCTCTGCTGTTTTGCATTTGTAGACTTTGCATTACCTTCTCATCCTTTTTTCATTTTGTTAGATGTTTCTCTTTGCACCTTGGAGACGATACCCAAATCTCTGAACATCAGTCTTTAATCTTCACCAAAATCATATGAAAAGGAAGTGTTCTTTTTGGTTTGTTTTGCAAACCTGTTAGTGCTAACATTTGAAGGCAGCAACACTGCAGGTTTACATCAAATGAAAAAAGCTCAGATACTTTTATCAGAAAAGAGGGTGGAAAAAAAAAAAACCTCCCCAACTCTATTTCCTTTCCCATCTCCTTTCCTATCCCAGACCACTCCTGCCAAAAAATCAAGTGAAAATGGCATCTTCTGGAAGCGAGACTTGTGAATGCTCCAAGTAATGTTGAAGTTGACATGAAAACAACCAGTGCTGGCATATCTCCTATTTTTATAGCTGCCTATTCTTTCCCTGACATTTTTAGTAAAGTTGAGCAATATCCAGATTCCAGCCTTGATACCAATCGGCACAGCAACATTCATCTTAAGATGACATCTGTTGAGAATTTTTCAATAACTTAATGGTTATAAAGCATGTGAGGAGGGGGATAATAGAGGGATTATGACATAAAAATGCTAAAGCCCTTGTGGGGGAACTGCTGCACATAAAGTTTTGATTTGGTAATTCAAACTAATGCAGTTTGTAGTCCTCTAGAGAGAGGGCAATAATAGTGCACAATATGCTCTTAAACACTGATGCATAACACATTGTGCTGGCGCCAAAAGGCACTGTAAAATCGTGTTAGCTAGCGGGGAGAAGCAGCAACTTGGGGAGAACACTGAGCCAAGATCACAATGCAGGCACAGGTGACAACCAATTGTTTTCCTTTGTTCCTTAGGCTTTGGAACCCAGGCAAAGAATGTCTCCAGACACCCTGGATGATTCGATTGAGGGCAGCAACAGAGGAGTTGAGAGTATGCTTGCTTTTACTGACAGATCTCTGTCCTGCAACCAAGTTCCCTTTTCTTCCTGACTCAAGCCATTTTATGATACTTATAAGCCACACACAGACTCACTTTTTTTGGAAATTTTACTTAGTCTCCCAACAATGGTATCGAAATTATCCAGCATTTTGAATGGAAATGGAAGGCTCTAGAAAACAGAATTCCCTACTTTCTAGAGAGACTGCTTTCCCATTCCAAGTAGAGACTGAAAAAATGAACCAGATTCACTTGACCACAAACATCACACTTCAAGGATGTAGACTGCTGATAATGCTTCTTTCTTTGGTAATCTTACATATCTATTGCATTGTGGAGTCTCCTGGATGCAATCTATAGCATAACATTTAAGGAGGAATACAATCTTGATGTTAAGTCCCTAGTAGCCTTTTCCCTGTCTCAACAGCTAGTGACAAAGCATGACAAATTGTCTGCCTTTCCACAGGGGAAAAATAAGTGTCCCCACTGAATAGGGTGGTGAATTATTAACACTATTCCAGAAGAGTTAAATGTAGACATTTTCTTTTTTTTCCCTTTCCCATTTAGAGTTTGTTTCTTGTAAGAGCATAAACTAAATTATCTTAGAAAGTCAGAAACAAAAATAATACCCTTCCCCTTTTCCTTTCGATCTCTCCATGGAAAATTATTTTGCTTAAAGAATATGTTGAAACAATTAACAACATGTCTCAAGTCCTAGGCATAGTAAATGCAGGCAAACAAGAATTTCTTGACCTAAATTTATAAAATGTAATCCTCCACAATAAATAGAAAAACTTTTTGGCTTCTACTGGGACATTCTTAGATTAATCTCCAGAGTTAGGAGGAGCTGGTTAGAGTCTTGAAGTTTGTAAGGGATTAAAGGGTAAGGAAAGGAAAAAAAAACCCTTTAGTTCATATTTAGGATGTTGGTGTGAGGCCAAAGGCTTTTAAGCGATATATTTTTTTCAAAGTTCCCTGGCAAAAATTGCCACTCGAAAAGATTAAAGGTGGTTGATACAATAATAATTAAGTTTAGTTGAAGCAATAGTGGGATAACTTAGGTCCAAATAGACATTGAGTGAAAGATGTGTAGTGGGGGGAAAAAATCTATGTGTTGGTTTTCCCCTCTCAAATTGTCCTAGTTTTTTTTTTTTTTTTTAACAATAATTAAACTCTCCTTCCTCTCTTCTAATCCCCACCCTTTTGAAATCCTAGCTATGCTTCAAGTTTCACTTTAAATGCCTTCTCATGGAGGATATTTCTCTGTTTCCCGGTTGGAAATAACGTTTCCCTAAATACCTTCATGTCATTTCTTACAACTTTTGTACCTTTTTTATGCATTGCGCGAATGAAGGAGCTGAGAGTAAACACAGAGCTTCAAATGAAGCCTAAAATGGCGCATCGGTCTGATGGTCACCAAGCCAGTAAAAGAGAGGGCAAAGATCTGAAAATCTTATGGCTCAGTCTAGGGCTCTGAATTATGCCAGTCGTATTTTACCTTTTGTAACATGTATGTGCCCTATTTTTTTGACACGTTAAAATCATAAATGATATCTTACTCATCCTTGTATCCTCATAGCCCACCCCCTAGTAGATACTCATAAAATATTTTTCAATGAACACTTTCCTCATTTATATTGTATGTATGCAGATATAGCCAAAGACAGATATGAATCATATAAACATATATATGTGAATTTATATATAAACATACATATTTATATATAAAATCCAACCAGATATGTGAGATGTTTCAAAGCTATAAGCATTCCATCAATGACATGGAATTTGATTTAATGGCTTTCTATTCTGGTCTGATGATTTGGGAATGATTAGATAGTTACTCAAGGCTTATATTATATTAATCATTGAGTAGTAATAGGATAAATATTAAAATCAAAGAATGTTAACTATACTTGCTTATTTGTATTTGCTTTTTTCTATGGGAGTGATTAAAATTAAAAATAATAGAATTTGAAAGTCTACTCATTACCCCATTTGGAATTTTCTTGGCAAAGATACTGGAGTAGTTTGCCATTCCCTTCTCAAGCTCATTTTATAGATGAGGAAACTGAGGCAAATAGGGTTAAGTGATTTCCCCAGGATCATGCAGCTAGTTAGTGTCTGAAGTCAGATTTGAACTCAGGAAAATGAATATCCAGGCCTGGCACTCTATCCACTGTGCACAGAGATTATTTTCTTTATTTTTTGTTGATGTCAGTTGCTTCTGAAAAACATGCTGACACTTCTTAGACACAATCAGCCAGTTAGAATATGTTCAATGCCCACTTGTGTGACTGAAAATGTGTACTAATGGCTACAGATACAAAAATAAAAGCACATTGGTTCCTGCCCACAATGAGTATCAAATGGGGCTTTTGCTTTAATTTATGTTAAGAAGATAAGGTGGAAAGAAAAGGAATTGATGAAAAATGCTCAGATTAACTAATGAGTTCTACTTGCATTGAATTGTAATTTAATAACATATGGACAATTTATGAATAAAGTCACTTTATTTTGGAATACAATTGTGATTATTCAAATGGATTAAGCACTAAATAATCCAAGAATTTGGATTCATCTTTCGAAAGTAATTATAAAACTGAATTCAAGTAATAACCTTTAATTTTATTTTGTAACAGAAAAAAAAGTACAAAGAAAAAATAAAATGAGAGTAGAATCCTCATTGTCCTTCCTAAAGTCAATGAATGTTTACATGTGAAAATTATAATTTGTATATGTATGTGTGTGTATATTGTTGTGTGTATTATGTGTGTGTGTGTTTCCTGAAATGTAAATGTGGTCATCAGAAAAGTGTAGGAATAGTTTCCTTCATGCTTAAACTATAATGGAGACTGCATGGAAAATAAGTAATTAAAAAAACAACCTGTTGCCTTTATATAACATTTTATATAACATTACAATGAGACTCATTTGTATAGTTCTCTTGACAAAGCAGGATTTCTAAATAAGATTTTAAGGAATGTGTTCAAGCATGATGCTGAACTCAGACAATAAGCCACTGAGGTTATTTACAGTCCAAGACAAAAATGGGAGAACCTATCACTGATACTTCCTTATGAGTTTAGAAGAATAAATATCAAGAAATCACATAAAAAAATGCAAAAAATACCATAATATGCCTCAATTTAGAATTTAGCATGTTTTCTCAACAATATATCAGATTCACAGAATTTTTGTGGCCATCTTGTCCAGCTCATGAATGAAAAATAATCTACAACATACTACACATCTATAAATCTAGAAACATGAATTGATGTGATGTATCTGAAAAACAGAGAGAAAGAAGACTGACAGATACAGAGACATAAGAGAGAGAGACAGGGTCACAGTGTGACCACAGAGTGTAATCGTAGTGAGTATAAAGTGACTGAGGGGGTGGGTTATTATTGGCATCATCATAAATATTAAAACATTTTTATAGAGTCTGATTCAGCCAATAAAATGACTACATCAAATTATCTTCATAATCCAATCTACTCCTCAGGAATCCATCTGCAAATAGTAAATTTGGAGACATTTTAGTTATTGTTAGACAGTCATTTATTATTTGATGAGACTGGCTGCATACTTGTAGAATTTTTATGATCTTGTGTGGGAGTAAAGCCTATTTCTACATTGATTTTGTAAATATTCCTTCAGAAGTGAGGCAACATACTCTATATACATTTTAACATTTCTAATTTGTATTAGGTTGGTCTGTAATCCTCTTCAAGGTCATTTTAGTAACTTTTTAAAATAAATTTTCCACAAAAATCAGTTATATCTTTCACTTTCTCCAAAAGGATGAAATATAGTTTCATAAAAATAAAAATGTTTGACTTTCAGATGCATACAAATACAAATACACACATTGGCAAGAAATCAAATAATTTGCAATAATCAAATAACCTGCAATTATTTATGAAGTCCCTATTATGTACCTCACACTGCTAACAATGCTGTGCATAGGTGAACACTAAACTACTCATAAGAATTAATTTGGAAATATCTCCCCTCCATCCTTGAATTCACTGTATTCTTCTCTTCTCCTTACCTGATGAGGGATACCCAGGGAATGCAATATTTCCTCCATGTTAAGCCTTAGTTGTTCCACATGTTAAATGTGTGCCACTTTCTACTTCAAAGACATAGGGAATCAATTATTAAGAATGCATTGTGAATTATTCTTTGGAATTAAGTTGAAATAAGTGGAGTGATCATGGCAAAATAAAAATGCCAATATGAAAATAATAGAATTCCTAGATAACCTGGTTCCCTTCTTAAATTAGAGAATGTACATTTACTTCAATTAAGTAAGAGGCACTTAGGATAGTTACAGAAAAAAAAAAATATATATATATATATATATTATTCTTACTTTTTTCAAAGGGAGTAATTATAGGGGTTGGCAATTGAAAGTCCTTTTTTGAAAGTCCTTCTGATTGTTAAACCTAATCATGTGCGTATGCAGTCCTGGGATAAGTTTAACTTTATCTGCTTCTTCCCTCCATCCTAGCATTCACTGCTTCAGGGAGATGGAGGAAAAAGATGATAACTCCTGGATAAATGAATCCCCTTCAGTCATGGACACATAAAGAAAAAGAGCATGCAAGGAGATGTATTTTTGCTATTGCATGCCATATAGCCCTCTACAGATGCGATCCTAGGATTCTCTGATGTGTCCTTTAATGGAACAGTGCCATTGCCTTTGCAAAAGGAACCCACCAGCATCTGGACTTATCTTTGGCCTTTGATTTAGATCTTTTGAAGATTTCTACTTCAGAATTCTTTTTCTGTCACTGGGGGTTTATGAAGAAATAATTCCCTATATTTGATGCCATTTTCAGTCAATCACAATGGAAAATTATGCATCCTCTCCCCGCACTCCAGACTGCCTTTTTAAATTATCTATCTGTCTATCTATCTATCTATCTATCTATCTATCTATCTATCTATCTATCTATCTATCTATCTAATCTATCATCTCTCTCCATCTATCTCTCTAACATCTATCTAATCTATCTATCATCTATCTATCTATCTATCTATCTATCTATCTATCTATCTATCTATCTATCTATCTATCTATCTGTCTGTCTGTCTAAAATGAATTGTCCTTGAAAAATTATTTGCTAGCAGCAGTTCTGCTTTGTTCTTTGACCGAGTTGAATCTAGGGCCAGTTATGGATTAAAAACTATCATAAACCATATAAACAATGGATCCTAAAGATATTTTTTCCTTTGAAAATAATATTTGGTAGTGATAAATGCAGCAGTATTTAAACATTTAAAGAGTAAAGGAGATTGTAGTTCAACAACTGCAATGAGAAAAAAAAGAAAACAAAAACTTGTTTCCCCCTCCTCAGAGGCAGGACCCTCTCTATCGAGTTTATAATTAAGCAATAATCCCAAGAAACGTAGTCATTACCAGCAGTTAATGACTACTTTGTTGGTTAACAGCTCAACGTGAAGCCGAAGATTGTTAACACTCCATCAAACTCCTTGTTAAGTGTGCTAAGTTTTTATTTAAACACACTTGGATCGCAGCTGGAAAGCTGTGGGGGGAATTGGGCATTCCCTGGTGGCTAATGACCAATTTTTTTCCATCAGTCAGAACACAGGGCGCATTCCATTATGTTTATATAATAGTTGTTAACTACAGATGACTGGTGCCACCCCATTTGGGAACTTTGTGTGACATGGTGCTCAAACTCCTTTCTCTGTCCCTTCCCCTCCCCCCAGTTCAGTGACATATTTTGCTGCTGAAATTCTACTTAAGTGATGAATCCAAGGCATATTTCAACTGTAATGATTAAGGGAAGGTACAAGAAAGGCATAAACATAGCAAGTCAAAGTGAATGCTGAGAAAAATCATTCACCTGTATATTGACTAAAGCCGAACTATACAGAATAACTCCACCCCCCCAACTCCCACTCCCCATTGTATTTAAAAATTCATTTCAACACCTCTAAGAACATTGCATCTCTTTTTTTGGCAGTAGTAAACAATCAATGCAATTTTAACGAGAAACATATTTCTATTTATTAGCCAAGAAGGAAACTATTTTACCTTATGGGTTTGGGTTTACTGGAAATCATTCTCACAAAAGCCTACCAAAGATGTTTTCCTTTGTATTCTCCTTTGATAGAAATGAGAGACATGTGGATGGGAATGCCAGCTTTTCTTAGCAAAGTCATTAAAAGCATTAGAGAAACAGTTTTTATTTTCAGTCATGCATCTGAATTAGCTGATAGGTCTCCCAACTACATTCTTCTCTCTCATCCCATATACATTTTATGTGACAAGAGTTGACACAAAGATACAGGTAAGAAAGTGTAATTCTTTATTACCTCCACAGAGAAGTGCAACTTCAGGCTCCTTTAGGGCCTGGGAGAAGAACGTTAGAGCAAACCACTATATTCCTGACAATCCAGATGGACCAGTGACTTGGCTGAAATATTCACATCAACAATCCATATAAAGTTAAGAAAATTCTGTTTTATCAACATGCTAACTTATTATCAAAAGAACCCATTTCTTTGTCATGTCTGTCAGAGTAATCCCGAATTCATTATCATATTAATGTCATGACTGGGCTCCTCTGGACCTCTGAGTTTTGTCTGTTGAAGAGCTTCCTGGGGCGTTTGGAGAAACAAAGAGCGCTCTTTGGAACATGAGGCATTCAGAGTGTCGTACAGATGGGCCCTGGCTCTTTGTTCCCGTCTGCCTGGGAGGCTGTTATGGGAAGCAGCCAACCTGCGGTCTGTCACAGTGAACATTGTCAAGTCATTGTGTACTTTTAATTGTTACTATGTACACGGAATCTGAAAGGTCGCTCTGGATATATAGTACAAGAGCACAGAGCCCTTTGCCAGACCAAACAGCTGTCCTGTGGAGTTCCCATATTCAGCTCCAGTCACCTTTTGCTCAATGAAGGATCCTTCTGACAGAGCAATTAAAAAGTATGATTTATTTAGTAAATATTCTATAAGGGAACCTTAGCAAGGATGCCTTCTCTGACAGGTTCCCAGGAGGTTATCTTAACAGGTCCTTCTCTAGTTAGGCAATTATTTCAGCCCCAGTGCTATTGTGGCTCTTTCAAGACTAATTACAGAAGTCTAGCAATGGTATACCTTCAACCTAAAACCTAAGAGAATGGATTTTTTTTTATGTTCAAAAAATTTTAAGCAATATATTATTTACTTACTTTACTGAAAGTTCAAGTGCATTGTATGTAGTGCCATTTTGATGTAGCACATCTATTTCAATCTTGGGAAAATCTTGCCATATAGAGAAGTTGATATGATAGAAATCATTGAGAATAGAGTTGATAGAAATGGAATCTATTTTTTTTATTTTCATGTTGATTTTTTCAATTAGCAAGCATTCATATTTTGTTCCTCTCATCTGTCCTCCTCTTACTAAACTGAAATAAACCCTTGTTATAGATATGCATAATTAATGGAAACATTGTAGTATGAACTCAACAGAATCAAGATAATATAAACATGGCAAAAATGAAAGACTTAAAAATTCTGAACCACACAATGAGCAACCATGATTCCAAATGATGAAGACTGTTGTCTACCTCCTGAAAGAGAGGTTGTGGTTTTAGATATGCACAGTGGAAATCCATATTCAATAATAAAACTCCAATACTATTTGTCTTTTTGTAACTAAAAAGTGAAGCAATCTATCTGTAGATTTGATTATAAGTGAATTCCTACTTGCAAAAAGTAGACAATTGATAAATTAAAAAAAATATATTTTTAGTTTTCAACATTCACTTCCTCAAGATTTTGAGTTCCAAATTTTCTGTCCATCTCTCCCCTCCCATCCACCACCAGATAGCATGCATTCTCATTATACCTTTCCTCAGCCTACCCTCCCTTTTATAATCTCTCTCCCTTTATCCTCTTTAACTTTACTTTTTTGAAGGGCAAGATAGATTTCTATATCCCACTGCCTGTATATCTTATTCCCCAGTTGCATGTAAAAATAATTTTTTAACATTTATTTTTAAAGCTTGGAGCTCCAAATTTTCTCCTTTATTCCTTCCTCAGCCACCTCCATTGAGAAGGGAAGCAATTCAATATAGATTATATTATGTACTCATGCAATACACCTCCATAATTGGCATCTTGTGAAAGACTAACTATATTTCCATACATCTTATCCTGCCCCCTAGTTATTCTCTTTTCTCCTTTGACCCTGTTCCTTTTCTAAAGTGTTTGGTTCTGATTGCCCCCTCCCCCAATCTCCCCTCCCTCATCTCCACCCACTTATCCTCTTGTCCCTGCTTTCGTATAGGGTAAGATACCCAATTGCATGAGTATGTTATCCCATCCCTGAGTCAAATCCAATGAGAGTCAGGTTCATTCATTCCTTCTCACCTCTTCCTCTTCCCCTCCATTGTGATATCCTTTTCTTTCCTCTTTTATGAGAGATAATTTACCCCATTCTATCTCTCCATTTCTCTTTCTTCCAATATATTCCTCTTTCACCTCTTAATTTTAGTTTTTAGATATGATGCCTTCATATTCAACCCATCCTGTGCCATCACTTTATCTATCTATCTATCTATCTATCTATCTATCTATCTATCTATCTATCTATCTGTCTGTCTGTCTGTCTGTCTATTTCCTCCAACTACCCTGATACTGAGAAAAGTCTTATGAGTTACAAATATCATCTCTCCATGTAGGAATCTAAAGAGTTGAACTTTAATAAGTCTCTTATGATTTCTCTTTCCTTTTTACCTTTTTCTGCTTCTCTTGATTCTTGTATTTGATAGTCAAATTTTCTGGTGAGCTCTGGTATTTTCATCAAGAACACTTGAACGTCCTCTATTTCATTGAATATCCATTTTTTTTCCCTGAAGGATTATACCTGTTTTTGCTGAGTAGGTGATTTTTTGGTCTTAATCTTAGCTCTTCTGATCTGCAGAATATCAGTATCCAAGTCATTTGATCCCTGAATGTAGAAACTGTTAGATCTTGTGTTATCCTGATTATATTTTCATGAAACTTGAATTGTTTCTTTCTGGCTGCTTGCAATATTTTTTTCCTTGACTTGGAAACTCTGGAATTTGACTATAATATTCTTGAGTTCTCCTTTTAGGATCTTTTTCCAGAGGCAATCAGTGGATTCTTTCCATTTCTATGTTACCCTCTGGTACTAGAATAGCAAGGCACTTTTCTTGATAATTTATTGAAAGATAATGTCTAAGCTCTTTTTTTTGATCATGACTTTCAGGTAGTGCAATATTTTTAAAATTATATTTCCTGTTCTAATATCAAAGGAAATAATGGAAAGAAATGATAGGGCCTGGCACTACCAGATCTCAATTTGTATTATAAAGCAGCAATTATCAAAACCACTTGATACTGGCTGCAAAACAAAATAGACAAGTGGAATATATTAGGTACTTAAGACATGATAGGTAATGAATATAGCAATCTACTCTTTGAAAAACCCAAGGACCTCAGCTTCTGGGATAAGAACTCACTGTTTGACAAAAATTGCTGGGGAAACTGTATAACAATGTGGCTGAAACTAGGCATAGACCAGTGCCTGACACCATGCACAAGAATAAAGTCCAAATGGATGCATGATCTAGGTATGAAGATTGACACTATAAACAAATTAGTAGAACAAGGAATAGTATAGTTATCAGATTTATGGAGAAGGGAAGAATTTTTTATTAAAGAGAAAGAAAGCATTATGATTTACAATATAGATAATTCTGATTACATTAAGCTGAAAAGTTTTTGCACAAATAAAACCAATGCAACCAAGATTAGGAGGGAAGCAGAAAACTGGGAAAGAATTTTTGCAAGTAGTATCTGTGATAAAGGTCTCATTTCTAACATGTATAGAGAACTGAGTCAAATGTACAAGAATACAAGTCATTCCTCAATTGATAAATGATCAAAGGATATGAAAAGACAGTTTTCAGCAGAAGAAATTAAAGATATCTATAGTCATATGAAAAAATGCTCTAAATCATTATTGATTAGAAAGATGAAAATCAAAACAATTATTAGATACCACATCACACCTATAAGATTGGCTAACATGACAAAACAGGAAGATGATAAATGTTGAAGAAGTGGGAGAGCTGGAACACTAATTCATTGTTGGTGGAGCTGTGAGCTGGTCCAACCATTCTGGAGAGCAATTTAGAACTATGCCCAAAGGGCTACAAAAGTATACATATCCTTTGATCCAGCAGTACCACTTCTAGGATTGGATTCCCAAGAGATCATAAAAATGAGAAAGCATCTCACATGCACAAAAATATTTACAGCAGCAGTCTTTGTGGTGATCAAAAACTGGAAATCAAGGGTATGCCCATCAGTTGGGGAATGGCTGAATAAATTATGGTATAAGAATGTAATAGAATACTATTATGCTATAAGAAAGGATCTGATGCTGATTATATGATCTGATGCTTAGTGAAAGAAGCAGAAACAAGAGAATGTTGTACACAGTGAAAACCACAGTGTGTCAGTATTTTTCCTAGTAGACTTATGACTTCACTGCAATGCAAGGACTTAAAAAATTCCCAATGGTCCTTTAAGGCAAAATGCCTTCCACATCCAGAGAAAGAACTATGGAATTCAACAGCAGAGTGTAGCAGATCATTTTCTTTTGTATTACATTTTGGTTTGTTATATGATTTCTCCCATTCATTTTAATTCTTCTATACAACATGACTATGGTGAAAATGTAGTTAATAGGAATATATGTGTAGAATCTATATAAAACTGTATACTGTCTTGAGGAAGAGGGAAAATAGGGGGGAGGGAGGAAAAACATCTATGTTATATGGTAGTGATTGTAAAACACTGAAAATAAATACAACAAAATAATAGGATGTAAACACATGGCCCATGAGAAAAGAGAGTAGAAACAGAAAAAAAATTCTCTCTCCTAGATCTGTTTTGCAGGTCAGTTGTTTTTCCAATAAGATATTTCACATTGGCTTCTATTTTTTTCATTCTTTTGGTTCTGTTTTATAATTTCTTGATTTCTCACAAAGTCATTAGTTTTCACTTGCTCCATTCTAATTTTGAAGAAATTATATTCTTTAGTGAGCTTTTGGACCTCCTTTTAAATTTGGCCAGTTCTGTTTTTTAAGGTATTCTTCTCATTGATTTGTTTGGACTTCTTTTGCCATTTGCATTAGTCTATTTTTTAAGGTGTTATTTTCCTCAGTTTATTTTTGGGTCTCCTTTAGCAAGCTGCTGACTTGATTTTCATGATTTTCTTGCATCTTTCTCATTATTCTTCCCAATTTTCCCTCTTCTTCTCTTACTTGATTTTCAAAATCCTTTTTGAGCTCCTCCAATCAAGGCAGAAATCAGTTCATATTTCTCCCCCCACACTCTCTGTCTTGCTTTTGATGCAGGAGCTTTGACCCTGCTGTCCTCTTCTACTTGTTGTATGCTTTGGTCTTCCTTGTCACCAAAGTAAGATTCTATAGTCTGAATTCATTTTCAATGTGTACTCATCTTCCCAGCTAAACACTTGACTTTCTAACTGTCAAATTAGCACTCTGTTTCCAGTGGGAGTGGCTGCGGGTATGGGTGTACTGTCCCAGTCTTTAGGGATTTTGTATCAGCTGCTTAACTCCACACTGTCTGTGTGCCCAGAGCTCCAGAAGCAGTCTTTACCACTGCTGGTGCTGCCACCACCTCTGGCCACCATTGCCACCACCCCCAATTCCCTGGGCTGATGCTGTTCCTGGCCACACTGGGCATTCCTCTTTCACCCAGAGTTTTCCCACTGACCTTAAGGTTAACTTCACTTTGCTTCTATCACTCATTTCTAGTTAGGTCAAACACCCATAATATCCCCGCTTAATGTTCATTCCCATTTCTGTGCTTAACTCATTTGGAAAAAAAAATGACACCCCCTACTTTCAAGATATTTGCAATACAATGAACAGGATAGACATGACTATAATTTACTGCATACAACAAATAAGTTAGAAAATTATTAACTAAATAGTGGTGTTTATACAGTATGACCTAAAAGGCACATTTCTAATTAAGGGGATAAGGGAATGAATCATGGAAGGAAGAGATGGTTTGGAAATTAAAAGAAGAGACAGATTTCAATATAATAAGGTGGAAGGATGAGGCAGATAATTTGTTTCACATGTAGGACCAACACTTTGAAAATCATATCAATGATGAGAAAGAGAGTAGGCTAGAACTGAGAATGAAAAACTCAATGGATCTTGAAGACTTAGGATTTTCTGCAGAATTTCAGGTTTGGAAGATACCTCAGAGTAACTACTACTGATTTCTGAGAAGACATAAGCTCATATTGGACTGATCAAGGTGATGGAGTCAAAGCAAACTATAGATGTTATCTCTATCTGACCATTAAAAAAACCCAACTAGCAAACAAGTTACCTCTTCTGATAAATGGTTAATATAATTATGATCCTGTAAAGAATGAAAGTAAAAGGCTTCAATGAAGAAAACAGAAGCCTCAGAGAGAGGGAAAAAAAGTTCCTTTGTTAATAAAGTGAAGCATATCTATAAGGACTTTTACTAAGAAAGAAGAAAAAAGTAAATTAATGAATTGGAAATGCAACTAATATACTAAAACAATGTTTTTTTAATCAAACAAACACTAAAACTGAAAAGCTGAAAATCAAAGAAGAAATTACCAGAATCAGAAAAAATATCAAAAAAATCCTGCTAAATTGCTAAATGAAATTTGAAATTGTTTAGAAAAACTTCTGTCGTGTTTGATTTAAAAGAAGGGAGAAGAATCATAAATTATCTCTATCCACAACAGAAAAGGAGAATTCACAATAAATGAAAAAGAAATAAAGGATACCATTACAAAATTTTGCACAACAGTATGCTCATCAATCTAAGAAGTTAAATACAATAAATTATTACTAAAATATGCAATTCTCACAAGAACAGAACAAGATATAGAGAATTTATTTGAACAACCAAATTTTAGTGGAGGAGACTGAACAAGGCATCAATGAACTTCCAAAGGAGTAAAACAAAACAAAATAAAACTTCAGGATAAACTGGATTTGCAGCCTCCAAAAAGTCTCACTAATTTCAGTCTCTTGGATTCCTCTTAAACTGTCAATGTTTGTTAATCAAGTTTGTACTACTTTGTCATGCATTTTGTTCTAATTTTTAATTGTTTTATGAGGAGCATGTGTTGCCTTATCTCTCCAAATTTACTATATACTAATTTAAGATGGAAACTTTCAATTTTTCCCATAGTGAAAGTGTTATACTCAGATATTTAGAGTTAATTTTATAGCCTGAAACTGTTATTACCTGAAACTATTATTATCTCAATTAGTATTTTTAAAAATTCCTTCATATTATCTAAGTAAATGGTCATGATTTCAGAAAAGAATAATTTTTAAAAGGCTTATATTAATTCCTTAAGTTTTTTTCTTGTTTTAGTATATTGCTAATATTTCTAGAACTATATCAAACAGTAGTGGGGAGATTGGGCATTCTTTCTGTTTTATTTGGAAAGCTTCTAGTGTTTTCTCATTACTTGCTTTTAGTTTTAGATAGGAACATTTTTGTTATATTAAAAATACTTTTCCTTCTACTTCTACATATTATAGGGATTTTTTTTTTTACCATGAATGAGCATTGGACTTGGTTAAATATTTTTTTCTGTACCTAATGAGATAATCATGTAATTTTGTATTTTTGAAAAAAAAATAGTGATTGGTTTCTTTTGTCCCCCCTGACATTGAAACCCAACTTGGTCATAATGAATGATTTCTTGCATGAACTACCATTTTTGGTTTGACAGAATTTTATTGAAAAATTTTTAAGTGAACTAAGAAAAGTTATTCCCCAATTGATCACAGCATATGAACAGGCAGTTTTTACAAGAAATCAAGGCTATCTATCTATTGCCATATGAAAAAATGCTCCAAGTCATTGTTGATTAAAGAAATGAAATTAAAAAGGTACCATTTCACACCTATCAGATTGACTAATATGACAGAAAAGGAAAATGATAAGTACTGGAGAGGATATAGGGAAATTGGGATGATACTACACTGTTGGCAGATTTGTGAACTGATCAAACCATTCTGGAGAACAATTGGGAACTATGCCCAAAGGTCAGTCACACTGTGCATACCCTTTGATGCAGCAGTACCCCTGCTAGATCTGTATCCCAAAGAGATTAAAAAAGGAAAAGGACCTATTTGTAAAAAAAATATTTTATAGCAACTCTGGCTGAACAAATTGTGGTATATGAATGTAATGGATTACTATTATGCTATAAGAATTAACGAGCAGAATGATTTCAGGAAAAACCTGGGAAAACTTAAACGAAATGATGCAAAATGAAGTGAACAGAACCAGAAGGACATTTTACAGAGTAACAGCAATAGCATGTGATGATCAACTATGAATAATTAATCTCTTCTCAGTAAAACAAGGATCCAAGACTATTCCAAGATTTCATGATAGAAAACGCTATCCATATCCAAACAGAGAACTGATGTATTCTGAATACAGATCAAAGGATACTTTCTTTTTTCATTTTTCTCATGTTCTTGGATCTTTTTTCCCTTTTGGTCTATTTTTTTCTCTCACAACATGACTAATATGGAAATATGTCATACAAAGCTGCAAATTTATAAGCCTTATCAAATTGTTTACCGTTGCAGGGAAGGAAGAAGAAAGAGGAGGGAGAAAATTTGGAACTCAAAATTTTTAAAAATGAAGGTAAAAATTTTTCATTACATGTAATTGGAAAAAATAAAATTTCCAAGGACATAAAATTTTTTGAATATATATATATATATATATATATATATATATATATATATATGATAACAGTGTCTTTTGGTTCTCCTTTGCTTTATCCTTTAAGCTTGCTACTTGTAATGAGGGAGATGGGAGGACAAAAAAAAGAGAAAATTATGAAAGGAAAAGATGGGAGGAAATCAACAATTTGCAATCATAACTACGAATATGAATGGGGTAGTCTCACTCCTCCATAAAGAAGATGGTAGAATTAATTAGAGAGAAGAATCTGGCATTATTTGTTTGAAAGAAACACAATTGAAACAAACAGATTCTTAAAGAATTAAAATGAGGAGCAAAAACAATGTATTATGTTTGAGAGGAAATAAAAATAAAACAGGGGTAAGCAGTAATGATTTTATATATGTCTGCAATAAATATAGAAATGACAGAAAGATATAAGCAGGGAAATTACCTGTATTTAAAAGAACCATAAGCTTCATATATAGCGTATATGCCACCTAATAGCAAAGAAAACAAATTAAAAAAATTATTCAAATTGCAAGAATAAATTATTTTTTATGGAGGGAGAAAAGAGAGATAATTGGTTAAGTGACTTGTCCAAGGTCACAGAGCTAGTAAGTGTGTCAAGTCTCTGAGGCCAGATTTGAACTGAGGTCCTCCTCATTACAAGGCTGGTGCCCTATTCACTGCACTACCTAGCTGGCCCCAAGAATAAATTATTGCAGGAGTAAAACTATAATAATGAGGCAAATTAATAAACCCATGTCAGACCCAGACAAACTAAAAATAACAATGAAATAAATAAGAAAGAAGTTAAAGATTAGAAAAGGATTTTAAATATTAAATAATATTTATCTTATAGAAAACTAAGTATTATATGAGATAGAGAAAAAAATAGAGGTATTTCCATAAGATCACTGGTAAAGCAAGAATACTCATTATCACAGCTACTATTTAATGTAATGATAGAAATGTTAAGTATATAAAAAAAGAGAGAATAAGAATAATGGGAGAAAAAAATAACATTTTTGGAAACAATATGATGGTGTACTTAGAGAATTCAAGAAAATCATTTAAAATAATTGAAAAAATTTATTTACATGTGGATTTCTTATATCCTGAAATTTTTACCGAAGCTTCGAGTTTATACACATATACACATATATACACACGTATACATATATAGATATATATATATACATACATACATACATACATATACCCCCTCAAATATACACACACATATGCCAAACTCTTCAAGCAGGACCAAAAAGAAAAATTCAATCCAAAGTATCCATGATGATTTTACAATGTGTTTACCAAGATTCATCAAGGTATTATATGAATCCACTATAAAAGAGAGAGCTAAATATTTGGAGCAACATTAATTGATCATGGATAGATCTAGTCAATACAAAAAGAATATACTACCTAACTTATTTTCTTTATTACATGTTATGGCATTCAAAATACAAAGTACTATCCTAGAGATCTAGGAAATATAATTTTAAAATTCATATGAAGAAACATAAGATCAAGAATTTCTAGTGTAGTTAATAAGTAAATTGTGGAAGGTAAGAGGATCTATGAATACTATATCTCACAGTGAAATGCAAAGCTATAATTATTTAAATAATTTATTAATGGTGAAGAGAGAATGAGAATATAGCAGAGGAAATGTAACAGATTTAGAACATAAAGAAGCAAACAATTAGTAGGTTGTTAAACTCAGAGTTTAGTTACCAAGTGAAGGAAAAACTTTCTGACAAAAAAAGATACCTGCTGAAAAACATAGGCAGAAGTCTGGAGGCTATTAGAATTAGAGCAACCATTTTTGCATTATAAACAAATTAGAAAAGCAAGGAAGAAATTATCTTATTGATGAATGAATAGGGGAAGAATTCAAGGCTAAACAAGCAATAGATAAGATCACTCAAAATATAATAAACACTTTTGAATACATGTGTGTATATTTATGTACATGTTGAACCATCTTCCACAGAATGAATTGGCCCTGCATTTCCAATTTTGGTTTACCACAAATAGAGCTACCATAAATATTTCTGTCCATGTAGGCCCATTTCCCACTTCACTGGCTTCTTTGAAGTAAAGGTCTAGCACATTATTCATCTGAAAAGAATATTCGCAGAAAGTTTCACTAAGAAAGGTTTTATATGCATACATAAATATACAGATATACATACATAATATACATATACACATATCTAACCACTTAATTGATTCAAATGTATAAGGCTAACAGCCAGTATAGGGTGAAAGGATAAGAAGAGATATTTTGTGGAGGAAGAAACCCATGCCATTATCGACCACATCACAAAAAACTCTAAATCACGACTTAGAGATAAATAAAGTAAAACAACTTTGAGGTTCTCCCTCATATCCATTAGGCTGATAACAATGACAAAAGAGGAAAATCACAATTTTTGGAAGAGCTGTAGGAAAGCTAATTTTCTAATATGCTATTACTCGAACTGAATTTGTCTATTCATTCTGGAAAGTAATTTGGGACTATGTATTCAAAATTACCAAATTGTTAATCAATATGTTGTGATCTTGCTATATAGCATGACTAGGCCTTCATTTCATAGAAATCAGTCAAGTGAAAAATGGGCCTACATGTACAGAAATACTTATGGTGGTTCTATTTGTGGTAACCCAAAATTGGAAATGAAGGGCCAGTTTATTCTGTTGAAGATGGCTCAACAGATTACGGTATGTGAATATAAAGGGATTGGGATATAAATGTGAAACAAAAATTATGAAATAGCTTTAGAGGAAACCAAAATCTCTATAAACTGAGATAGAGTGAAATGGAGCATTACTAAGAGAACAATTTATAGCATGATCACAAAACTACAACTTTGAAAGATTTCAGGGCCCGCATCAACACAATGTAGACTTGTTAATGCAAAAGAATAAAGATGAAGTCAATCGCTAACCTCTTGACTGAGAGGGCATGAATTTAGCATATAGTAAAAGACATGCATACATTTTTTGAATGAAAAATGTGAAAATTTTTTAAGTGGATTATGCAGCTATGCATTTAGGATTTTCTTCCCTCAACTTCTTCTTTCCCCTTTCTCTTTCCCCTTTTCCTTCCTTTTTTCCATCTTTCCTTGTTTATCCTCAGTAGGGAGTGAAAAACTAATAAAATGATAATAGCAAAAGAGGTTGGGGAAAGTATATTGTTATACTTATCACTGATGCATATGGTTTTAAAAATATATTCCCATCCCCTTACAGAATTGACAGCTCTTTCACATTACACAGTGTAGAACTGCTTTAATTACATATTATATCATCCCAGTTTTATTCTTTCTTTTAATTTGCTATTGATTCTGGCCTTTGCTTTACATTTCAGTTGTCTGGCTGTAGAGAACTAATACATAAATGATTTCTAGTCAGTAAGCAGTCATTTCCTATATGGTAGAAAATAAATTTAAATTTATGTGATGTTATTTAGTGTTCCTGATGTCGAGTTTCCTGATTCTCAATTCCTGAAATTGTTTTACCAACATGTATCGTATGAGTAAATTTTATGTACACACACTCTCAGATTTGGAAGGTTATATAAAATCTTCATAGTTTTTTTAAATCTATTTTATTTTGCTGGGGGAAATATAGGTATATTATCTGTAATTATTTACATGGTAATTTTTTTAAAAAATGCTCTTCATGATCAATGACATTGTTTCTTTTTGCCTTTGATCATTCATTACATCAGTTTTTTTCTTTTTAATTTAGTTTTCAACATTCACTTCCATAAGATTTTGAGTTCCAAGTTTTCTTCCACCACTATCCTCTCCCCAAACCTCAAGATAGTGTGCATTCTGATTACTCATTACCGTATTCCAAGTCTTTTGATGCCTTAAAGTAGCAGCTATTAAATTTTGTGTTATCCTGATCGTGTTTTCATAATACTTGAATTTTTTTTTTTGACTGCTTTCTCCTTGACCTGGAAACTCTGGAATTTGACTATAATATTCTTAGGAGTTTTTCTTTTGGGATCTCTTTCAGGAGGCAATTAATGGATTCTTTCCATTTCTATTTGAGACTCTGACTCTAGCTTATCAGGACAGCCTTCCTTGATAATTTCTTGAAAGATGATATCTAGGTTCTTTTTCTGATCATGGCTTTCAGGTAGTCCAATAATTTTAAAATTATCTTTGCTGCACCTATTTTCCAGGTCAGTTGCTTTTCCAGTGAGATGTTTCACATAGTCTTCTATTTTTTTCCTCCTTTTACTTTTGTTTTATAATTTCTTGATTTCTCGCAAAAATGATTGACTTCCATCTGCTCCATTCTAACCTTTAAGGAATTATTTTCTTCAGTGAACTTTTGGATCTCCTTTGCCATTTTGCCTAGTCTGCTTTTTAAGGCATTTTCCTCCCCATTGACTTTTTGGATCTCTTTTGCCATTTGGGTTGGTCTATTTATTTTATTCAGTATTTTTTCGGTCCCCTTTAGCAAGCAGCTGGCTCATTTTTCATGATTTTCTTGCATCACTCTCATTTCTCTTCCCAATATTTCCTCTGCTTCTCTTACTTGACCTTCAAAATTCTCTTCCATGACCTGGGACCCATATTTTTCTTGGAAGCTTTAGATGTAGGAACTTTGACTTTTTTGTCTTCTGTTTCTATACTTTGATTTTCTTTGTCACTAAAATAAGATTTTATAGTTGGATTACTTTTCTGTTTTTTGCTTATTTCCCCAGTCATTTATTTGACTTTTGAGCTCTTTGTCAAGGTGGTTCTCTGCTTCCAGTGGGAGTGGGAGGTATCAGATGCTCAATCCCCCCACAATCTATAGGCCTAGAGATCCAGACACAGCTGCTCTCAATGCCCCTACTGCTGCTACTGTTGTGACTCCCACAGGCTCCTCCAACCCCTCCACCACCCCGGGGTTGAGGGTAGATCATTCTACTCTCTCACACAGTTCTGTCAGGATTTTCCCACTGATTTTCCAAGTTGTTCTTGGCATTTTGGAATCTTGAAGTCTAGAAACTGCCACGGGTGCCAGAGGTTCAGTCTCCCTAAGGCTTGCTTAGTTCCTGCCTGTGCTTGGGTGGCCCATGCCGTACTGTGCTGTGCTCCTAGCCAGAGAAATAGATGATTGCCATTGACCTTCTAGGCTCTTTGGTGCTGCAGATTTGCTTCACATTGGCATTCTTTGAGTTCTGCAGCTCAAGAATTTGTTTAGGGCCATTTTTACAGGTACTTGACTGGGTTTGGGAGATGTATCAAGACCCTACTTTTACCCTACCATCTTGACTCCACTCCCTCACTCTATCTTTCAAATTCTCTTCCAAAAGATAATCCTAAGTAAGATACTGAGAAATTACAGCTGAATCAATAGAACAAAAAATATAACCTTAACAAAATATGTGTTATGCATTAACACCAGAGAATTCTAAACATTAAAGTCCTTCAGCACCATCCTCCCCAATCTCCATATTCCAGTAGGTTTATGCCTAATGCTATATTGTGAGCTCATAATATATAACTGAATTCCTGACCATCTTTCATCCTGACACAAATAGAAGACATTGATTCTACATATCTATGTGGACAAGGAAAGGCAAAGAACATAATTCCTTATATCTAGGGAAGTCCCTAATTAGTGATCCCATGATCCTGCATATAATCTGCCTGGAACACCTAATCTCATCTCCATTAACACTGTGAAAAAGTGTCAGTTGATTCAGTCAAAGAAGGAAAGGAATAATGGAGACAAGGCTTCATCATGAACAACCATGTCAGGCCTGAAGAAAAAGACACTAATACCAGATGACTATACTATTATCCCTCCAGAAGCTGTGTAGATCAGAAAAAAGCTGATGAAAAATAAAATTCACATGGAAGAAAGTTGAGGAAGCCTTGCCGTCTACCCCTAGATTTTGCCCATCATCAAAGAAAGAGGTGTACATGAGAATAGAATATAAGAGAAAAAGGCTGAAACATACACTATTTCATGAGATATAATATTCATAACAATCCGTACAGAAACTGATAAATCAACAGAGGATTTTAAAGTAGAAGGAAGATGAGTACTAAATCCTCAAGTTGATTACAAAACTCTTTTAACACATATTGCAAGATAGTAGGAAATAAAACAATACCTGATGTAACCCAGAATCCTATGGAATCCCAAGAGGACATGAACCAACAATAACGATACAGACACTAACAATGACTCTAGAGTGTTTCTAAAGAAAAATCAAATTCACAATATAAGAAATTAGAAAAGAAAATATATCCAACCTTCAATTTCAAAGTAGAAATTATAAATAGTGTTTTACAAAAAAAAAAAAAAAACACTGAGGGAAAGTTTTTCCAAAGAAGCAAAAGTAGTATTAGCAAATTTAAAATGGAAAAATGGAAAAAAATGCATGACAAGCAAAAACCAGAGTTATAAGAACCCATGGTTTCTATTCAAATCCAAGGTGTTAGACTTATAGATAGAATGTGTAGATACAACATAAGTATCTTAGGTCTTCCAGGGGAGGAGACCTAATTACTAATAATTGTTACTGATAACTCAATGATGACTCAACATACTTGAGCACCAAAAAGAAGGGAATAATACATGATAACTTCAGATTTTTTTAAAATATACTTCAATCTGTATTCAGACTCTATCAGTTTTTTCCCTCAGGATGAAAAGCATTTTTCATCATAAGTCCTTCAGAGTTGTCTTGTATCATTTTATTGCTGAGAACAACTGTTATTCACAGCCTGATCATCAGACATTTGCACAATACATTTCACTTTGCATCAGCTCATGTGAGTCTTTACAAGTTTTTCTGAGAGTATCCTACTCATCATTTCTTATAGTACCATAATATTCCAACATAATTCCATTCCAACATACCATAACTTGTTCAGGTATTCCTTAATTGATGGACATTCTGTCAATTTCTTATCTTTGCCCCAGAAATGAACCACTGTAATGAACCACTATAAATACTTTCGTAATTATAGATCATTTTCTTTTTTGTTTTTTATTTCTTTTGGGATACAGAGTAGTAGTAGCATTGCTAGGTCAAATGGTATGCATGGGTTTCTTAGCTCTTTGGGCAGAGGTCCAACTTGGTCTATGAAATGGTAAAATCAGTTTATAACTCCAGTAATAGTGCATTTATGTCTCATTTCCCCTGTATCTCCTCCAACATTTGTCATTTACCTTTTCTGATTTAGTATTCAATCTAATAGGTACTTTACAATTGTTTTAATTTGCATTTCTCAATCAATACTGAGTACTTTTTATATGGCTATGGATAGTTTTCACTGCTTCTTCTAAAACTGATTATATATTTTGATCATTTGACAATTAAGTAATGTCTCTTATTTTTTATATATCTGACTCAGTTCTCTATGTGTTTGAGAAATGAGTCTTTTATTGGAGAGACTTGTTACAACTTTTTTTTAACACATACATAGCTAACTGTATTTCCTTCCATCCTATTGCATGTCCTATTCTATTCTTTCTCTCCTTTCACATTTTGCTTCTGACTATCCCCTCTCCTAATCTGCCCTTCCTTGTGTCACACACTCCATTTTCCTATCCCCTTCTCCTCCTACTTTCCTGTAGGGTAAGATAACTTTCTATACTCAATTGAGCATGTCTATTATTCCCTTTTTGAGCCAATTCTGCGCAGAGTAAGGTTAATTCACTCACCCTCATGTCCCTCCTCTCCGTTCCACTGTAAAGCCTTATTCTTGCTTCTTTTATATGAGATAATTTACCCCAAATATATCTCTCCATTTCTCCGAGTATATTCATATTTCATCACTTAAATTAATTTTTTTAGATATCATCCCTTCATATGCAACTCACACCTGTGCCCTCTGTCTTTATACACTAATTCTAACTATTCAAATAATGAGAAATGTCTTATGAGTTACAAATATCATTTTCCCATGTAGGAATGTACAAAGTTATACCTTATTAAATCACTTATGATTTCCCTTTTCTATTTACCTTTTAATGCTTCTCTTGAGCCTTGTATTTGAAAGTAAAATTTTCTATTCAGCTCTGATCTTTTCATCAAGATTGCTTGGAAGTCCTCTGAATCATTGATAATTTAATTTTTTTCCCTGAAGTATTATATTCAGTTTTGGTGGGTAGATGATTCTTGGTTATAAACCTAACTCCCTTGCCTTCCAGAATATCATATTCCAAATCTTCAGATCCTTTACTGTAGAGACTACTAAATCTTATGCGATCCAGACTTTGGTTCCATAACACTTGAATTGTTTCTTTCTGTTTGCTTACAATATTTTCTCTTTCACCAGAAACTCCAGAATTTGGGCATAAAATGCCTGACCATTTTCTTTTTGAGATCTCTTTCATGAGGTGATTGGTGAATTCTTTCATTTTGTGTTTTACCCTCTGATTCTAGAATATCAGGGCAGTTTTCCTTGATAATTTCTTGAAAGGCAATGTCTATGCTTTTTCTTATCATGGTTGTCAAGTAGTCTAATCATTTTAAAATTATTTCCTGCATCCATTTCCCATTTCAGTTGTTTTTCCAATGAGATATTTCATATTGTCTTCTATTTTTTCATTCTTTTGGTTTTGATTTTTGTTTCTTCATTTCTCTTATAGTCATTAACTTCCATTTGCTCCATTCCAATATTTAAGGAATAATTTTCTTCAGGGAGCCTCATTTTCCATTTGACCAGTTCTGCTTTTTAAGGCCTTCTTTTCCTCATTGGTTTTTTTCAACCTCTTTTCCTATTTTGCCTAGTCTGTTTTTTTAAAGTGTTATTTTCTTCAGCATTTTTGTGTCTCCTTTATCAAGCTATAGACTCATTTTTCATGATAATCTTGCATCTCTCTCTCTCCCTCCTTAACTCTCCTTCCCTCCCTCTCTCTCTCTATCTCTGTCTGTCTCTGTCTATCTGACTCTCTGTATCTCTGTCACACACACATTTCTCTGTGGATAATACAATAAATTCCTTAATGATAGAAAAAGTTTCATTTTTGCCTTTTTCTTCCCAGTGACTAGAATATTGTCTGCAATATAGTAGCTGATTAATAAGTGGTTTCTTAGTGATTAATCCTTACAACAATCCTGTGAAATAGATGATGCTGTTATCCCTGTTTTATAGATGATAAAACTGAGATGCAAAAACTTATCCTCAATCCCATATGTAGAAAACTTTTGAGATGCAATTGAAACCCTGATCTAAATCTAATTACTCTACTAATTCATTACTCTTGAAATATAATATTAAGTAATAGTTCAGATGAGGACAATGATGACAATCAATAAATAACTCAAATTTTCAGATCAGTTTAAGACTTTTAGAGAGCTAGATAAAGCATATGGATACCTCCATAGTACATCTCTTTCCAAACCATTTTGTCTCTATTGTATATTGGGACTTATTAACTGTCAGTGAACTGTAGGGTACTAGATATTCTCCAGTATCTATTGAGTTAGTCACCTTGCTAATGTAGAAATGTTGCAGTTGAACATCTAGAACAAAATTTTGTTGGCCATTCATTTCTGTTGCCTCTGACTGCATGATCCCATTTAGAATTTTCTTGGCAAATATACTGGAGTGGTTTTGCATTTTTTTCCAACTCATTTTGCATATGGGGAAACTGAGGCAAACAGAGTTAACTGCCATTCCCAAAGTCACAAAGTTTTCTGCCAGAAAAATCTGCAACCATTTTGCTAATGGGAATATATAGATAAAATGATAGAATAAATAGTCTATGACTAGAATCTTTAAAGCAACAGAAACCTGTAATAGAGCATGACTGATCATAGATTTAGAAGAGAGCTTAGATATAATTAAATCCAATGCCCTAATTTGTAAACTTGTTGAAGCTAAGACCAAGAGGAAGCTCAATTGACTTGTATAGGGTCAGATTAATAGTAAATGCCTGTGAAGAAATAAAAATCTAGGTCTTCCTTACTCTAGACTTCTATCACACTGCCTCTCACAGATAGCAGATACTGTGAAATCCACTCTCCTTCATGATTTTATCAGCTTCTAATGAAAGACGGATTATTACTGAGGGACATCAACATTTTAAATTGTAATGCCAACACTTCAATTATTCCTTCATCGCATTTATGTGAATGCTTCCTTTCATGCTGTAGATTGCTGCCCATTTATACGTCACTTACACAAGACATTTGTATTACATCATGAAAAAGAAAAAAAATGGAATTATCTCCCTGTGAGTCATTGCATGTAAGAACAGAACTATATTTTCCAAATGTAAGATATATAATCATATATTGTGCAATGCAATTCACATATATACATGCATACATGAATACATACTGCCAGCAAAGTGGCAGTTGACATCAGAGACTTCCTAAAACTGAAGATGGTTTTGACTAGCCATGAGCTAGGTATATATCAAAAATATTGTCATCCAGAAGCTGCTTTGATCTATCTTATTCTTTACCTCTACTATGAAAGCAATTGGGGGCTTCTAATATCAATCTCTATACTTCAGAAACTCATAGCATATTGAAATTTTTCTATTTAATGTAATTCAGATCTTTTCCACTCATTCTAAAATGCTGAAAACATCCTAGTGAATGTAGGGGTATTCTGAGGATAAGTTGGAGGGAGAAAATATAGATTGAATCTAGATGTATCCTAGGAGTAGTCACAAAGTGAGTAGTTTGTTCATATTTAGTGTTATTCCAATACCTAAGAGAAGCTAGAAGGACAATTGTGTCAATCTACAAGAAAAACTTGGTCTCAATTAGTAAGAGTTTTGAAACTTATTTTTAATTTTTTAATTTTAAATTTTATTTTAAACTTTTTAGCACAATTACTCTTATAAACACTTTAAAATTTTTTGACAGCTTTTGTTGGTTAGTTTGAGACAGAATCTCCTTATCTCTCCCAGAATGGAAGTGCAACAGCTGTTCACCAATCTGAGGCCATTGGTGTTCTTTTATTTTTCAGTTATGTGTGACTTTATTATTTTAGTATATAAATCAAAATTTATGCAACCAGAGCAGGGACAGTGGATGATTCATGTTTCCAACTGGGTGGGAGTACTCTTGGTCTTGTAGTACTAAACCACCTAGTGAATTGGGCTCTCCTTTAGATGGAATTTAGAATCCTTATCCTTTGTGTTTCTCTCAAGATGCTTTTGAACATCAACAGTTTTCTTGATCAAGTGATAAAGACCTTCAGCAAAATCAGGGGGCAAATACCTTGGACTTTATAATTCTAAACATTTTGTTGTCAGTTACAAAGTGTACTTGTGCTACATCATGAGAATCCCTCAGGCTCACATAGGTCTGGGAGGGTGTAAGAGAGAGACCATAGGAAGTAGGGCAGGAAATCCTTTGGTTTGCCAAAAGTGACCTTCGGATGTTCTTGACAGACACTTTGAACCATTTCATCACTCTTTAGATAGACTGCCTCCCACCCCCATGGTCATTAAGTCAACACGCATACTGTGCTAAATACTGGGCACAGAGAGAAAAGCAAAAGACAACCTGTGCTCTGAAAGGAGCTTAGAGTCGAATAGGGAACATAATATGCAAACAACAATGGACAAACGAGGTATAAAACTGATAAACTGGAAATAATTAATAGTGAGAGGGTCCTAGCATTTAGAGGTCAGGAAAACTTCTTGCAGAAGTCAAGAGTTCAGCTGATAATTGAAGAAAACTTTATGACCCTGTGAATGTCAGTTAACCTCTGTCTGCCTCACTTTCCTCAACTGTAAAAAATAGAAGGTGAGGGATAATAGCACCTACTTCCCGGGATTGTTATAAGGATCAAATCACATAAGATTTCTAAAGCATTTAGCAAAGTGCCTGACACAAAGTAGGTGCTAATAAATGTGTTCTTTCCTCCTTCTCCTTCATCAATACAAAGGTAAGCTTATGGAAAGCCATAAATTACCTGTGAATATAAAATACTAGATATTTCTACAAACATGGAATGGTATAGACAGTTTTTTTTTACTTCAATATTTTTGGAGCTTAAGGTTCTCAGTACTCTTAAATTAAGTGTTGCTGGAAGTTACATCTCCTAAGACAGACACAACTTAACTTGTAAAGGGACAGTGCATCATTTAAGTTGTAGGAAATATTTCTTAAGTGCTTGCTATGTGCAAGGCAAAGAGCATTGAACTCATCACTGCCTGGACCTGGAAAGTAAGTAGTTGGGAGATTACCTTGCTCACTGGTTAAAATGTCTGCTTGCATCATTCAAGTAGAGAACATAGCAGATGACAAACTGTAATATTGTGGATAGAGAGATGATCTTTGGCTCAGGAGACTTGGGTTCAAGATCTGTCTCTAGTAAATATTTGGTCTGTGAACCTCAGGAAATGATTTAACTTCTCAGTGCCCCTGCCAACTTTCTAAAATTATAAATTTCAGAAGGGGTACAAATCTGCAGTCATTGAAGGAATTTATCAGGCAGTATCCATGCCAATGAGATCATAACTGGTCCAAAAAACAACAATTGTGCAACAAACATAAAATATAATCATATTCCATGTTGACTCAATCCAGTCCCTAAATTAAAGGAATCATAAATCTTGTACAACAAAACAAAACCAAGGGAAAATAAATACATAACAACTGTGCAATGCTCATAAAGCAACTATGTTTTATTAATCTATGCTGACTCAATCTAGTTACATTAGGTATTTCACAAGAAATCTTGATATCCTCAGAATGGGCATTCCTTCTGAGGGAGAATATCAATCATGTGTAAATTATATTGCTGGGGATAATTTCTTGCTTCCTTTCACCATCTGAAAGATTTCCAATTTCTAATTCATTTGAGCCTATGCAGTCCCTGAAGATCTATCCATTAGACTAAATCAGTAGAATTTTATTATTCTTAAATAAGGTTGAAGGACAAATTATACATTTTAATTATTTTCAGGTTAGGAAGACATTATCTGTATGAACACTACTATGCAGCAAGTAAGTTCCCTTAATTCATTCACTTTGAGACCGATAAGAACCTGTTTAATACATATCAGTGCAGGAGACACCAGGAAATAATCCTGCATAAAGCAATGCATTTAAGATACAGTACAGGGAGTTACCCAGCGCAATCAGTGCTCAGGAATTAGAAGATCTGGTTCTAGTCATACATTATCCTCTTACAAAGAGAAATCTGAATAGCTGAAGTGTACCTAATGCTTTGAAGAATAATAAATTTTATTTTTTCTAGGAATATTTTCCTTAGGTTTTAAAATGTAAATGCACCTCACTTTTAGATGCTATACAAGGCCATGCACATAGTAGGTTCTTTCTAAATATTTACGTAATATAGCTGAAAATATAGCTGCATTTCTCTTAAAAGGATTTACCTTTATCCCATAGTTGTTATTGTTGTGTGATTTTGTCTAGACTTGGGATTTCATCATTATATATAGTGTGTGGATAGATTTGAGAGAATTGATAAACATGAATGAGGAGAAAAATACATTTTTATTTTCATTACTCTTTTATTTCCTTGTGATTCTATGTAGTTTATTTTATGCATTGAAAAATATTTTTCCCAGAAAAAGTACATAAGCTTTACCAGACTATCAAAGGGGTCCCCATTATATCCTCGAAAAAGGTTTAGATGATCTAGATGATCTCTATAATCTCTTACAGAGTTTTGATTCTGTGACCTGTGATTTTTTTGTCTTAATGAAGCTGAGAAAATAATCCCCACGAAGTATAATATTTCTGTGACAAAATACTTTCCAAATTCTAACTTAGGACAAGAAGAGCATATTATCTGTACTATAGCAGAATCAGGATTGCCCCAAGTGGTAAGTATGTGCTCTATCCCAATTCTAAACCATTGATTGTGGCTCCCTTGGCTTGGGGCTCCAGATGGATGAAGGCTGGTGGTTGGAACCTCAGAAAGAAGTGATGAACTATGTTGGGGGATGTGGTGTACTATAGAACAAGTAATTATAGGGGAAGGGAAATAAGAATTCTTATCATTATAGACACTTATATGATCATATTTCAGATCCATTTGGCTTTGTAGTCACCTCCCCCTCACTCCCTTTTTTTCCTACCTGCACTGTAGACTCTTTTCCCATAGCTACCTGTTGCTTGGGACCACAGTTCCCCTCTTTTTTCAGTTCATGGAGAAATAGAAGATAGTGTCTCTCATATTTTATAGATGAGGAAACTAAGGGTCAGAGGGATTAAGTGAGTTTTCCAATGCTATTCCAACAGTCAGTTGCAGGACCATGAGTAAAACTACAACTTCTAATTCTCTTTCCCCAACACAATGGATTAAATGGGCACCTGAAGTTTGGCTTGAGAGCCTAACCACAAGAAAAAAAAATGCATATACTAAATTGTCCACCATGATTTACAAAGAAATTTTTGAACTCAAGTCATTTGTAAGTTTAGGGGAAGACTATATTTGAAATTAACTGCCTAACTTTTTTTTTTTGTCAAGAGGTTGTTAAAATTACGGAGATTAGAAGATGCTCTAAATCCTCTGAATATATTAGTAAGGAAACTTAGAAAATAACACATAAGAACAATGTATTTCCTATGTATACATAGCCTGCAGTGTACCAATAACATCATTTTATCTTTCCACATTAGAATAAATCTCTAATCCCATTACATTGGTATACCCGTCATTGGCATATAAAGAACCCATTCAGACCTGGCCATCACAGGTTATTTGTTTTTTCATTATTTCCCAAATATCTACTGTGGATGATCCAAAGCGCTGACATCTTCTTGTCATCACCTTGACAAGAAGGAGATTGTGATAAGGTCCTGGAGTTAATTCTGATTATTTTTCATTTTTGGTATATGATTGAACCAAATTTTTTTTTCTGTTCATACATTTTTATATTATGTCTACATAATGCTTCATTGATAATGTGTTTCAGTGTGCTCTATACTGTACCTTCAGCTAGTTCTTTGGAGTATATAGTAGTAGTTTTTGAATTATAGATATACAACATTGTTGGAATACCCTTAGTATTAAAAAGAGCGCCATTTTGTTTTCATTGAGAAGCTTGGAATTATTAACAGAACTAATTTCCCAAAGTCATTCTACCTTATTATCCTTTGAAATTCTGGCCCTACCTCATTATCTATGTGCATGATTTGTCCAGTCAATCAATTAGACATTGCTGAGTACCTCATGTGTCCAAGGCACTATGAATATGAAACAAAATTAGAGTAGTTCTTACCCTCAAAGCACTTAAATTCTAATAAGGAAGAAATACGTGAATATATAGTTATATACAAAATATACAGAATCAGAAAGCATATATAAAGTAATCTTGTAGGTGGAGAAACTAACATCTGGAAAAGGAAAGATAACTTGAAAGAGATAGAGCTTGAACTAAGTATTGAGAAGAAAAAGAGATTCCAGTAGAGAATTCTAGGCATTTAATAGAAGTATTGATGAGAAGAAGTCTGGACAGTAGGGTGTATAGATGGGAATCTTTAATAAGACTATAAATATAAAATGGGGCTAGGTTGTCAACAGTTTTAGATGGAAAAATATATTCACTCCCAGAGTTGATATGGAGCCAATGTAGTTTGCTGAGCATATATGTGTATGTTGGAAAGGATATGATATTGCAAGACTGGAGCTTTTAGAAAATCATTTTGGCAGTCACATGGAGGGTAGTTTGGAAGGGAAAAGACACTTGAGGATGAGACTACTGCTACAAGGTAATCATTCTAACGGTCATGGTATAAGATGATGAGGACTTGAATGAGGGTAAGCATGGCATGGGCAATCATCAAGAAAAGAAGATTATGAAGGAGAAGTTGTACAGGTAGAAGCTTATCCAAGAAAGAGTGGTATCATGCAAACCCAGACAGAGCATGCAGGAGGAGAATATGACCAATGGTGTCAAATGCTGTAGAAGTTAAGAAAGGTAAATATTAAGAAAAAGTCATTGATTTAACAACGAAGAGAGCATTTTTAACTTTGGAAGGAATAATTTTAGTTCAATGAATCACAAACCAAATTTCAGAGACCTTAAAATGGAGTGAGAGGAGAGGAAGGGGGGTGCTGGGTATAAATGGCTTTTTCAAAGATTTTAAGTTTGAGTAGAATAAAATAAGAGAGAGAGGATGATAGTCAATTCATGCATCTAAGATATGTATGTACAAACATGTGTGTTTATGTGTATATATAGTAACATCTATGTGTCTATTTACATGCACACATATCTACACAGTACACTGATGGTCCAGTTCAATAAACTGATCATCCTATTGTTTATCATATTTTGATCAATCAATATTGCATTACTGATAGGATTTTTTTTCAAATAAAGAAAAATGAGGAAATGAACATATTTTCAGATGTGTTACTCTTGTAAAACAAAATGCATTCTTTGAACATTTGGTTATGAGATTGAATAGAAAGTGAAGGGAAGGTCCTTTCAAGATGACATTATATGCCTCTGGGAACATTTTCCATACCAAAGAGGATAAATAAATACTATTGTGAAGCCAGCCACGTTTTGACAACATTGTAGTTCTTTCTTTTATACTGTATGAGTATTATTTTTTCATGATTCAATTTCTTATATCAAAGAGAATTTCTTAACTAAACCTTCACAATCATATATTTCATTTAATTTCTCCTTAATTTTTTCTTTCTCTACTAATGATTACAGTTTATTAATCTCATCACACAACCTATTTACCATCTTTAAGGAAAAAAAAGGAAGAGAAAAAAAGAGGAAATCTGCAGTGGGCAAAATATATCAATTAAAATTATGAGTATAATTTTTTCTTTCATGTGTGGTGCATAACCCTGAGCTAGATTAGCATTGCTGTGAGCATGCTGCACTAGTCTTGTCATTGCCTGAGGAAAGTTTATAGGCAAAATTCATTTTCACAGCTAGCACACTTGAAAGATTTCAGCATAAGGCTGTGTTTATGGCTGGGCAACCACAAAACACCTGCTTGAAGTTGAGAAAAAACAAAGCAAAATAAAACAAAACATCAATGTGGGTAGAGTTCAAATGAATAGGATAATAATCATGCCCTAATGATCAACACCAAAAAGTGAGTTCCTGCAGCTCTTTGTCAATAATTATCTTATTGACATATAATCTTTTGATGCCCAGCAAGTCAGCACATTTTGCCTGTGTACTGACCTTGCGTGGATGGTTGTGTCTATATCACAGTGGTTGTAAAAACCTTGTATGACTTAAGATTTCAGACTATAATTTCTCTACAGTACAGAACCACATGGTAGGAGAGTTAGAAAGAAGAGTTCCTTGTTTAAGTGTGGTAAAAATGGAATCAGAAAGAACAAATTCATTTGTCTGTTTTGATGATTTCTCCTCCACTTTGTTCATATCGGAGATATGAATCTGACTCAGGCAGCTCATCTAAGCCTAGCTGTCCTGAAAGTTCAGGGTGCTTCAACAGGGCTGGATTAAGTGACTCCTGAAAGTCAACTGTTAAATTTTTATTGTGACTATTCGCACCCTATAAATTGGCAGATACTACAAATCAGGGCTTGATGTTTTATTATCTTTTTTATCATTTTGGCTTAAGAAAGTAATGAAAATCATGTTACTAATGTACTTAAAAATGTGCCCTCTGTACATTTTCTGCCTCTGGAGAACTAGTTGTTAAACATTTACCAGAAAACCCCTGCTTCAACATGTAGATTGATGCTATTTCTGAGATAAACTCCAATGGATTATAGTTAATATGAGTATAAAATCCCCTGAGTAGCACTTAAAATTCTTTACAATTGGACTGCAATCTTCCTTTCCAAACTTTTTCTACATTGTGTCCCTTGACACACATTGCAGCCATGTCAAACAGCATTCTGGCTGCTCCTTGTAGACATCATCCATCTTTACTCTCTTGCATCATCTGTCCTCCATACCTGCTATGCATTTCCTCTACATTTCTTCCTCTTAGAATTTGTAAACCTCAATTCAAGTAGCAACTATATGAAAATTTTCCTGATCTCCCTATTAGAAAATAAATTCCCTTCAAAAAATTACTTTGTATTTATTTTAAATGTGGTTTTGTGTTCTCTGACAGGATATAAGTTTCTTGGATTAAAGTATTATTTCATTCTTTTATCTGCTTTCACCAACTCTAATAATATCTGCAATATAGTATGATGTTGGAGTCAAGATGAGTTCAAAAGGCTCTACCATAGGTTGCTCACTAACAATCTCTATGATTATTTGGAGAGGAGATGTCTCAAAATTTGCACATTTCACATTTCTTTTGAGCGAATGCAATGCTGCTTTGCTAATAGAGCACAGCACCTTTTTTGATGAAGGCACACCATGTGGCCAGTCTTTTGTTAGTATCTTTCATGTGAAGTAATAGATTCCAAAGTTCTTCAGAGAGACCTTAAGAGTGTCTTTGTATTGCTTATTTTTTTTACTTTTTTCTCTTCGTTTTTCTTTATATTTGAATTTATTTTAAACAAATATAAAATAAGAAAAAAAAAACACAGTGCCATGTACAAAATATAACATAGGAGAGTGTTCAATAAAAAGGAACAAATTTCCATTTCAAGAAAACCCATGTAATAAATACTATACATTATTTTCAGTTGTCCATCTTTTTTTTTGCTCCCTGTATATTTTCTTTTGTCCTTTGCTGGACCCTTTTCACTTTTTTCCCCTTTCTCCCTAGTAGGCTACAATGAAACACAGACACCCACACATGCACAGATACACACACGTAATATATACACATATATATGCACATATACATATACACAATTACTTCGATATGCCTAAATATACAAATATATACATACATGCTCTCAAATGCATATATATGTGTAGCCACATTATGCTTATTTCCACTTATCACATGTCTCTCCGTAGGTAGATATCATCTTCCTTCATAAGTTCAAGTCTTTTTATAAATTTCTAAATCCACCAGTTCATTTTTGCCAACACCACAACAACATGCCTACCTAATTACATTCTACCTGAGAGATTGTCTATTAAATTTTCCTCTCCCTCAACTTGTCTATCTTCCCTCTATTCTTGGCTGCCTAGGCTTATTTATACAGAATTTATTTATTATACAGTATTTATACAGAAAAAAATTTAATTTAAAATAATCAAAATGGGGGGGGCGGGATGGAGACAAGATGATGGCATAGAAGGACTGACCTGCTCTAGCTCTTCCTTCACTCATAGCCCATAAAATACCTGTAAACAATTACTCTAAACATATTCTAGAGCAACAGATACCATAAAATGACAGAGTGAAACAGATTTGCAGGCTAAGACAGCCTGGAAGGGCGAAGGAAAGGTCCATCACACCAACTTGGAGCGTAGCACAGCCCAGTGTGGGATGTGCAGCATGGACAGGACTGAAGAAGTCTTCAGGGTGTAGAATCATGGATTTCTGCCATTTCCAGGTTTGTCAACCCACAAAAAAAGGCAACTTCAAAGTTCAGTAAGAAAGCTCTTTCACTTGAATGAGAGGGGAGAGTGGTTTGACCCTGGATACATGGGCAAGGGGGTATAGAAATTCATTTTGTCCTACAAAAAAATAGAGGGAAGGGGGATGGAAGAAGGTGGGGATAATAGAAGGGAGAACAGATTGGAGGAAGGGGTGGATGGGGTGCACTCTGTCTTAGGGAGTGGGGAGAGATGGGGAGAAAATTCTGAATTCAAATTCTTGTGGAAGTGAATGTTGAGAACTGTATTATTCCCCCTTTCACCCATTTTTGATGAGAGTAAGGTTCCAGAATGACCTACCCTTCTTCCCCATCTAATTCCTCTGTATCTCATACCTCATTTATATGCGGTAATTATGCTTTTTGTCTTTTCCTACATAATTTTGCTCTTCAGAATCACATCATACTCAGCTCTGTTCCCACTCTTTCTTTCCAACTAACCAATTGCTAATGACAACTAGACATGTAGTTTAAATTTCCACATATAAAAAGTAAAACAATTTTTCCTTATTGAGTCCATTGTGATTAATCTTTGATGTTTACTTCATATTTCTCTTGGATCTTGTATGTCAGATTTTCTATTTAGTTCTGGTGTTTTTGGAATAAAATCCTGAAAGTCTATCAATTCATCAAATGTACTTTTTTTTCCATTCAGAATTATATAAAAAGCTTTATTGGATATGATGATTTTCAGGCATAATCTCATTTATATTGCTCTTTGATACATAATGTTGCAAGATCTGTGGTCTTTTAGTGTAACCACTGCTAGGTCTTATTCAATTCTAATTGTGGGTCCAGCACATTTAAATTTTTTTTTCTTTTCATGTAATATTTTATCCTTAACCTGAGGGGTTTGAAATTTGACGATGATATTCCTGTTAAGTTTTCCACAGCAGGTCTTTCACGTAATGATTGGTGGATCAGTTTTCCTTAATTATTTCTTGTATTATTGTATCTGGATTCTTTTTTTAAATCATAGCACTTAGGTAGCCCAATCATTCTTATGTTTACCTCCTTGATCTGCTTTCCAGATAAATTTTTTTTCCTTATAAGATGCTTCACATTCTCTTCTATTTTTTTCATTGTTTATATTTTGTTTTATTATTTCATGGTTGCTTATAACTACACTGGCTTCCTCTTGCCAAATTCTAATTTTCAAGGAGAAATTTTCTTAAGATTCTGAATCTTCTTTTCCAGTTGGTTGACTTTCTTTTCATAATCTCCTTGTTTTATTTTAATTGTTCTTACTCTCTGTCCACTCCAATCTATCTTATTTGATTTTTGAAGTATTTTTTGAGTTCTCCTACAAATTATTTTGGGGCAGCTGACCATTTGACTTTACTCTTTGGGGCTGGACTTTTTTTTTTTTTGTTTCAGTATCCTCCTGTAAAGATGAACCTGCCTTCTCTATTCCCATAGTAACTGTCTATGTTTATTTTATGTTCCCCTTTACTTGCTTATTTATTTTTAAATTAGCATCCTATTATTATAATCACCTCTAATCCTGGTGTGTGCACAGTACTGCCTTTGGTCTCAGGTCCTTCTTACTCTTATTTTTGAACTTTGTCCTGGGTCCAGCACCTGCACTCCTTTCCCTCTCAAAGCGCAGCCAGGGCCCCTAGTATGCTGTGCTGGAAATGTTCCTACTCCCTGAGAACACTCCAGTGGCAATGCCATTCAGTTCTCCCCTGTGGTCTGGAAGCTAGACCAGGAACTAAGCTCTCATGCAAGAGCCCATACAGCCAACAGCATCCCTGCCCCATTGCTTCTGCACTCACCAGGTGTGTTCTGGTTTCTTCTTACCTAGGACCAAGTTTCATCAGCACAGCTGAGCCTGGCATCCCTTGTCATCAGAGGCTCCCTCAATCTCCTCCCTCCCACATACACTTAACCCCATCTACCTTAGAGGGAAGAAGGCTTCACAAAAGGCCAAGAACAGTTGATATGGTATTTGCTCCTTGATAACTCCAGGAGAAATGCCAGGACCAAAACAGAGGTATATACACAATGTTTGTCAATATGATTGAGGCCTTTGATACTGTCAGTTATGAGTATTTGTGGAAAATCATGGCAAAATCTGGTTGCCTAGAGAAATTCATTAGTATTGTATGCTATTTTCATGGTGGCATATTTGCACAAGTTTTGGATAACAGGTGATACTCTCATGCTTTCCCAGTCACCAATGGAGTAAAAGAGGGACATATGTTTGCTCTCATGCTCTTTAGCATGATGTTTCCAGCAATGGTGTTAGATTCCTTCAACAAAGAAAAAACCACATCGAGGTCAGCCACCACTCTGATGGGAATTATTTAACTTGAAAAGGCTGCAAGCTAAAACTAAGCTGAGGGGAGAGTTAATACATGATTTTCTGTTTGCAGATGATTGTGTAATCAACGTAACCTCTGATGATGAGAAGCAACAAAATATGGATCAATTCTCTGCTGCCTGTGCTCATCTTGGTCTAAAAATTGACAGTAAAAAAACAAAGGTATTCCACCAGACAGCACCAAACCACCCATATGTGGAACTATCAGTTCCAACAAGTGGAGAAATATTGAATACTATGGACAAATTCACTTACCTTGACAGTATACTCTCCAGAAACGTACACATTGATGATTGGATTGACACATGCATTGCCAGAGGTAGTTCATCGTTTGGAAGGCTTTGAAGGAAAGCGTGGGAGAGAAGTACTAGACTGCCGACCAAACTGAAGGTCTATAAATTCATTGTGTCGACCTTGTGTTGTATGCCTGTGAAATCTAGGCAGTCTACAGATTATAGAAATATATTACTTGAAGATATTTTGGAGATTGATAAGTAAAAATGTTATAATGAAATGAAAATAAACTGGGAAAATCACTCTCTTAATTTAACACTCCATGACTTTACTTTATAATTCAATTTTCTGTGAAAACTCTGATTTAAGAAGTCAGTACTTCAGTATTCATATCTTTCTTTACATCGGTAATAAAGAACCAAGAACCAAAGTATAAGTTAAAATTGAGATAGACAAATTAATACCACAACTTGCGGATTTTTTTTAAGATGAAACTGCATTATTCTTCCATAGATATTGTTTCAGGGGAAATAACATACTTTTTTGCATTCTTAATTTTTCTGGTAAGTTCATTGTTTTCCTAATAAGAAAATTTATATGCTCAAAATTTTAAAACTATCATAATTACAGTGATGCAGATATGTGTGATACATATAAACATATATATGTATATGTGTGTGTATCACAAATTTAAAGGTGAAAGTTTTATGGATTGAAGATCTGATAAATGTTCTTGCAAAATCTACAATTTTTAGTTAATATGATGTCAATATCTAGATTTTTCTAATATATTTTACATTTAGTTCTATGTTATGTATCACAGATGCATCAAACTCTTGCACATCAGAGTAGTTTGTAGGTGTGTGATATAATTTAAGAGTTAATAGAGTCCCATGAATTAATTTTTTTTAACTTTGTATGTTACCTGAAATTCCTACAGTAGTCATTCCTTTGAACTGAAGAATTGAGCAGCATAAGTTACAAAGAACATTGTTCTGGTAGACAAGAGGAAAGAATCCGTATCCTATTTTGTCAACTAACCACCTACGTGATCTTATTAAATTGCTCTCGACCTGAGTTTACTATTTGTTTGGCCTGTTCCCTCCAAAATATAGCTACGTATAAATTTTGTTAAAGGAATCCCTTCAAAAATGACCTACACATACAAAAAATATTTGTAGCAGCTATTTTTGCAGTGACAAAGAACTAGAAATTGAGGGGATGCCCATCAACTGGGGAATGACTGACCAAGTTGTGGTATATGAATGTAATGGAATATTAGTATGCCATAAGAAATGACAAATAGGCAGATTTCAGAAAAACCAGGAAAGATTTACACACGTGTCAATGAAAAGTGAAACGAGAAGAACCAGGAGAATATTATACACAATAACAGCAACATTGTGTGATGATCAATTATGATTGACTTAGCTCTTCTCAGCAATACATTGAGCCAAGACAATTACAAAAGCACCATGATGAAAAATGCTATCCACATCCAGAGAAATAACTAATGGAGTCTGAATAAAAATCCAAGTATACTACTTTCACTTCATTGTTTTCATGATTTTTTTTTCCACTTGAAAACTAGGTTTTACCTGATTGCACATATAGAACCTATATCAAATTGCTTACCATCTCAGGGAAGAGGAGGAGATGGAGAGAGAAAACTTGAAACTCAAAATTTTATTGAAATGAATGTTTAAAATTGTCTTTATGAGTAAGCAGAAAAATAAAATACTATTTAAAAATAATTCCCTTCTGCATTTTGGTACCTTTTAGTCAACTTAGTCATAGAGAGTTGTCTGGGGCAACTTTGCCCAGATCATAGAAACAGAAGCATGTGTCAGACACAGGACTTGATCCCAAAACTTCCCTACTCTTTCTACCCACTACATGGGGACTAAAATGGACGATTTTTCATCTTTTGTGGTTTTACCTTTATTCGGCGAAACCTTCAAGGTTAATTTGTTTATTATGTTAGAGAACCTTTCCACTAAAGATTACTCCATTCACTCATTGTAGAAAGGGGTCAGAGGTTATGTGCTAGAACCAGCTCATACTGGCTCAGAAAATCAATGGTTAAATTTTCATTATGAGCATTTACACACTGGAAATCATCAAACTCTACAAATCAGGGCTGAGTGTACTAACTTGTTGATTGGCTAGACTTAAGAAAGTGATGGAAAAACTATCAAGAATGTAGATTAAGCTTAAAAAGTCTGTTGTGCTTACATTAAAAATATAGATGATGAACTTTGTAAGCCTTCTAGAAAGTATAGAAAGACAATAGGCCAGAGAAGGTTTTAGAAAAGACTATTTTTTTTATCACTTTCCTTTAGTACCATAGCTTTCCAGTGTGGGCAATACTGCTCCCTGGGTATATTGGAATGATCCAGGAGGGTGGTGGTAAACTCAGATGCAATTGCGGGGGTGGTACTGAATAAAAATACAGGGGCAGTAGAAGCACAAGGAAAGAAAAAGGATAAGAAAATTCTGAAAAACTGTTCACTGTTGTGTAATGGAGTTAAAGTCATTATTTTCCAAATAAACACATAAAATGCAAGTTATAACCAATCAGTAGCCTGCCAACAGGTCTTAACAAGCAAGTGTTGGCAGGTGACATGTCACACATGACTGGGAAGTTCAGCCCAATAATTGGCAGAAATAGGCATGTGTTATGACTTGTTTACAATATGATATATGGTTACATGCTGGAATATTGCATCATCAAAATTTCAATGCAGGAAAACTCCATAAATTTACAACAAATGATTGATTTTAAGATGTGCCATTTAAAAAAATGTACATTTTTTGAAATAACTCAAATATTAAAAGTTGAAAGAAAGTAGATTTCAAGGGGGGAGTGCTGAGTAATTTTTAAGGGGGGTAGGCCAAATTAGTTTGGGAAACTTTGTGTTACAGGATCAAGGTAGAAGTGTGAAGACTAAAGCAGAAGAATCTGAGTAGGTATGGAACTCTCTTTCCTCTCACCTCTCCCCATTCTCCTAACTCCTATCTTTTTGCCTCTTTCATCTCTTCTTTCTCTTCCCCTTTCCTGTGAGATATTATTATTACCACATTTTACAACTGAAGAAACTGAGGCTAGAAATGGTTCATTGACTTAGCTAGATTACACAGCTAATAAGTACCTGAAGCAAGATTTGAATTCATGTCTTTCTGATTTCTAGTCTGGGGCTAATTTTATTTTAACTATCTGCTTTTTTTGTTTGTTTTTAACTTGATGGATAGGTGTACACAAATGAGCTTGCGTGTATCCAGGCAGTCAGTGTGTTATGTCATTATAGGTTTATTCACACAATGATCTACATATGTATGCTATAAATGATTTTGATATGGAATGGAACCTAGGTGAGAATAAAACATTCGATTTGCAAAAATTGAGAAACTTCAAAATATGTAAAGAGTAGTTTTGTTAAGCAAACACTGTAACTTTACTCTGACAATAAAAATCATATAAGATTTTATGAAATGAGAAAGATCTTTCAAGTGTTCTGCTTTTGCTAGTTTATCTATGTAGGTATGTTCCTACTACTTAGGATGGAAAATATACAAACAGAGGAAAGGTTATGCTTCATGTTGCCTTATTCCTTTGTTATAAATAATGTCTTCTTCAGACATAATAGTCACTTTATTCAATTCTTTATTTGACTTTCATACGATACACCTGACCAATTAAAGGAATGATTCTCCTAGCCCATCCAGAGGATTCAGATAAGTCAAATGCATAGGCCAATTGACTATAGAAACCACCTACCCCATTCTTCCTTTAGAAATGAGAGAAACAATCTGGAGTGTGAAGCTTATCAGAACCAACTAATAATGTAAGTGAAACCTCAACTTAAGCCTCCACAAAGGTTATATAGGTGCTGCCTTCAGTCTGGAATGGAGCTATTTTCCCAAAATATTTATAAACTGGCTGTGTATTTGATGACTTCAGTTTTAGGGCCAGAAAGTGAGAAGAAAATGTTTTGAAATGGTTTTAATGTCAATTTCTGAAACTTCAGAATCTGAAGATAATGGGGAGCATATAAAAAAGTCTAAAATATCTTCAGAAATAATTTACCTCTCATGTCAGTGCTGACTGACAGCTCTAATAAATTCCTACATTTTAAGCAGACTTACATTTCACATGCATTTACTCTCCGCTCCTGAGCAGAGTGGAACATCTATTGTCAAATGCATAAAATAACATTAGAAATGCAAACTTAATGTAGCCAATGGTAATGTGTTATTTAAAACTTATGAACCCAAATAAGGGCTTATTTTCTCCAAATTGAAATTTATAGTTTCATTTCAGAGTGCTAACTTGAATATTGATGGGGTTTAGGCATGCTGTTATAAAATGGGAATGAAAAACAAAGCAGGCAACTATCGGGCATATAGCAACGATTATGGAAATGTATGGAAGTTATAGAAAAACTGGATCCTAGTTACCTGTACTAATGGCCAAGTATCTACAGCAGCATTTGTGCAAAGTGCTGTGTGGACCCTGCGTTTGTTAGTATTCCATGTGCTTTTGTGACCCATGCCTCACTAAGAAAATCACTACTACCAATCTTGGAATCTAGATCTGCAAACTGACATTAAGAATCAGAGAGTAATTCTTGAAATGAAATTGCACTGCTGTGGCATCAGGTTGTGACTGATAGCTTTCCACTGTCCCACCAAAACCTTTTGGGGATCTGTATCTCCAGTAGAAAACCACCCAATGAGAAAACCAATAGTTATAGGACTTTCCAGGAACTTTAAGGTAATGCAATTTAGTCCCTGTGAAGGCTTTTTATTAGGCAGTAATGTATTAGATAATAACTAAAATCAAGTATTCACATACATCAATGTTACAGATCTTGGAGGAGTTAGCACAGTGGGATTAGGCTCCATGTAAACATAACAAATTATTTCTTAAGTATTTGCAAAAACCTAAACTCTTCTCCCTAGGCTGGTGGTGTTTTATTTTATTTCTTTCCCCTACTCTACCCTCCACCTTGAGGTAAGATATACAGAACATATCATGGTTTCAGATGAGCTTTAGAAATACCATAGTCTTCTTGAAGAAATTGACTGTCCCTGATACATCACCTTGGGTTCAACACAAAGAACATCACTGATTGGAATGAAAAATGAAGTGAAAATCCAGATTAGAGTTTGACATTTTGTTGTGTTTTATGCCACCTTGGTTCAAAAGTTCAGACAACACTATGGAAGGCCACGCATTCCACCATCAAAGTGAAGACTCCTCAATGCAAGGATATTTCCTTTATTTTCAGGGAAATGTAGATTCATTTGTCTCTATCAACTAATTTCAGAATTTAACAGGGACTCACAGTTTGAAGAGTCTGGTCTTGGGTTTTCCAATCATTGTCATGTGTCATATAATGTACCACAAAATGTATGTGTGTGTGTGTGTGTGTGTGTGTGTGTGTATGTGAGTGTGAATAGAGCAGGGTGAAGTTGGGGATGTGGGAGTGGATGAAGGACATTGTGTGATGAAACCAGTAACCTGGATTACAAGGAAAGAAGCAAGCCATATCACATCTCTGGGACTTGAAGACTGTATCCCTTCTAATCATATGACCGTCTGCAAACAGTGCTTGTTATAAAATCAGGCTATGAGTTCATGTCCTTCCTCTGATACTTATCCTTTTGACTTTGGGCAAGCCACTTTATCTCCTCAGGCTTCAATTTCTTCATCTGTAAAATGTGGGGTTGATCTAGATGCTTTCTGAGGTCCTTTCCAGTTATAGTGCTATGATTTCTTGATACTATGGCATGATACTAGAACATTAAAGGGATCTTTCTATGGATTAATTTGTTTCTGGGCTAATCAGAGGATTGAGATTATTTTTAATAACATTCTTTACTTGACCAGATAGTAATTGTAGTTTTAGTAGTTCATGATAGGCTGTGTGAGTTAATGAGACTATAATCCCAGGCTTTGAGCTCTCAAAGCACTGTCACTCCCCCTGGCTTCCAACTCTGTGGTAACCTGAGCCCCGACTCCCAGCAGCAAGTTTTACTTTGGAATTGATCTCAATGACCTTGACCCCAGGCTGTCCTCTGACTGTTGTAACCTAGTACTGCAGCTCTGTATTAGGACCAGGTCTCTTTCTCTTAGAACTAACTGATTATTTCTGAAGTTACAGTGATCAGAATACTGTGATTCCCTTTAGCTCCACTTCTGAAGCCGTAGAGATCATGTCATTTTCTTCTTCTTAGAATCCTTCATGCTTCCTGAGTTCACCTTTAACTTCTACATCAGACCTATCCTCACCCCACTAACTACTATCCCATCTCACTTGAAATTGTCTTATCTTTACTTTGCACACATTTATATGTGTACATGTTGGCTCCCCAGAGAGAATGTAAGTCCCTTGATGATAAGATTGTTTACTTGTTTTTTATTTGCATCAGCAGCATCTGGCATTGAGTAGGTGTTTAATAAATATGTCTTGATTCCATTTTTGACTGAAATTCCTGTCCTATCAGCATCAGCAGACCTGTCTAGGACTTAATGGGAAAGGCCCTAAGAAAATTCTTAAAATTATTGTAGATAAACGTAGAAGCTATATAGTGTAATTGTGTAATCAGCTGGAATTCTGATTTTTAAAATTTCAGTTTTTATTTGAATTTTTATTATCAAGATGTCAAAAATGATGTAGGGATGATCTATTAGAAAGGTACCGATGTCTCTTTAGAGATGTATAATGAAAAAATAGTGGGTTTGTGGTCTTAAGATGTCAGTTCTATTTTGTCAATTATTACTTTTGTAGTTCTGAGCTGTTCACTACAGCTCTCAGCTTCAATTTCCTCATATGCAAAATGGTTAAAATGGGGTGGCATTGAGGAAATGTGTGAGTTATTATTATATACTTATATTTCCAAATTTTGTTAATTCCTATAGAAACCTAGTTTCTTCAAACACTATGAAGTCATATCACCTTGTATTTCAATATTCTACAATGTTGGACTTTATTTTCCTAAATTATACTGTGCAAATATAACTTCTCCTTATTTCTAATATATGCTTTTAGCATAAATTTTGTCATATAAAATTTAAACTAAAATTTTAAACATATATTTTAAAGCTTGGAAAATTACCATTTTATTATTTGTGTCAATTCAATTGCAAGGTCCTCTTTCAAATTGAATCTGCATGGGTGTATGATTTACGAAAATTTTGAGTAATCTGCAAAGCTATATAGTTGCATCTTTGGAAAGATAGCTCATGTTGAGAGTCAAAAGGTTTATTTTACATAGATTACCAGAGTTGGGCCATTCTAAATGAAGTGATACCAAAGCCATCATAAAAAAAAATATATTCTTCACTTCTTTAGTGACCTATTGAAATATTTATAATGGACAAGAAAGAAGCAATGAAAAAAACAGACTCCTATGTCTAGGGACACTTATGTCACTGTAGGCTTCAATGAAACTTCTTTGGCCTAATTTCATTTGACTTTGGATATGTGCAGATCACAGGGAAATGTGAACTGACTATAAACTGAGAAAATCATCAAAGACAGAAAATCATTGCAAATAAGAGCCTTATCAATATTTCACTAAGCCAAGACCAGACAACTCACTTTTCCTGAAAAGCAAAGCAATTTTTTTTCAGGAATTTTGACTCTAGAATATAAAGGCTCATTGTAACATTATTGAATGTCAAGAATGTAAATAAGGCTCAGAACCCACTGTGAGTTCATGCAGATTCACATTGCATAAAATTAACAATTACTTGTCTAAACTTAGTATACTTGTGTAGGGAAGCTTTCTTATGCCTTATTATAATGCTTAAAACTGTTTTATGCATTGTTCCTCACCTATAGTTTACTTATACATTGTGCAATCAAAATATATTTGGTATGCATTAATATGGACAAGACTGTGACTTGGAATTTGCTGATTAGTGTCATGATATCATTAATGTTCTTCCTGATACCCAGGAGCAAAAGAATATGCTTCTTTCCCATCACAATTCTTGCCTGAAATTTCAATGGCGATGATTTAAAAGTTTGAGAGCTTTTAAATTTTTGTTTTACTTTTAGCAAAGGGGAAGTGGACTCTGACATTGACATTTGATATTTGGTCTTCGACAGCACCTACACACTCACCACACACACATGCACACATACGTACAAGGATATTTGAATATGCAACGTTATTCCAGATATAATCCTTGGTTCTGTGATAAATTTCACTCAGACAGAAGAAAACAAACCATGAGAAACAAAAAAAAAAAACCATACCAATTAAGGTCCAACTTAATGCTTCAGAGAAACTGAGAGAACACTCATAAATTTTGCCATTTACTGGGTTTCAAGGTTTATATTCATTTGTGATTTTGCCTTGGGGAAGGAAAAAAATGATTCTGCTAATGTCTAAAGAACAGTAGCTTCTGTGAAAAAAATTCTAAGGAATGAAAAAAAAACTTTTAAAAAAAGATTAAAATATTTGGATAATGAACAAGACGGTCATTTTCACAGCTGTTTACAAGGCAAGAAGGACATTGCGTTAATTTGTATTCCTGAATGACTACAGTCATTATTTTGACTAATTTGTCTAATAAAGCCAATATGTTGTATGTCAGTTGAAAAAAGAAAGAGAATGGGGTGGGGCATATATTTTTAAATGAAACAAAAAAATTCATCAAGTTTTCACTGATTAGTCTGGTCTCCTTAGAGATTCCTATTGAACCTAGTCAAAAGAATTAAATTAAACTACTCCCTACTTCATGTAGATATAAAGTAGGGAAACCTGCTTGATAGAATGTAAGTTCTCCTTGAGAAGGGACAAATTCATGCTTGTCTTTGCACCCACTATGCTTAGTATGGTACTTAGAATAATATGATCTTAATTAATTATAATTGCTTAATTATATCAGTAAAGGAGTATCAATATTTTTTAAAGTAATACATATCTTCGTTCTTTATGTTTCTGCCTACTCTCATTAAGTTTCAAACTTTAATATTTTAAAACTACATTTAGATTTTTGGATCACCCTGCATATTATCCAACCTATTTCCTAATTTCCTTGATACTTGTGTTTATGTACAAAGTTTCTTGTTCACTTATAACACTGGTTTCATGAAGAGACATGAATTTTCTGTAAGTCTAAATCTTCCTTGTTCCCTTTATGTGAATCTCAGGAGAAAATATGAAATTGACTAAACAATCTCAAGTTTCTCTAAATTGTCCTGGTCTAGATTTTATTAAATTTGCTGCATATTTTAAAAAAATGTGTATTTTTGGTTTGTATCTTTTCCTTTCTTTGCTCTTTTTCTTCTTTATCTGTTTCTGTCTCTTCTTGTTGACATTGAAACTATTTGGTTTATAAGCTGAGCTCTGGCTCTAAAGACCATTTTGAACACACTGCTTTAGCTGCAGGCCTTGCAGAGCGAAGGACTCCTAATAAGAGGCTTGTAGAGAGGCATTTCCATATCTGGTCCAACTCTCATGTTCTGAATTCACTTAAGTCAGAATGCAGCGTCCGTTGTCAGGAATGGCCTCCTGGCAAAATATTTCTGCTTCCGTGTGCGACAGAAAGCAGCAGAATTGCTGGCTGTCCTCGGCAACAAATTCTATTTTTCCTAAATCACTGCTCCCTGTGGCACCCTCTCTGTATTCCATGTTGATTTGTTCAGCTTACACTGTTTGAATTTCCTAATAATGACTGAATAGTAGATGAGTGTTTCTGATAACTTACTTGACAGTTATCTCACCCATGTTGGTTAGAAGTGTAACAACCTTCTGAGCTGCCCAACTTCTGAGTTCTGCAAAACCAGATTTAGAAGGATGATTGTGATGATGACTGTTTCTGGGCTAATCTTTTTTAAAGCCTTCCCTTAAGAAATAAATATATAAATAAAACAGGGGTTGGGGAACACCAAGAGGAAGAGGGGTGGGGAAAAGAATAGTAGCGTTCAGGTCTGTAATCCCAGCAGTGGCTGCCCCTGTCCGTGTCTAATGTAAGGGTTATGGAATATCATAATCCCTTCCCTGAGCTTCTTTACAGCAGCAATGATGACTAAATTTCTTGTGTCTTATCACACTGTCACAGGCTGGAACTAGGAGAAGGGACTCTGAAGAAAACACAGCATGAAAACTAGAGAGGAGATGATCAGATTAACTGGTATTGGATTTGTTAGCAGGGCCACAATCTGACTGGAACAGGCTTGGTTCCAAGGCCCGTGGAGATTTAAACCATCAACCTTTTTCCCCTTTATCCCAACTCACCACTCTTTTTAAAGTACCGCCCCCACCTTTCCTGCCCATCATGCTCCATACTTATCCCTCCCCCTACCCAGTTAAAGTCTTCTTCCAGAAGGAAGCAGTTAGCACTTCAGAGGTTTCATAGGTTCTGGTATCAGATGGACTGATGAATTTCAAGTAAAAAAAATCCCTTTTAGGATATAGGGGGAGTGGGGGAAGGTTGAGAGATAGAAAACCAAATTCCTTTGCTCCTTACAGAAATCTCTCAGTTCCACAAAGTATCTGCAGTGGCATGCCAGGTGGAGCTTTTTAACAAGACATTGATTAACCCCTGGCCACTACCCCAAACCTGAATTATGATTATAACGCTTAATGCTGAAGCAAAAAGGCTCAGCTACATGATTAGCATTTGCTAGCCTCTCAACCACTGAGGCTCTTTGCCTGCTATGCACTTTGTGACGGAGAATGATTTATTTTGTTTATTCTGTTGGTAAAACTGCTTGATGCCTAACTCTCATTGTGCAAAGCACAACAATAGAAAAGCATTCATTTTCAATACGACACATATTCCAGCATCATCTTTTCAGATATAGGATAGCAAGCATCATGCACATAACACAGGAGGTAGTGAGTATTCATAGAAAGTACTCATTCATCAGTACTTTGAGTATGGCAAGGCAGTAAATGTATGCTTCTTTGGATGTAAAGTCATCCAACTTATTAGCTTATACATTTGAACATTTTTGGCCTCTCAACTCATGAATCTCCTCTTCAGTCAAATTCATACCTAGTTAGAAAGTAGGTATAGCAAGTTGGAGGCCTGTACTCTGGTCTCCTTAGTTGAGAAAGAAAACAGTTCCATCTTCAAAGGAAACAACTTTTTCATAAGAGAAAAAAAGTGATGGTAAGAGAAAGTCTTGGAGAAGTGATCCTTGGATAAACAAAGGTAATTGATTGATCCAGAAGGGGAGAATATGATGATTTGCCATGCTAAGAAAGGATAAGGATCCTGGACATGAAGATCTCCAATGGAATAGCCTAGTAAAAATAGAGAAAAAAATGAATTATTTTTCTGGAAGTGAGTATTTATTTCTCCCTGAATGCTTACTAATAAATTAGAAAATTTGATAAGAATTATTATTATTTATAATAATGTTATTTATTTTACTAAATTGTTATATGATTTTTATAATAAATATTATTTGTTGTTATATAAAAGTATTATTTGTTCATATTTAATTTACATTTTTGAAAGATGTTATAAAATATGAAATTTTCATTCATGTCGTTAATCATGTTACTATCCTGAAAGAGTATAAGATCTGATCTTTGACTGAAGAGTACCTTACATGGTCAAGTTTAAACCATTAGAATTTAGTAAAGATATTAATTATAATATAGCTTATAATTGCAAAACAGAGCTAGGAAATTTCTGGGAAATGCCAATAGTGTGCAATGCTGCTTTTTAATAATTTTTGAAACAGACTTGCAAGCCTAGGGGAAAGTTAATTAAAAGTAAGTGAATAAAAAAAGCAGACAAAAGATGCAAATGGATGACTTTACTAAGGATTTAAGCATGCCTTAATTATTTTTGTCAAATGCAGACTGCTATCCGGAGTAATCAGTTTGGAGTGCAATAATTAAAGGTACAATTATTCAATAACTAATATAGAATAAGTATTATTATATATTATTAAAATCTTATGTTATTAAATTGTAAGTTCTGAGAAATCAGATCTCTCTCATTAAATATTCAAAAAATAAAGTTTTGAAGCTACCCAATGAACAATTCTAGTGAGAAAGAAAAATATGTGTTGCTTGAAGAGACTAAAGTGGACAAACTTATCAGCCAACTTACCTCTTTAAGAGATATGTACAGAAGTTGGCAGCAAAGCCAGGAAAAAAGATGCATAGTGGCAAGAGTACTAAAAGTCAGAATGATTTAGGAAAATGAGGGGATCTAAAGACATACAGGAGAAAAATGTTTTCGTTTTGTTTTTAACTCTATTGGGGTAAAAAGGAAGATTGAAGGAAGGACAGAAAATTTGCATAGGGTGAATGGGATGATAACTGAAGAGGACTGAATTAAATTAAAGCTGAACTTTCTATTTATTTATTTATTTGCTTCTGTTTCCTCAGAAAGGAGAATCTTTGCATTGAAAATGACATTTTTTTCCTGATAGGGAATTGATAACAAAAACAAACAGGAAACAATAAGAATCACCCACTGACAACTAATGTGATTGCTGAGAAAATGTCAAGAATATTTGAAAGATCATGGAGAGTGGAAAAAAAATATAGGTTTAGAAGAGGGAAAATGTGCTACTATCCAGGCAAGAGAAGGAAACAGAATGTGTAAACCTTAATCTAATAAGTTAAATTGCAGTTCTGGAAAAATTCTAGAATGGGTAACTAAAGGGATGGTTAACAAATAACTAGAAAATGAAGCAATGATTCCAAGGAATGAAGGTGCCTTCATTAAGAATATCGCAACCAAAAAAGCTCAGGTTTTTTTTTTTTTTTTTAATTTTCTAAACTGGCAAATTGTGATTATTTTGTTGATGTACTTTACCTAGACTGTAGCAAAACAATGGGTAAAATATCTAATACTTTTCTTGTAGAGATGTTGGAAACATGTGGAATAGGCAATAGATTTTGGAATTGATTGAATGGCTGGATTGGAAGGGTAACTGTTATTGACTCAATTCTAACTGGTAGATGGTCTCTAGTAGAATGTCTCAGCTATCTATGCTTGTGCCTATACTGTTAAAACATTTGTCGGTGACATTCATTAGAAGATTATCTAAAGGGAATGCTGGAGCAAGATCAGACGGATTTTAAAAACTAATGGTTAAATTTTCATTGTGAGCATTTATACTTCAGAAACAGACTAATTCTACCAATGAAAGCTTGATGGATAATTTTAATTGTCTAAACTTAAGAAAATGATGGAGAAAATATTAATAATGAGAATTAAAGTTTAGAACATTTCATGAATACCTCCCTCCCAGAAAGTTGTTTTCTTTTTAACATTTACCAGCATACTGCTGGATACTTAACAAACAGGATAACAGTCAAATTCAAAAATATCTCTTTAGGGCATTTATTTATTGAATTTAAGAAGGTGATGGTCAATGGAATTATATACAAATGGTTGTACCTGTTTCAAAACCTCAATTCTACAAGTACAGAATGAGGATAAATATTTAGTCAGACATTTGTCTGGAGAACCTCTGAAGGTTTTAGTGATTTCTAAGTGCCATGTCTCAGAAGAATATTACAGTTAAAAACAAGAACTTAACAAAAACAATAAACCAAATCAATCTTAGGCTACATTAAAAATAGAAAACACTTACAGGAATAAGAAAGTAATAGTCCTTTTGAACTTGGCCCTGATCAGATCATATCTAAAGTATTGTGCTCAGTTTAGGAAGCCACGGTTTTAAGAGGACATGGAGAAGCTTCAGGGAATCCAGAAAAGGGTAATCACAATGGTGAAGGGCTTCCTCTTTAAGTCATGAAAGTATTACTGGAAGGATCTAGGGATGTTCAGCCTGAAGAGAAGACCCAGGGGGAACGTGATCCCTGTATTTAAGTATTTGAAAGACAGTCCTGAGGAAGAGGGGTTAACCTCATTGCGTTCGTCTTCAGAGAGAAGAGCAAGGAATAATTAGTGAAAGTTTCAAAGAGGCAAATTAAAGCTTGATGTCAGGAAAATCTTCCAAATCAATCAATGAACGTGCATGTTTTTAAGTGACTGCTCTGCGCCAGAGTCAATCATACTGCCATTTGGCATTATGTTTTGTACTTAAGAATTTTGGCATGTTTATCTAAGAAATATTTTGGATTTTTTGTTAAGATTTATGATTTATGCAAGTTGTAATGGCAAATGGGAAGTACTAAAGCCCTCTTATAAAGAAGCAACAGAATATTGCTCTTGTAATGCAGAGGGAAAAGAAAACTTTGGAATATTATTTTCATGGCATTTATGAGTCCAGCAAGTCTCATCTTAGTATTTTACCACTGACCCTGATAATATTATAAAGGACTACTAAAAACAAAGGAGGAAAACGTAAGCTGGTTGTGGGAGATCACTCAGTTAATGGGGAAAATATGCAGAAAATATAATTCAAATATTTTTAAAATATTAAATTCAATTTGTAATGCATCAGCCATGAAACTCAATGAAGGACTTTTAAAATATAATACATTGACTTCTTCGTTCTCTTGTAACATAGTGGGAAAAACTAGCAAGTGTTTTGGATGAAAATACGGTGTTTCACACAGTGGTGAAAATTAAAAGCAATATGGTTTTGATTTGAGCTATTGAGTATCATGATTACATATCATGATTTCTGACAAATCACTGGAAAGAAAACCACTTTTCAGGATAGAGTGTTACAGGAAGCCAGGGACATTTGCTAATGAACTCAATAAGAAACTATGTTGTAAAGCTTCCAGAGCACCATATATGACAATGATTAAACTTAAAACTTTTTCATCAAAAAAATTTGAAACCTAAGGATAGTGTCTGCACATCTGGATACTTCAATATTTTATTTGATTGGCACTTCATTAATTTAGGAATTTTCTCCAATAGCAACATAGGCTAAGATTCACCTACACTTTCCTATCCTCTTCTAATTTTGTCTAGGATCATGCAGAAATCTTCCATGGCGGTGCTGGTGGTGGTGGGGTGTTAACACCCATCCATGGTGGTGCTGGTGGGGAGAGACTTCCTATACATCTCTCAAATAATGTCAAGGAATCTCTAGGAGAGCATCCCCCTCCATATATTCATGGTCTATTTTTCACTCCTGCTATAAAACTAGTTCATAATTTTCTTTCCCCAATCATTCACTTCTTTGATAGAATTACTTCTCTGGCTCAACTGCTTCTTTACAAGGTTTTGCCATCTATCCATGCCTACCATGTTCCTCCCCATTCCTGGAACAACTCAAATTTGATGCATCAGAGATCATGGTATACCATGAGTCACAGTCACATCATCTGAATATTTTTGATGATGTAGTAGAATAATTAAAACAGCGTGAAGTTTCCCCAAGATACCTTTAATTTCCTGTTCAGATCTGAGTCCAGCTTATTTTCCATTTGTTGTGCCTTTCCAAAGTACAATAATTCATGCACTGATTTTAGGGTATGTTTATTCAACTGCACATCATTGTTTGCACAACAGAAATTCTTTATTCACTTGGCATAGAGTTAGACCCCACTAAATTCATGACACCACTAAAGGTTTTCTTGATAAAGACACTAGAGTGATTTGCCAGTTCCTTCTATAGCTCATTTTACAGAAACTGAAGGTTAAGTGACTTGTCCAGAGTCATAAAACTAGTAAATGTATGAGGCCAGATTTGAATTCAGAAAGATGAGTCTCCCAGAGTCCTGGACCCCACATTGCTCTTTTGAGTAATTATGGATTTAATTTATTTAGTCAGTTAAGAGGCATCTACGAAGCACTTAGTATGTCCCAGGCTAAATTCTGGGGATGCAAAGAGAGATGAAAGATAGTCGTTGTCCTAAAGGAGCTCACATTATAATGAGGGAGACAACAAACAGACTATTATGTTCAGCAAAGCTATATTAAAGATAAGTAGGAAATGAATTATGAGGGAAGACAGTCCTATAGTGTTTCATCAGAACTTGGTAGAGACAGCCCAATGTCATCTGCAAAAAATGAACATCTGCAGGACTTCATCTATCAACAATCCTGCTTCAATTCCCAACTAATAAATGGTCAAAGGATATGAACAGGGAGTTTTCAGAGGAAGAAATTAAAGCTATCTATAGGCATATGAAAAATTTCTCTAAATCACTATTGATTAGAGAGATGCAAATCAAAACGACTCTGAAGGACCACATCACACCTATCATGACAAAATAAGAAGATGATAAATGTTGGAAAATAAGTGGGAGTTGGAACACTAATACATTGTTGGTGGAGCTGTGAGCTGCTCCAACCATTCTGGAGAGCAATTTTGAACTATGCCCAAAGGGCTACAAAAATCTGTATATCCTTTGACCCAGCAATATTGCTTTTAGAACTATATCCCAAAGAGATCATACAAATGGGAAAGGGTCCCACATGTACAACATTTACAGGAGCTCTCTTTGTGGTCCCCAAGAACTGGAAATCAAAGGGATGCCCATCAATGCAGAATGAGGAAAGGGTATATTTCAAAAATAAGTTGACATTGTCCAATAAATAAATGGCTAAAAGTTATGAGCAAGTAGCTCTCAAGAGAAAATTATAAATCTATAAATAATCACATCAAATATTACTTCAGATTACAAATAATAGGAGAAATATAAATTAAAAACCACTCTGAGGTTTTACCTTATATCCTTTGAAACCACAAAGATGATAAAGCCAGTAGTGGAAGGGTTATCAGGAAGACTAATACAGGAGTGAACTGGCCTAAAATAGGAGTGAGGAAATTGTGCCTTGAGGCCACATGTGACTGTCTATGTCCTTCAGTGTGGCCTTTTGACTGAGTCCAAGCTTTACTGAACAAATCCTTTTATTAAGGGGATTTGTTCTATGAAGTTTGGAATCAGTGAAAGGGCTTTGCTTGAGGACCTAGAGGGCCACATGTGGCCTGAAGACCACAGGTTTCCCCCCCCGGCTCTAAACTGTGCTAAACAGTTTGTAATTTTTAAAAGGAATTTCACTTTACTGTTGATCCACTTATCCTACTTACAAGGCAAGCACTCCAAGGAGGTCAAAGACCTCCTTGGTCTTTGTTGAGTATCCTTGAATTGAAGAGTGACTACATGTTATAGTATGTGGAGGTAATGGAATAGTATTGTGTTGTAAGGGATGCAGACAGGGATTGGACTTGGTATCTAATTAATAAAAGAAACTTCCAGATGGGGACAGTTCCTCTACCAATGCAGGTAAGCACTTTGTGTACAACTTACACACTTAGACAATTGCCTAGAGCAGAACTGTCAAACGTTGCCAGCAGGCAACATGTAGGCCACAACACTCCTAAGTCTGGCAAAACTAGATAAAAGTATAATTGGGAAATATTAATAACAACAATGAATAAATACAACAAACATATATAATTCATTTTTGAACTTAATCATTATGTGGCCTCGGGGACCCTTGTGTATGGATTAGTAGCTACCATTTCTCTTTGAGTTTGATACCACTGGCCTAGAGTGCCAAGACTATATGACACTTACCCAGGGTAATATGGTTAGTGTGACAGTAGGACCTGAACTCTGGTCACCAAGATTAAAGGCTCTACTCTCAATCCACTAAGCTAATATGAATTGGGCAGCTAGGTGGCACCATAGTGCATAGACAGCTGGACCTTCCAGGACTCTGGGAGACTCATCTTTCTGAATTCAAATCTGGCCTCATACACTTACTAGTTTTGTAACCCTGGACAAGTCACTTAACCCTCAGTTTCTGTAAAATGAGTTATAGAAGGAACTGGCAAAACACCCTAGTGTCTTTGTCAAGAAAACCTTTAGTGGGGTCATGATGAGTTGGACACATCTAAAAAAAAATGACTGAACAATAAAATATCATCTTTGAGGAATTCAGAAAAATGATGGGAGGACTTTAATCAAGTCATGCAAATCATAACAAGCAGAATCATGTGCATATATGAGTACATATACATATATTATATATGGACACAAGAACAATGGTTGCAGTAATAGCAAATGAAAACACTAAAAAGCAAAGGAACTGATTAATTGTAATGGTTATGTCTCTCCCAGAGGATGATAGATATATAATATCATGATATATACATATATATATACACATACATACATACATATATGTATATATGTGTGTGTGTGCATGGATAGATAGATGATAAACAGACAGATAGATACATAGATAGATACATAGACAGATACATAGATAGATAGACCTGGTCATTTAGTTAGTTATGCTTAAATTTTTCTTCATTAAGAGGGAGGGTTCAATATATGTGTTTATGTTACAAGGGGAAGGGGTAAAGAGAAATGACTTAAGTATAAAAACCAAAGGCAACACTTAAACTTTTTCAATGGACAAGGGATTGTTAATACTTACTGAACACTCCTCTAAGCTAGATAAACTAGGAGAGGCCAGCAGAGAGAGTCCCCATATTTGAGGTGCTTCAGTTTTAAAGAGTAACTTGGGAATTAATATTATTACTAGAAAGGTTTGAATATAATTTTAATGAAAAGATGGGGACTGATTAAAGAATGCCAATATATTATTTCTTGCTGATCCTTTACAACATATTACACTATGTAAGCAATGAGGTAGCATAGTAGATAGAGCAGTCAGCCTAGAGTCAGAAGTCCTGAGTTCAAATCTAATATCTCAGATATTTACTAGCTGTGTGATATCTGTGCAAGTCACTTAACCTATGTCTGTCTCTTCTCAACTGCAAAATGGAGAAAATAATAGTATCTACTTTCCAAGTTTGTTGTGAGACTGAAATAAGCTAGTATCTGTAAAGCACTTTCTACAGTGCCTGGCACAGAAGAGGCACTTAGTACAGGCTCATTTACTTCTTTCCTCCCTTTCTTCCTTTTTCTTCCTCCCTCCCTCCCTCTCTTCCTTCCTTCTTTTCTTCCTTCTTTCCTCTCTCCCTCCCTCCTTCCTTCCTTCTTTTTTCCCTCCTTCCTCCCACCTTCCCTTCCTTCCTCCCTCCTTCCCTCTTTCCCTTCCTTCCTTTTCTCAATATTGTCTTTTGGCAAAGTTGTTTATACCAGAAGACAAGTACTCATTATCCACCACAACCTGCAGCTGTCAGTTTCCTTTTTCTCCTCTGAATTTTCCCCCTCTTCTGCCTTTTTACTACAGTTTAGCAAGAAAGGAGGAGTTTCTAGGTATTCTGGTAGACAGATACAATATAGAACACATTTATGCAAGCAGGATTAATATAACAAGTGCATTCTCATTTATGAATAAGATAAACCACTAAGCACATATCATTAATAAAGACATATGAAACCTTTCACATTATGTCAAATTATTAGAATTAAGAGGCCTAAGAAAGAAAGGGCAATTCAATATGCCTTAAATTTGCTAAGCAATCATTAGAATTGTGTGTGATAATTGAAATTTGCTTTGCAATAATTTCATTAAAAATTCATAACTATTCCTGTATTTCATTTTCTCCTTTTAGTGAGGAGTAAAACTATGTCTGGAATGGATGTTCAACATATGTGTACATGGATGGCAGCAACACTGAAAACAGGAGAAGAGTGAGAAATGTGAAGAAAGGTTTTATCAGAATTTAAATTTATTTTCAAAAAGAAATAATTGGAATCCATATATTTCGCTAAAGTAGGAATGTTCTTTCCCCCAATGTATTATTTAAAGTACAGATTTCACTGATCCATTCCCTGCCTTCCATCAGTCATTCTTTGGCTCTGAGTCATACTAATTTGTTCCTGATTTCCTAAACCAACAACCATATAAACTATTCTTGTTCTTAATTCTTTGAGGCATTGTCTTATTACAAGTATTTGACTCCCTGACTCTCCTTGCAGGCAGCCAGAAATTTTCAGGCTAATTCCTTCTCAGCTTTAAACTGAAAGTTAAGAAGGGCAGCTAGAGCACTGGTCCTGCAGTTAGGAGGACCTGAATTCAAATATATCTCCAGACACTTGACACTTACTAGCTGTGTGACCTTGAGCAAGTCACTTAATCCTGATTGCCTTACTCCCAAATTAAATTTAGATTAAAAAACTTAAACTATACAGTATATGTGCATATGTATAATATGTGTATAAAATATATATGCATATACATACATTTTTTTTTTCTGTTACAAGTAGCCAGCTTATTAGTTTGGTGTCATTTGTTCTTCTTTGGCACCAAAGGATGAACATATTTGTTCAAAGAGCTCCCTAGTCTTTTCTCCTCCCATAATTTTTACAGAAGATGTTTAAAAATGCTCTCTTACTTAGAAAACTGATTCTAGTACCCTATTACCATCTCATCCTTAGCTCCAGTCTCTAATGAGATATCCCTCCTGTGAAGAAAAGTGAATCTTTATGGCCATGTACTTGGCTACATCCTGTTTTGGGGAAGGATGTCATTCAAGAGAAAGTAGACTTGAAAGCAGACTGTTTCATTTTAGTCTTTATCTCCAATATCCATGACACAATTAACAAGTGCTTGTTGAATTGAATTAAATCTTATAGTCATCCCTTCTGTCCTTCTCCTTTAAACTCAGACTAAATTTTATTCCAATATTTATGTCTATGTCTTTCTCACTTATGCTACTTTAAAATTCCTGCCTTTCTAAAAGATTAGGCCTACATTCCATGTTCTCCAAGAAGACTCTTTTCCAGTCCCCCACCTTCTAGTGCTTCCCCTTGGAAAGAAGCTCCACTTAATGGCTGCATTTTGGGCCCTCCTGGCTTTGAGTGAATTTAGAGTGAATGTCAGGGGTAACTGCTTCTCTTTGAAGCAGCAACCCTGAGGGTCTTCCCTTCCAAGTTCAATTTTTTTTTTCAGTTAAAGGAGCCATCCCTTGACTCAACTGTGAAAGAGGTGAGGTCTATTCACTGAATGGGCCTTACCGCACTTTAAGGCCTTAGCCTAAAAGAGCCAGGGTCTCCCATTGCCTCTGGTCACTGGATCTAGATGACTCAGGAGGAGAAAGTGAGACTGGTGACCTTGCACAGCTCTCCCTCACTCAAATCAAAGTCAACTGCCAGTCATGTCATCATATCCCTGATGTCACGGTCCTCTTCGAAAAAGAAGGACAAACACAACAACTTTTCACCTAGTATATTTATCTTGTAGGTACTATTTATCTATTTGTCTCCCACATTGGAATGTAAGTGCTTTGAACAAAGGGCCTATATAACTTTTTCTTTTTATCCACAGGATTTGCTTAAGTCTCATCACCTGGTAAACGTTTTGATAAATTCTTGCTGATTAATCAATTGATCTACATACCAAAACCACGCATGTCCTGCTCTTGCAGAAAAGCCTCCTCTTTCTTCTCTTTTGCTTTGCTCATGGTTTTTCCCTTACAGTGATCGGACTTGTCGCTAACTCTGTGAATTCAATTCCTAGTCATCCTTAAAAGTTCATCCCAAATGCCACCTGTTCTATAAATCCTTTTCTAATTCTCTTTATTAATAGCCCCCCACCCCTTACCCTTATATCCTCATCTGTAAAATGTCATTAATGAAACTTTGAACTTATACTTCAGGTTTATGGGGAGGAAAATGATATATCAACATGAATACACTCTAAAATGTTAGTTATTATTCTCTATTTTCTTCTCGTACCTTTCTCACAATTCTTTATTCTAGGTGTGTCTCTCACTTCTTCCTTTCTGTTACTATTAGGATCCCTAAAAACTTATTCTGGACCCACTCATTTTCCCCCTCAGCACTCACAACCACAGAATGTGAACATGAGAAGGGACCCCAGTGACCATGTACTGTCACTCATACAAAAAGAATTTGGCAGCATAACACACCTGACAAGTAGTTGTCTAGCCTCTGAATGAGTCTTTCAAGGCACTAAAACACATTAACCCTCCTATTCCACTTTTGGACAGCTCTAATTGCTAGGCAATTTATTTTATCCCTTACTTCAAACTTGAATTCACCTCCCTGTTCTACCAAATGTGCCTGCTTATTCTCTCAGGGGATAAATGGAAATGAATCAGATCTCATTCCTGCTCCATAAGACAGTTTTTCCCTCACTATTCCCAGCTATCACGTCACCAATAAGTCTTCTTTTCTATGGGCCAAACAAGCCCATCTCTTTCCATGTGTCATGACCACAAGGTCCTTCACTATCTTATTTTTTTTTTTTACCTCTGGACATTTTCCAACTTATCAATACTCTTCAACTATAGTGCCTAGAATTGAACATAAAATTACAGATGGACTCTGACAAGGGCTGAATATAAGAGAATTATTACCTCCTATTCATGGCGACTATGACATCTTGATGTTGCCCAAGATTGCATGAGATTTTTTGGCTGTCGTATCACACTATTGACTCACATTGACTATTAAAACTATCAAATTCCATTCAGAATAACTGCTGTATATCAATACTTCCTTTTTCTTATATTAGTGCAGGTTTTTTTCTTGTCCCTGACTGAAAACTTTATATCTATTCCTATTGCATTTCATCTTATTAGATCAAACCTAATTATGCAGGCTGTGAAGAACATTTTAGACTCTAAATTTGTCATCTGGTGTATTAGCTGCCCTTTCTAGTTTTGATTCTTCTGTAGATTTTTTGGACGCAATTTATGTCTTTATGCAGGTCATTAAGATGATACAGGCTCAAGTACAAATATTTTAGGTGTTCCACTAATACTTCTGCCATTTTAACACTGAGTTATTAACAAATTTTCTTTGATACTGCCCTCCAAGATCTTAGGACTCCATCTGATTGTAGTATCAACTAATCCCTACCTCTCCATCTTCTCCACGTCCACAGGTAAGATATGAGATCCATTATCATGAGCTCATTCCCTTGAGTTCCTTTCTCATCCACCTAGTTTCAACATTTTCATCACCTAGTTTCAACATTTATTCTGATGACATCCAACTTACTTCAGTCATCCTCTTTCTGGATCAAGATCACTAGCTGACTATAGGATAACTCCTCTTGAAAACCTCAAAAATACCTAAACTTTACAAGATAAAAAATTTCATCATCTATTTCATTAAACATTTATAATTTCTTAGTTTTTCTAATTATTTAAAAGTTTTCCTGTCTTCTTGTTATTCCTAGACTCATTTTGAACCCTTTGTATTTGTTTCCCCTATTGAATAGAGTGCTGGTCACAGAGTGAGGAAGAGTTGTCTGGCATGTACTGTGTGAACAAGTATAAACCACTAAACCTTAGTTTACCCAGGAGACCCCAGGAACTTCATAGATCTATTTAATCATTTAACTTCTGTTAACCTTGATTTCCTCTACAAAGTAGGGATAGTAATGACACCTACTTCCTAGGGTTTTGAGAATAAAATGAGAAACTATGTATAAAACACTTAGCCCAGAGCCTGACATACAATAGGCATATATAATAGACATATAGTAGTTTGTTTCTTTCCTTCTTTTTGGAAAAAGAATTGATCTCAGCACAAGCATGGGTCACACTTATTTTGATGGAAATTTTCTTTGATTTTTCAGTTAAGGCCTTTGAATGACCTGAATCAGGACATATATTGAGGATATAGCAGGATATATCAAGCAATTCACACTGGATGTGGACACTCCCTACTCTTCTTGGGTGCCAGACTAGACAAATAAAAGGAGAATCTGGAATTGAGAAGAATGAATCAAAATAATGCATGAGCCATAGAGAAGAATAAAAAACTGGCCTATTGTATAGACAAGGAGTTGAGTGACAAAGTTTGAGAGTGCACAACTTCTTTTTGGATATAATATTGCAGCATGTTGTTCACTTTCAACCAGGTATATTTACGGGATGACAATTCAAGGAAACATTTGCTTCTTTCCTTCAGATTCATTGTGAGTTAATTTGGTTAATCATTATTTGCAAGCCACAGTACCCCTCTCCCCACTCATCAATGCAATACTCTAGTTTCCTGACATTATAAATCACAAATCAGATAGCAAAATGTAATTGATATAGTTATCAAAGAATCTGATTTTGTAAGCATAGTGTGGGAGAATCCCCTCAAATGATCCACTTGGCAACCTGTTTATGGAGTTAATAGCTAAATACTTGGGAATTATCTCAGACATATGAGTAATTAAGTAGTTGGTCCTAGGGCAGCTAGGTGGTACAGTGGACAGAGTGCTGTGCCTGAAGTCTGGAAGACATCATCCTCAGTTCATATCTGGCCTCACTTACTAGCAGTGTGACCCTGGGTAGGCCACTTAATCTTGCTTGCGTCAGTTTCTTCATTTATAAAATGAGCTGCAGAAGGAAATGGCAAACCACTTCAGTGTCCCAAATGGGGTCACAAAGAGTTAGACCCAACTGAAAGCAACTGGACAACAAGAACTACAATCTGGGTTAAAACACTAGAAAAACTCAGAAGTAAAATCTGAATCAAGGTCTTTCTGACTTTCAGCCCAGGAATCTTTCTGTTATAGCATTCTGTCCCTCATTACTATTTCAAAACCTGTAGCACCAATGCAATATTCACAGTGCCTTCAGTGGCCATGAATATCCCCGAGCAGTTCTCAATCACAAAATACAAGACTGTCCATGTGGAAGAGAGAACCAAAACATCTATTCAGACACCAGAAAGCCAAATCCATCATAGTAATGAAGGTCTATACACAGTAACAATGCAGAGGACAACACCATCCTCAAGCCTTTCCCTTGCCAGGCTTCCCACAAACCAGCTCCATTAAACAAATCACAAACAATCATTAATTCATTCACCCTAGCCAGCTGCCTGCAACCTTCCTAGCTCTGATGGCTCTCATGACTAACTTCTCAGCTCTGCTCTAGCTCCACCTCTTCCTGTTCCACCCATTCAGCAAACTTCTCCCACCACAGGCTCCATCTGATTCAGACTCATGTGACTCAGGCTTTAGGCCTATTAATGAATGGGAAAGCTCTCCCCATTTAAATTACCATTACAAAACCCTATAATTAACAAGAGGGAGTCAAATAGGAGCCCATTTTCTGCCTCATCTATGACTGGGAATAACATATTCATAAGGGTCCAGAGGGATCATAATTTAATTTTGTTCTTAACTATGCCAGTTTCTACCAATCTTGTAAGGAAACATGGGCCTTTCAGAACTCACAGAACTTTTACCCATGGTTAAAACAGAATTCAGAATTCTATAGAATTTTATAGGGGCAGGTTGGAATTTGCTGATGCTTTACAGCTTGGTTCCAAGGGCATCAGAATCTGACTGATCTATCTGGATCTGAAGATGCTATAGCAATAGCTCCACTTATTTTCCCTTCCATCGTTTCTCTTCCCCAACTTCAACCCTCAGTTGTCCTTACCATCTCTTCATTATGTTATTCATTAAAAGTACTTTTTTTTACTTTCATCCATTTTCTTTCTCTTCTATATTTGTGCCTTTTGATGCCCCCTCACCCAGGACTCCTGCTCAGATGCTTTGAAATTCTGAATGTCAGTGCTTCTCCCAGTGATTCCCCAACTCCCCAACTTCAATCATTATGAAACTGGAAGCTGTGATAGAGGATGTTATTAAGGGTTCTCTTATGCCCCTACAACATTGGTCAACATATGAGTCACAAGTCAGAAGTGGCCCAGAGATAAGAAGAGGAGGGAAAGTAGATGGACTTTAACTAGAAGAAAGACAATTTTTCTATTTAAGGTCCAAAGAAGAAACTGGCTCTAACATCATTGTAACCTATATATTAGGGCTTAAAACTATTTGATCTTAAGAGAGAAGCAGGGCCAGGTGTTTAGACCAATGTATGTGGAAAGCCAAACTGCTCCAAAAATACAAAACTATCCTTAGCAACTGAGAAGTAGATTTCTTTCAGGAAATCTGACTAAACTGGAAGATTACTTGTTGTGCATATTGCAAAAAAGTTCAGGCATCACGTAACACTAAATGACTTTTAAAGATCTTCCTATTCTGAGATTCTAAGATTATTTGAACCTCTCTCCCTTTAACCCCTTGGGACTGTATTCTACTCAACACACAATTATAATTGCCATTTCTGAGACTGCGCTCATTTTATTCCCCCAGTTGTGTATCTAGATATTTGGTATGAAAACATAAGGTTCAATGATACAATCATTTGGAATGTAATCTGGAGTTAGCAAGTAAAATGTCTAAAATATTCATACTTTTATCCAGAGACTTTATCACTAGGTTTATATCCTAAAGGGGCCAATGTAAGAAAAAAATCCTGATATACTCCAAAATATTTATACCAGTACTTTTTGCAGTTGCAAATAAGTGGAAACTCAATAGATCTCCACTGATGAGGAATAAACATTTTATGGTAGATGAATGTAATGGGATATTACTGTGTTGTAAAACAAAACAAAACAAAAAAAAAGAATAAGACCCAGTCCAATATACACAAGCAATGAATGGAAGAGTGAGGTGGCAAAGTGAATAGAGTGTTGAACCTGGAGTTCAAATCCAGCCTCAGACACTTAGTAGTTGTATAACCCTGTTTAATTTAAACTTTGTGTGCCTGTTTCTTCACCTCTAAAACAGATGTAATAGTAACACCTGTCTCCCAAGGTTCTGAGACTCGAATGAGATGATATCATTAAGTTCTATTCTCTTGGTTGATGGAAGTTTGCCCAGGGATCATTGACCACTTACCCAATTTCTTAGGAATCCAACAACATTTTCATCTTCCAAAGAGGTTTCCATAGCTATTGAAAGTTTGAGTCATGGTCATTTTGGAGCCTGATGGCCTCTATCCCCCAGAAACCTCTTCTAGCTTTAACATCATAGCTCTAGATGATTTCCAAAACTCCTTAACTAATCTTTCTCCCAAAGGTCCATTGACTCCACTTGCTTGGGAAAAATAATTGACAGGGTTATAGAAATTACTTCTGCCTGCTCCCTGGCATCTTTCTCCTTTGGCATAGGATGATTTGGATGGATGGTGTCAAATGTAACCTTGCCTTCTGCTCATAAACCTTTAGTGTTTCTTCTCTGTCTATAGAGTAACATACAAATTCTTTAGCCTTGAATTTAAGGTCTGTGTCATGAGTCAACATATCTTTTCAGAAATATTACATTACTTTTTTTTTTTTTTTTTAACATACACTGGCTTCCAGTTAAACTCTAGGACTTACTGACCTTGTTTCATCACTTGCCACTGACTTCTTTTATGCAGATCAGCTATGATGTTTCCTGTGCTTCACTGACTCCTGATTTTTACCTTTTTTCCACCTTTTATTCCTGAAAAGCTTGAATCAAGTGCTACCTCCTCTGAGAAGCCTTCTCTGATTATTCCCAATTAAAAATGTTCTCCTCAAATTTCCTAGACCACTTTGTTATTGATGTCTCCTTGCTCCTCTCATAGTCTACTTTATACTTATTTGTGTATATGTTATATTCCTACTTTCTGGAGTATTCTGACCAACTGGATGAGTCATGATTGTTCATCATTCTAGTGTGGGTACCCAATGCAAAGATAAATATTGTAGATAATAAAGAATGTGTTCTCTCATTGAATTGAATTTCTATCTACAGTTTTGTTTTTAGTAGCCTGGATATCACTTGCTCAATCTTAAAATTTGAGGCAGTTGCAATAGAGTGGAAAAATCAGTGAAACTGAAATCTGAGGACATGAATTCAAATTTAGATTGTCCTGAAAGAAATCATATTAAGTTTGAATTTCATCTTATAAAATGAAGTAAGTGGCCAAACTGTCTTTTAGGATTTTTTCACTCTTCATTATTATGATTATTAACTCATAACATTTCTCACACAGTTTTAATCCCCTTCTGACAGGTCTCCAAAGTGATTTATTTTTTGCTTTTTGAAATCTCACTTAAAACTCACCTCCACTCTTCCTTATCTGGATATTCTGAAAATAACTTGATTATTCCATTTCTCTCACCAGAATTTGTGGGAAATATAGACACCTTGAATTTCTATTAATTTACATTATTTATAAAGTTGTATTAAATTGTTTTAATTTGTGCTATACATTTAATTTTTAATGTTTTCCTGATGTATGATATCTTTATTTCTGATTAGATTCTAAGCTAACACAAAACAGAAATTATTGCTTTATTTTCTTTTGAGTATCTCCATAGTGGCTAGGATTGTCTTCTGGACTGTGTTAGTTACCTTGCCATGACAAATCTAATCAACCTCCAGCACCTGGCTCTGTGCTGGCTATACAAAGATAAAAAATGAAGCAGTTTCCAACTTCAAGGATTTGACATTCTTATGCATTCTACTTCTAATTGTATGTCATATTATCAAATTATAATATTATATTAATATATAATATATGATATATGATATAATATATTAATATATAATATATGATATGATATATTAATAATTATAATAATAATTATAATCAAATCAAATTATATGTGTATATATTATATATACATACACACATTATATATATATGCATAAACACAAAAATGCATATAAGTATGGATAAAAATACACATATGTATATGGAATAATTACAAGATAATTTTTGAGGAGTTATAATAGCCATGGGGATCAAGTAGCATTTGAGATAAAATTTGAAGGAAAATAAGAATTCAAAGAGGCAGAGGTGAGGAGTGATTGAATCCCAGATACAGGAGAGAACCAAGAAAAATCATAGATTAGAGGCATGGAATGTCTTGTGTGGAGACCAGAGAGATCATCTGGGCTAAGCAAGTGTTTGGGGCCAGATTGTGAAGGGCTTTAAATGTCAAAGGGAGTATTTTATACTTGATTTCAATGGTGATAGGAAACCACTGGAGTTCATTGAGTATGAGAGTGTAATATGTAGACTTGCACTTCAGGAAAATCACATTGGGAATTATGTAGAGGATAGATTAGAGAAGGGCAAAACTTGAAGCAGTGAGACCAACTGGGATGCTGTTACAGTGGTCTAGGTAAGGAAGGACTGAACTAAGATGGTGGCTATGTGATAGGATAATTGCACAGCTAGTATCATCATCATTAATTATTTTCAGTTATTTTTAAACAAAGACATATTAATGAAATTGGCATATGCTTTGATGTTTTTATTTTATAAAACCATAATATAAGTAAAAAAATTCCAGAACAAAACATTTGATACATAAGAAATAAAATAAAACAATAAGAATAAAAAGAATAGCCACTTTATATAGCTGAGCAAGAGAGATCCTTTCAGAAATGGATCTAACACTTTTATTGCTTACAAGGATCATATTTTCTTAGTGCTGAAAATAAATTTTAAATGGTATTAGGCTATAGTGGCTAGTTAGTCCTTTGCTGTATGAAACTGGTTATGCTTTAAATTCACTGAACATCTCATACTATATTCAATTACTTTGGTTTCCATAAAATCTAAAATGCATTTATCCAAGGATATTTTCTCTTGTTTAAAAAAAAGTGTGTTTTAAGGACAATTTAAGCCATATGTTTGTAATTCATTTACAATTAACCTATTAAAATGTTTATTTGTAAGATCTCTTTGAAGTCCAAGAAATCTTTAGTGTCTGATTTACAAGCCATTTTTAACCTTTTATCTCAGAAAAAAGAAGTCTCATTCTGCTAAAAGCAAACCAACTAAAACTTCCCAAGATTGAGCTTTGCTTTAAAAAAAAATGGAACTATGAGATTTTTGATACACTCTAAATGTAAAATATTCTTATTCCAATTCTATTCCTTAGGCATCAGACCATGTTCAGGAATTGATGACCTGAATACAAATCTAGATATAAACTGTACTTTTGTAATTCAAGGGATATATTCATGAAACACTGAAGGGTGAATGAGTAAATTCAAAAACTGAACTTCATGGAAGACACAACTAAAAGCCTTCCTTTAGCTTCCAATTAACAAATGTTTTACTGTCAAAATATAAATTTATCACCTCTATATTACATAGAGAGAGATAATTTGGAAATGATGCCTTCCAAGTAAACAAAGAAAAAATCGATCTATGTCACCTAGATAACTGATGGAGAGAATGGTATAGTTTTAAAAAATTACCATTTTGAAGTCTAAGTAGTCAGGCAACCAGAGAATTAACTATGTGTGTAATTGGATAAACAAACACTATGGAAGCTACATTGAAGTCAACAAAATGATGCACAATCAACCTGAACACAAAGCAGCAGAGATGAACTGAATGGCCATGAATCTATTCAAATTAGCTTACATCTATTTAAATCTAAATGGAAAGTTATGATAAGAGTCTGGGCCATTCGAAATGTATGCAGTTCTTAAAATTTCAGTCAAAAATGTTTTGTGACCCTTAGAAAATTCATTCTGCATTTATAGGCATTGTCCCTATGAATATTTTAGCCATGCCATGCATAGTTCAAAAAAAAAACAACAACACACCACTTGTACCGTAGGCACCATTTTGTGTTCCTGAACAAGGAATTGCAGTAAATATTTCCTCTAAGCTGTCAGTGTTGCTTCACACGTGATCAAACCATGTATGCAGTTGCCTTAGGTTGGATCAAAGGGTGCATTCATGCAGCAAGTGATTGACTTTCTACACGATTGTTTACTCTGGTGGCAAAACCACAAATGGTGAATATGATTGTAGATTTCCCACATCAGAGCTCTCAAACTCAAGGGCCCAGTGGCAAAATCAAGCTGTGTGCAGACCCCCAAGGTATATTATACAGTTCAATGTCTCTTCATTCAGGCAAATATGTCTTTGGATTCACAAATCTTTGTAAAACAAAACAAAGATTTGGACAGCAATAGTAAAACAAGATAAGTGCTATTAACTTAAACATAGGGTTGTAGGATTAGAGCTGCAAGGTACCTGAGAAATCATCTCTTCCATCCTCTTTATTTAAAGATAAAGAAATCAAAGACCAGAAAGGGCAAATAATTTGCTCAGGATTATATATGGTACATGAAACAAAGCCAAAATTTGTACATGGAATATGGAATTATAATTTACAACCACTTTCTTGCATTCTTCAAATTGGATCTTCATTGTGCTGGAAAATTCATCCAAAAAAAAAAGCACCAGATTTGAAAGAAGTATTGCAAAAATTTTGAAATACAACAATTATATTTTAGTTTTCTCTTGCTACTCTACTGCTTCGAGATAAGTGTATGTAAAATTGACTTGAAAAACTGCAGGATCATTCAGAGGGTGATTCGACCCTCAGAATATATAAGTAACTAGTGAAGAAAAGGTTTCCATGCTGGGTGTGAAATGGCCTCCTCAAAGGGCCTCCTGTGTCAGCTATTTCTTTTGATAGGGCTTCTAAACTAGTAGAGACTTTGGTGAAATAAATTTGTTTCATCAACTTTATAGCAAAGCATTTAGCAACATTTATTATATTATTCTTATGGATACTGTGGAGAGATGTAGTCTAGATGGCCATAGCTCTATGAAGTCAACATTATTTGCCTGAACCCAAAGAATTTTCATTAATTGTTTGATGTTAATTTCAAAATAGGTGTCCATTGAAGTGCCCCAGGGATCCCGGCTTGGTCTTGTGCTGTTTAATATCTCTCCTAATGACTTATTAAAACAAAAATACAATGCTTATCGAATTTGTATATCACACAATGCCGGAGTAGTTAGCTAATAGAATGGAAGACATTTAATATTCAAAAAGATCCTGAGAGGATATAACATTGACCCAACTTGAATAATACAGAATTTAACACGACTAAATTCAGAGTCTTTCTCAAGCACAAATCAGTGGGAGATGGACTAGGCAGTAGTTTGCCTGACAAATATTTGGAAAGACTGAATATTAGTCAACAGTATGATATGGCAGCCAAAAATGTAAATGTGAGGTTAGACTGCATTAAGAGATGTAGCATATCCAGACTAAGGAGGTAATAGATCTGCTGTTTGGTTCCCTGCCCAGAACACATTCAAAGTGTAACATTTAGTTCAGGGTGTTACATTTAATGAGAAATTATTTGTAAGTCAAAGAGTTCTAGAGGAGAGTGAGAAGTATTTTAGCTTTTGAGACCATGCATTATAAAGATTGGTGGAAGGAAGATGTGATATTCATCATGGGGACCAGAACACTTTGGGTAGATAAGATATCTATCTTTCATAATTTGAAAGACTGTCGTGTGAACAGGAGATTGAAATTGTTCTGCTGGTTTTAAAGGGCACAGTTAAGAGTTTATTTAGGAGGAATATTTAGCATCAAAGTAATGTAAACTTCTTCACTATTAGAATTGTTCAAAAGTGAAATTGGCTGCTTTTTGGAGGCAGTGGACCCTTTTACCTGAGATCTTAAAATAAAAACTGAAAGACCACTTGTTAGACTTGATATACAGAGTTTCACTGGCTTCTCACATTTTTTTTTCCAAAAGAGAGTTTATATCCTCCTAAAACACAGATACATAGTAGAAATGTAATAAATACTTTATTGTTTACTTTTTAAATAGCTATAACAGTTATTCCCTGAAAGTAAGTGTATGCAACTGTGTATGTATGTGTGTATATATATATATATATATATATACATATGTTCATATATGCATATACATGCACACATATATATATGAACACATACACATACATACACTCATATACTTGATATGTAGAAGACAGATTCTAAACTTCTTGAAGGAAGAGATCAAGTCTTATTCATAAATCAATGAGCATTTATTAAGCACCATCACATTCTAGTAGATCTTATTTGTTTCTGGGACAATTACACACAATTTGATTGAACTGTTTTGTAGACAGCGGAATATATCATTCTAACCAAAGGAATTTGAAGTGGAAGGTATGAAACTTCTAATAGGATTGCAGTCCCTACTGCATTTATGTAAGCAATATTGCCATCACTACATTTCAAGACTTCAAGCATTCTTTTCTTTTGGAAGGGAGAAGGCAAGGCAATTGTGGTTAAGTGACTTGCCCAAGGTCATAGAGTTAGTAAGTGTCAGGTGTCTGAGGTCATATTTAAACTCAGGTCCTCTTGACTTCAGGTCTGGTGCTCTATTCACTGTGCCACCTAACTGCCCCAAGAATTCTTACATTATTCTGCATGGATAGTCGCTCCACTGGGGCAGAGTGATGTTCCCCAGAACATAATTGGAAGACTTTCTGAATGTTTCCCCCACCAAAAAACAATAAATGAAAACTGGATGATTATAATATAAGTTTATGGTGATGAACCTCTCTGAGTTTAACTAGGTTAAAAACATCATGGGTTAGTAGGACCTGTCAAACTTTATGTTGGGTTGGCATAGTCTTTGAAAATCTCAAGTTGACTCTACACTATAAGAAGGCATCATAGTAATATCTGAATGGAGGATCACTACTACAGTTAGGGATTCATTAATGCAACTTCTTAGCTGCATGACAATGATTCAAGTCATGATTAA